>CM034351.1:35087407-35110888 GCA_019925275.1 Mytilus edulis | reverse complement strand
TTTTAGTAATATAATGCATATCAAGAGTTTTCCTTCTTGATTACACCAGTTAGTTTGAAATAGGTATGATGCAGTATGCTTTTACAACAACCTTTGTTGGTGAAACCATGATTGGTTTTCTTGTGTGAAGAGATAAACTGATCATAGATACAATGATTTGATTAATGTACACACGACGCGAGTATCGTCTTTAAAAAGTCACAAATGACGCGCGAGCAAAAAAAAAAATGAAAATGCCAAATAAAGTTAAGGAGCATTGAGGACCTAAAATTATATGATCCAATAATGTACGATCTGATATTGTGTCTCAGGCACAATCCTCGATACAGTTTTTATGACACATTTACTAATGGCTATTTCTAGTATCGGGTCTTATTGGTTATGAAGGCTAAATAAAATGTATGGTATGATTGGTAGTACATGATAAGTAATGTCATGTGTTATTGGTTATGAAGGCTTAGTCATGCATGGTATGATTAGTAGTACATGATAAGTAATGTCATGTGTTATTGGTTATGAAGGCTTAGTCATGCATGGTATGATTAGTAATACATGATAAGTAATGTCATGTGTTATTGGTTATGAAGGCTTAGTCATGCATGGTATGATTAGTAGTACATGATAAGTAATGTCATGTGTTATTGGTTATGAAGGCTAAGTCATGCATGGTATGATTAGTAGTACAGAATAAGTTATGTCATGTGTAATTGGTTATGAAGGCTAAGTCATACATGGTATGATTAGTAGTACGGGATAAGTTATGTCATGTGTAATTGGTTATGAAGGCTAAGTCATACATGGTATGATTAGTAGTACAGAATAAGTTATGTCATGTGTTATTGGTTATGAAGGCTAAGTCATACATGGTATGATTAGTAGTACAGGATAAGATATGTCATGTGTTATGGGTTATGAAGGCTACGTCATGCATGGTATGATTAGTAGTACAGGATAAGTTATGTCATGTGTTATTGGTTATGAATGCTACGTCATGCATCGTATGATTAGTAGTACAGGATAAGATATGTCATGTGTTATGGGTTATGAAGGCTACGTCATGCATGGCATGATTAGTAGTACAGGATAAGTTATGTCATGTGTTATTGGTTATGAAGGCTACGTCATGCATGCTATGATTAGTAGTACAGGATAAGTTATGTCATGTGTTATTGGTTATGAAGGCTACGTCATGTATGGTATGATTAGTAGTACAGGATAAGTTATGTCATGTGTTATTGGTTATGAAGGCTACGTCATGCATGGTATGATTAGTAGTACAGGATAAGTTATGTCATGTGTTATTGGTTATGAAGGCTACGTCATGCATGGTATGATTATTAGTACAGGATAAGTTATGTTATGTGTTATTGGTTATGAAGGCTACGTCATGCATGGTATGATTAGTAGTACAGAATAAGTTATGTCATGTGTTATTGGTTATGAAGGCTACGTCATGCATGGTATGATTATTAGTACAGGATAAGTTATGTCATGTGTTATTGGTTATGAAGGCTACGTCATGCATGGTATGATTAGTAGTACAGAATAAGTTATGTCATGTGTTATTGGTTATGAAGGCTACGTCATGCATGGTATGATTAGTAGTACAGAATAAGTTATGTCTTGTGTTATTGGTTATGAAGGCTACGTCATGCATGGTATGATTAGTAGTACAGGATAAGTTATGTCATGTGTTATTGGTTATGAAGGCTACGTCATGCATGGTATGATTAGTAGTACAGGATAAGTTATGTCATGTGTTATTGGTTATGAAGGCTACGTCATGCATGGTATGATTAGTAGTACAGGATAAGTTATGTCATGTGTTATTGGTTATGAAGGCTACGTCATGCATGGTATGATTAGTAGTACGGGATAACTTAGGTCCTGTGTTATTGGTTATGAAGGTTACGTCATGCATGGTATGATTAGTAGTACAGGATAAGTTATGTCATGTGTTATTGGTTATGAAGGCTAAGTCATTCATGGTATGATTAGTAGTACGGGATAAGTTATGTCATGTGTAATTGGTTATGAAGGCTACGTCATGCATCGTATGATTAGTAGTACAGGATAAGATATGTCATGTGTTATTGGTTATGAAGGCTAAGTAATGTCATGTCTGATTGGTTTTGCAGGCTATGTAATGTCAGGTCAGATTGGTTATGCAGTATACGATATAACACGTCTGATAATTAATGCAGAAATTTATTTAAATTGTCATTCTGATAAAAGATTTTAAAGGTAAAAATCAAAATGATTTGGAAATAAATCTAATGTCGTTACAAAGACACATGCGCAATGTATAAATTGTCCTTTTTCGAGAGTATGTGAGTCAGTACTTTGATAGTTAACTACATGAAAGAAATAGAGGCGGAAGATACCAGGGATACCAAGGGGATATTCAACTCAATTTGCTGGAAGTATACTTCTGATTTTTTTTTATGATTGGCGATGCAACTACAACATCTGTCCTTCAAGGCCTTTTTTGCTTCTGGAACCCTTAGACACAACATAATAGGATTTATTGCACCGAGCATAAATTGTGCCGTAGATGCAGTAAACGCAATTGGTACTACGTACGACGGATCAAAACATGTGAAGTGTAGAGCAATACCCATAATCTTAAGTGGACAGTAGAAACTGAGATATAAAACTATAACTATAGACGCAATGCGAGATTGTGTTCTTTGAGTGACAGACTGAGTAAGTCTTGACGATGTATACCTCTGTACTATCCCTGATAGTATACCGGCTGATAATAAAACAACTGCTATAAGATTGAAAAACATGAAATCTGCATATGTCTTGAAAATAGTTGACAAATCATTACCTATACTACTGGCAGCTCAATCCCGTAAACCTTGAACCCCCATAATCAGTTCAATTAAAACACATGAAATGTAAATACAGAAAATACATCGACGAACATTTGTCTTTGTGTGATTTACGTGTGCCTTGAGGGGAAATAGAGATATATAGATACGTTGACAAGCCAGTAGACATAAATGTAAGCTAATTACATTTGCAATAAATCCCTTAACACAGCTGACTAGCATGCACTGTAATGCTGAATTGAATCTGTAACTAAACACCAGCGAACATTGTACCAGACTATTTAATAACAGGTCGATTCCACGAATTAACGATATGAGAGAAAAACTTAAAAGTGTGGAGAATATTGGTGACCTAAATGCTTTTGAAATTGAAGGTAAAATTAAAACCAATATGTTACCAATAAATAAAAGCATACTGAAGAAAATAGACATTCCTATGTAAGCAATTTCGTGGTTTATGCTTCGAAACATCGATTTGCAATACTTGTTATTCATGTTTACATAAGACTTAACAAGATCTAGACTTTGTGGGGGAATTGTTCTATTTGGTAACGGTAAATCATCAGAATAATCTCCAAAGAATGTGCCCGAAACTATTAAATCGGTAGTGTTCCCAGTCATGTTACCAACAGAAAAACTCTTAAAAAGGTCCAGCAAATCCATAGGTATTGGAAGTCTTTCAGGACACCAGGCGTATGCTAAAATACCGGAAATTGCCTGCAAAGACATTAAAAGAAAATTGGACATTACTATGAACAACATCATTTTTTAACTCTAATAAAAATAACTCATATGAACACAGTACAAATCAAACTATATATACTGTATATACAAAAATGTGGTTCTGCTTAACCGACTAGATAGACATGGTTTATTTCACAGAAATATAATGCCAACAAATGAACGTGCGTTATCTTGGTATTCTTCTGTTTACTCCTCTATATATCATTATTTTCGCTCTTCTTATAGTTATTATCAATATCATTATTATTATCTTATTTTATAATATTAAAAGTTTTAATTTCATTATTCTTCTTTATTTACCTTTCAGTATAAGCATGGTTTTTATTATTGTATTTTTTGTTCTATTTATTTGTATTTGAATATTATTGTTGTGGTATTAGATTCAAAACAAGTGGATAACTATTCCCGGTATGCGCGTAATCTGCAGTGTTTTGTTTAATCCGTAATTATCCATGTAATGTACTAGTACTTCAAACAAAAAGTTAATGATAAATATGTTTCTTATGCGCGGCCTTTAATTACAGTAGTTATCAAAGGTACCAGGCTTATAGTTTAATACGCCAGACGCTCGTTTCGTCTACATAAAAGTCATCAGTGACGCTCAGATCATAATAGTTATAAGGCGAAACAAGTACAAAGTTGAAGAGCATTGAGGATCCGAAATTCTAAAAGTTGTGCCAAATACGACTAAGGTAATATATGCCTGGGATAAGAAAATCCTTAGTATTTCGAAAAATTCATACTTTTGTAAACAGGAAATTTAAAAAAAAATGACCATATAATTGATATTCATGTCAACACCGAAGTGCTGATTACTGGACTAGTGATACCCTCGGGGACGAAACGTCCACCAGCACTGGCATCGACAGAACAGATATATCATTTTCTGAAGTAGTCTTTTTTGCAAATATTCCTCGTAAAATGACATATCTGTTGATTTCAATATTTATGCACAAACAATGACGGAATTGAGACTAAACAATTGGAATAACTATTTAAGGATATATTGACACCAACATTCCAGAATGATACTGAATTTATTCCGAAGGGTAAGTTAAAAAAAATTACGGAAATGTTAACACGACTTCTCAAAATTTTGTGTTATTTTCACATTTCTTGATCGGTGTGAGACAAATATTTCTCCTCACTAGTGAAATATCTGTTCTCGGCAAATGATTGGTCGAAATTTAATTGTGACGACAAATTTTCTTGTTTTCTTGTTTTCTTTTGAATTTTCCTATTGTGACGTCATGAAAAAAAGCAAACATGCCTGATGACGTCTCATAAAAAGTACACAACTTTCTTCAAATCTTTGAAAAGGAAAAATAAATATCATGAGAGAAACAGATTTCTCCACTATAACTCATCTTAACAGTTAAATTTTAATTATTTAAAAAGCTTGGCAAGCAATTTAAATTTAACTGTCTCGAGTGTAGAAATATCGTTACACACTTATTGCAGAGGTGGAATCTATATTTAATCATTTGTTGTTCGGACTTTTTTTAAATCATGGTAAGGTGCATCAGCGGTATAATTGTCCTCAGATAAAATTTTCTTGCATTTTGAAAAAAAATATATGTTATGGTTTTTTTTTTAATTTAAAACATGATAAAAAAAATATGGGATGTCGTGCTATTTTTCAAGCTACATGTCTTAAAAAAATGCCAAATTTGCATAGATAATTCATGGAAAATGCGTGTAATTTGTGAATAGCAAGAAATCTATGAGATTTGAATTTAAAAAAAAAAGTATGAGAACATATGTTTTATTTAATGCTTTAAGATAATTACAAAAATGGTGTCATCGATTTTATTTTCTTGCTACAAATAATATTCAAATGTAACGTAAGATAAATGGCATTGTAAATCTGTTTACCGTTATATGGCATATGTTCTTGGTAAACGCAATATTTTTCGAGTATGAAAACAGACAATCACACGTTTTGTGTATTCCATTTTGACCTAAATCCTGATTTGCTGAAAAATGTATATTATACGATGTGTGCATGTGTGTGTGTTACGCTTGAATACCCGAAATTATATAAATACCATAGAATATGAGGCAAAAGGCTTTAAGTTGCTTTCTTCATCAAACATGTCAAAAGGGTTATTATCCATAATAACTTGATCCGTAAAATTCATGACTGGAATATAAAAAACAAATACAAGATATTACAAAACAATTAACTGACGATCGATCATTACATATATTGCAACTTCTCCTGTGTTTCGTAGTGTATAGCAATGGTATAAGATTATCAATACATTGGTTTGATTTATAAAACAAATGTCCAATAGATCTGTTGAATGCTTTTAACAATCATGTTCTTTTCTAAAAATATTAATTTACAGTCATTCATTAATTCATTTACACTAATATTGTACATTTTGTTTTTTCTTAAAGGTAGGTAACCCAAACATTACACGTACACATGTCAATCAATTTTTTTTTAATTGACTGTGTAGCGTAAATAATGTGTACTGACGAATACGATTGTCGTAAAAGGAAGGTAGGATTAGTATAGGGCACATTTTTAATAAGAAATCTCACTAACGAGGGTTTGGTCAAATGAAAATAATCAAAAATAGCAGATAAAAATACATTCAACACAATACGATGAAAACGAAACAAAAGAACACCGCAAACGAAACATATAATGGTAATGTGTATGCCAAAATATGCATAAAACACAGCACTGTATGTGATATCCATTATTTCAAGTTAAATAATACGGTTGCAATCAAACATAATACCTAAATATTTGATACATCAAGTGAATAAAAACAAAGACTTAAGTACAGCTCTTTATAAGAACCAGGCAGAGTGCCATATACATGTGATACATGTGAGGTTCCAGATTTTATCTATAATTGGGCTACTAGAAGCAATAAATGAATACTGCTCAAAAAATAATTTTGAGTGGGAACATATGAGTGGTTACCATGGTAACGGACACACTTTTTTTTGGTTGTTAAGCGTGGTCAAACCTTTTAAAAATCAGCTAAATCACAATTTAGAGCCAGATTATGAATAAAATCATGCATTTTTCATTAATGTTCATATGTAACATTGATACAACTTGGTTTAAGCTTCATTTTAGTGAAGATTGCATGTCAACCAAATTTGTAAGTTTTTGAAAAAAATAGCGAAAAAAGGCATATTTTCAACTTTTCTGAAATTGGGATTTTTGAGAAATTATCAAATTTTCTCTGGTGTTTTTCAGAAAAGTCCAAATGTGTACAGAATAGTTAGCACTGTAGTTATGAAGTTTGGATACTACTTTACCAAATTAAATAGAAAAATGCGTGGGATTTTCTTTAGTTTTATCACCATACCAACTGATTTTTCCTTGGAAACGGAGTTTTTATTTTCAGAATATTGTTGTTTAAGAGCTTAAATGTCCTGAATTGTTTCATTACCGATAAGAAAATACATAAAAGCTAACGCAAACTTTAAATTACTATCGTAAAGTGTTGTTGACTTCAGTTGTTACCACGGAAACACATATTATCCATAGCAACATCTACTCAAAAACTGCATAAATAGAAAATTATGTAAAACAAAAACATAAATAGAGGGTTTTTTACAAATTGGAATATGAATTCATTCTTTGCTTCACTCACAGTCTCGTCTGGGTTTTTATCTTCATAATGTTCAATAAATGTAAAATATAATGTAACATTGGGGTTTGGGGGTTTGGAAAGGGGGGTATGTTGATTTTTTTAAATGTTGCATACAAGTAGATACTTGAAAAGATAATTGCGTTTGGTTGGACTTTGTTTCTAGTTCATCATCTGATAATCAATTTTTGAAAGTTAACAGATGATGAACTTCATGGGATTGCAAAAGCCGGGCCAACCTGGCTTAAGGTAAGGCAAGATGGATATGGCCCTAACAGTAAAAATTCTTAATTTCTTAGGGCACCCACCCGGCCGTTGAGATGTTATTCCACCAGCATAAATCACAAAATTGACCTATAACATAATATTAAGCTGTACAAACCAATAATAGAATCATTTGGTCAAGGCACTTCTAGACTGAAACTGAAGTGTGATGGACGGACGGATAGACGGACAGGCAAATTGTACACATTTTAAGATGGTGGTGACATAAAAAATAATAATAGTCAATTGGTGATCGCTAATATCAGAAATCCAGTATAATGGAATCCTCTTAATATATACATGTAGCTATTAACATATCATTAATAACTCCTTTGTTGTACTACTATCCCGCAATTAGAATTCAGGATCTCCGAGATAGACAAATAAAATGCATATGCTAATTTGGAATTGTGCAAATCTCGGTAAAATAATTATGCTATTACCGTCAAAATTATCAAAGCAAAATAATTGTATTAATTATGAATCAATCCGTATTATGCATCGTTCTACATATATCTCATAAGTTCAAGATTCCGATAACATTATATCTTGTTTTGTTTGTGTGTGTGTATGTGTATGTGTTTGGGAGGGGGGTCAGCTGAAGCACACTTCTTATCCTTCTGAAATCCCCCTCCTCTCCTTTAAGATAGTAAACATGTAAAAAGGTATCATTTTTTAGGTTGAATCTTGAAAAAAATTGTTTTGCTATTCTCAAGTTTTGTTTAACCTTTACACGAAGTACGCCCCTATATTCTGTATTTGTCTCTGTTACCTTTATAAAAGATTGTGCATTAATCCCGAGATATGGATTGAAACCACTAAGCTGAGAATGTCTGCATAAATACAAGATTAATAACAGTAATAATTTGAAGACAAAATCAAAAGCTCAAACACATCAAACGAATGGATAAAAACTGTCAAATATTACTGACTTGGTACAGGCATTGGTATATTTAACCTGAATTTATAGCTAAACCTCTCAATTTTCAATATTCAAACAAAAACAACCCAACCTTCACTCCTCCCCCAAATTCAAATTTGTTGAGTATTCCCAAGGAGCAAAGACAGGACTGAGAGTTAAACAGATTAAAGCATGCAGTTATATATTTGTATTTGTTTAGGGACCAGCTGAAGGACGCCTCCGGGTGCGGGAATTTCTCGCTACATGGAAGACCTGTTGGTGACCCTCTGCTGTTGTTTTTTATTTGGTCGGGTTGTTGTCTCTTTGACACATTCCCCATTTCCATTCTCAATTTTATTAGTTATATTCCCATTAGAAAAATGAAAAGTATTAACATAATTATATGTATTTGTTTACATAAAATTATATTATACATCTTTTGATTGGATGTTTTTATGGGTGATATTTGTTACCATGACAACTGTTGTAATAATACTTCACCATTGTAGTATAGATTTAGAGTATATGTATTATGCTTCTATGTATTTTCATAAAGGTTTAGAAACAATTGGGAACATTGAAATCCCTATACTGCAGAATTCAAAAAATAATAAATCTGTTTCCAAGGGATACTTTAATATGGTGATAAAGTTCAAGAGTGCCGGACGCAATATTCTATTTATTTCGTTCAAGTATTATTCAAACTTTGTAACTACAATGATAGCTCTAATGCTTTACTTATTTGCACTTTTCAATAAAAAAAAAAACACATGAGAAAATTTGATAATTTCACCAAACTTCAAGATTCAGAAAAAAGGAAAATCTGTTTTTTTTTGTGTATATGTTTTGTATACATATATTTTATCAAAAAATCTAAAAGTCCGGTAGAACTGCAATCTGAAGGAAGTACGCTTCTCAGTTTCAAATTAATTAACTAGTCAATATCGATAGGGGATTAATAAAGGAATTAAAAAAATATACAGGTCAATGTGGTTGTTTTCGAGATATTAGTCATTGCAATTTTGGCAGGAAAATATTCTCTCTTGGCTTTTCATAGCTTTATCATTGACAAGTTTACATTCTCAAAAGCTATCAAAGAATAATTGAAATTTTATAAGACTTTTACAGGTGGCTTATCATTATACATCTAAAAGATTTTAAAAAAAAATGAGAGTCAAAGCCATTTTTTGTAAGGCATTCAAATGAATAAAAACTGAGGTTTCCGAAAATCTGACAAAAATCCCAAAACATGACAAGTTAACTGCAATGTACCTCAACTAAGCTCTGAACCAAAAACCATTTTATACCGATGTTATTTATGAAATTTCTGAAAAAAAAAGACTCCATATATAATCAGGCTCTCCGACCAAACGTTATCGTTTTAAGAAACTACATGTATGAGTTTAAAAAAAAATAAACCTACCCCCCCCTTTTTTTCTAACCTTCCAACTCCAGTATTACATTATATATTACATATGTTAAACCTTGTGGAAAGAATAAAAAGGACTGTGAGTGAAGAAAAGCATGCAGTCATATTCCAATTTCAAAATAAACACCCTCTATTTATGTATTTTTTTACATAAATTTCTATTATGCAGTCTTCGAGTGAATGTTGCTATGGATAATATTTGTTTCCATGGTAACAATTGAAGTCAACAGCACTTGAAAATAGCAATTTAAAGTTTATGTTAGCTTTTATGTATTTTCCTATCGGTTATGAAATAATTCAGCTCTTAAACTGCAATATTCTGCAAATAAAAACTCCGTTTCTAAGGCAAAATAGGTTGCTAAGGTAATAAAACTAAAGAAAATCCCACGCATTTTTCTATTTAATTTAGTAAAGTAGTATCCAAACTTCATAACTACAGTGCAAACTATTCTGTACACATTTTGGAAATTCTGAAAAACACCGGAGAAAATTTGATAATTTCGTAAATATCCCAATTTCAGAAAAGTTGAAAATATGCATTTTTTTGCAATTTTTTACCAAAAATTTACAAATTTGGTTCACATGCAATCTTCACTAAAATGAAACTTACACCAAGTTGTATCAATGTTACATATAAACATTAATGAAAAATACATTATTTTATTCATAATCTGGCTCTGAATTGTGGTGATTTGGCTGATTTTTAAAGGATTTGACCCTGCTTAACAACCCAAAAGTAGTGTGTTCGTTACCATGGCAACCACTCATATTTTCCTACTTAAAATGATTTTTTGAGCAGTATTCATTTATTGCTTCTACTAGGCCAATTATGGAGAAAATCTGAAACCTTCATGTATCGCACTCTGCCTGGTTCTTACAAAGAGCTGTACTTAAAAGCATTGAACAACCAAATAACGTACCACAAATATTGTAACGACAAAAAAGACTAATATGCCCTGCAAACTTTTCCTTTACAACAAAATGCTAAGGTTGATTGCATGTTAAATTATGTCAATTGTTGTGAGTCGAACTCTATTTGCATTCGTTGGTTCCTGTTATTAGTTTTACTAGAAACAAAAATATTCTGAGCATACAAACCCAGCTGAGGCCCACTTCCGGTTGCGGGATTTTTTCGCTGCGTTGAAGACCCATTGGTGGCCTTCGGCTGTTATTTGCTCTTTGGTCTCTTTGACATATTCCTCATTTCCGTTCTCAATGTAATCGTTTATCCAAAAGGAATGTCGGAGACATTCTTTTCGATCGTATTGCTATGGTACATATGTACATATGTTGAACGATAACTCCACAGTTTTACATGATTGCTAGTAGAGATTTTCATGAATATTATGTACAAAGGTTGTTTCAGTTTATATACATACCTAAATAAGGTATCTAGTCCTATGTTTGCTTCCAATTTTTTCTTGCTTCTTTTCTAATCAGTAATCTTCAAAGACGTATTAATGAATATTTAGCACAAAAATTGAATTAACATGAATTTTAAATACATCTACGAACTACCAGGATAAATAGACACTTTAAATTGTACAAATAACGATAAATTTTCTGAAACAACTTCATGTTTTAATTTTCCGATTGAACTCACTGACAATGCCCAGTTGCAATGTTAATCATTGTTAATGGTGGATAATGAATGAATCAATGTGTGACAAGGGCACACTCTGGAATTCATATACAACTAAAGAACTAAGTTTTGACCAATGCTCTAGGTACCTTAAGAGAAAATCAGAGCTCGGTTAATTGTTCCATATAATAAAGCCTCAACCTCACGGTACTTTAAATGAACGAAGTCATATTTTAGAAGAAGTAGGAAATCAATTTGACTAGTTGAACTAAACAAGAAAATTGAAAGACAAAACATATTTTTATTCTCTTTTATTTTCTAAAATATATCCGAATCATTCTTATTCAAAAAGATGCACATATGCATATCAAGCACATTAACACGGCAATTCAACATTCTTACATTTGTGTAGAAACACCAAGTATTAAATAACCAATTAAATAGTTTTTTTGTATAATTTTTTTTTATACATTAGTGTCTGTTGTAATAATGTAAAATAGAAATATTGGCACTTTTCACTACCATTTAGCATATTGCCATCATAAACAAAGTCGGTGACCTGTATCAACCAAACGCAAATTTGTGTAATAATATTTTATCGATTCTAAAAAAAAATAATTGCATTTTTAATAAGAAATTATGTTATTTAGGAGGAAGGTTTCGACAATTTAATACGCTTTCTTTTCAAATTTGCACACGTATCTAAGGAATTTATTGGTAATGTGTCAGACAAAAACTATCAATGCATTATTTTTTAGCAAACATTTCAAGTTAAACATACACAAGCTTTATGCTATATTTCATTGAAAAAATCAGTGACATGACCAATTCACTAGAACTTGAATATTTTTTTTAAGATTTTGAAAAGTTTCAAATAGTGTGGCCTGAATTTTGTAAAAACTGATATGAATTATTGTAGACGTTAAAGTAGTTTAATAATTGAAGCTGAAACACGTTGAGTAATATGATATAAAAACTTACGTTGGTGTGATTTTTCTTTTACATATGCAAGGATTCCTTTTGGGTAAACGCCGTACTACATATCCTTTTATACAATGGCCTTAGCGAAGAAAAATATTGCTGACTTCTTATTATTCGTCTTTAGTTTTTAATAATTATAGACATAATATCTGTGTACTTTTCCATAATATGTTTGACTGAGGAATAAACTCAGCTATACACGTTTCTGATTGAGTCAAAACATCGTAATACAACGATTGATCGGAAATAATACTGACAGATTTGGTCTTTTTGTAAAAAAAATATTTATATTCATGAAATTACGAAAATCTACACGTCTTCTGGTAAGAACCATTCACAATTTACTAAATGGAATAACATTGAAAGCTTATATAAAACCAAACACAAAACAAGTAGTTCCTAATTTTTTTTACAGGAACACACGAAACAAAATCAACACTATTACTTTCGTTATATTTTCTTTTTTCCCAAATAAAAGAAATCACCCAAACCTAACATTAAAGAGTCAATTATAAATCTTAAACATTTTAGTACATATGTCTTCTTTTTTACAACTTTAACTAATACGATGCACGCATGGTATTCAGTGCGTGAAAAAAACCTGAAGTGTTTTATGCACATGTACTCATTGATACCCTAATTGCTTCCGAAAACTTGTAAAAAGAAACGTTTAGTTTTCTTACATAGATTAAAATACTATTATCAATACTCTTCAATAATATTTATGAAACTAGTAACGCAAAATATGGACAAAAAACATGTATGTCAAGAATAAAGTGCGAACTTTGCAGGATTTAAAATGCTACACTGCAAGCACTCTATGTAAATGATAACAACATCTATTGATATAATGAAAGTTGGTATCGAACTATAACCGATGACAAGTTGATTTTTGGTTGCCCAAAATCAAAATTAGGTTTACTGTGATATTCAAAAAAGATTCACAAGTACTGATATTACAGGAATTGTTGCTTATTTTCATATGATTAAGACAAATTATTTCAATCTGTTTTGGAGCTGAAATGTGGGTAACTGCTTGTAGTGCCTTGATAATATATGTTTATCATTGTCAGTTTGGTTAGTGTCGTATGTTATTTATTTTTACACCGGAATTGGACTTTTTATGATGAATTTTACTGTGCGATTTACTGTGTGTTTGTGTATTCAAAATTAGCCAGAAGCCAGAAGGGAGGTTTAAGACTTCATAAAACATATTTACCCTCGCCGTATGTTTGCGCCTGCTTTTAGTCAGGAATCTCTTGCATGTCTAGTTAATTTGGTAAGGGCCGCATTTGGGTCCGATTATCAAGATGAAAAATGGTTTAAATTGATAAAAAGACATGTAAAGTTAAATATAACTATTTTCTAAGTTTTATTGCAAGCCTTTGATTTTTAAATCCAAAAAAGGCCAAACATAGCAGTTTCGGAGTTTAACCAAATTTAGGTCTATGAAACATACTACAAAAATGTGGACAAACTTACTCATTTGTTAATATTCAAGCGATATGTTTTAAATGTTATAACACACACTACACAAACTATGTGTTTTAAAAAAAATAATAATAGAAAATTTACCCGTTTTCATAAAAATCAATTTGAGTGCTTTTTGGGAAGTCGTGCATATAACGCGAGTACATATTTCTAGAAAAAATACAATACTATATGTAAGATTTTTGTGTTTGTATTTGCTGATAAAACAATCAGTAATGTTTATTGCTTTTAAGTTAAACCGGTATAAACATGAAAAACATTCTACAATACTCAACATTGAAATTATAATTTCGAATACGCTCATAACTATCTAACATTTTTTTTCGAGATGAATACGTTCAACTACAACCGAACAGAAATCTGCTACCTAATTCCTGATGGATAGAAAACTCTAACGCATTTTCGCATACCTTAATAGCGATATCAACTTTTTCTTGTACAGTTTGGAAGTATTTGGATACGATAATCCCATTTAAGAATCAACTTGTCTTCGTTGCAATTTATGATTTTTTTTTTAATTTGTATAGTTTATGCGATCCCTACAAAAATATCTGACAATGTACGGTTTACATTTAGGTAACATATTCGTTGTTACTTATTGTATATTTGATTACGTAGTTTGAATTACACTTATTATTGGATTTTCAAGCAGTCTTTCGATCAATGTGTTTACTTATCGATTGCAGTAAATTTTTATGCTTTCAGTTATCTCGCTTGAAATTAAAATACTATTCAGAAGCTTTTCAGACTATTCAGTATGTATCATATGTGAACAGGTATATTTCACCTATCAAACAGTCTTTTCATAGTCTAAACTAATCTCGATTGATTGGTCAGTACTGAATTAACCACAGTGGATAAATCTGAATATTGACTGAAAAATTAAAAAGAGTTTATGATTTATTGCAGTTCAACATGACCATTTCAGATCAAAATTGGTTTCCAAATATAAAGAATGCATAGAAGTCTATCAACAAATTTGAAATAGTTATTTTTATATCTTACATATTAACAATCCTGGTTTCACAGGTTATATCAATGTGTGTGACTTGCTTGGTCCCTTTTTTAATATACGAACATAACTATCCCACAAATACTTATGTGTATGCACTAAGCCAAGCATAACAGAGGGCCAGATACTAAAGATACTAATGTAATATTCAAAGTCCATGACAAACTGTAAATGCATTAGCTTAAAAGAAATTAAAATATAAAAAAAAACACCAGTATACAAAATACTACCAAGACAACTAATATACAACTGGGGTGACCTCAGATACTCTGAAAGGATTTGCAGCTCCACTTGAGACATGTGACACCTGCAGTTGTCCAGAATGTTTTACATTAGTTAGTCAACTAACGAAAAAATATTCGGAAATAATTAGCAGGGTGTGCTGCCAGACGTACAATGCCCAAGCAGAGTTTTAAGGTAGAGAGACTGAAATCCACATTATATTACACTACAAACCATTTAAAGTCTGAAATGGCCTACATCTGTACTCGACTGTACTGATTTTTACTCGACCAGTCTGAATTGGTCTGAAATTTACTTGATAATACTCGACTATAGTCTGAACCATACTTAACAGTCTGAATGTGTACTTGACCAGTACTTAACCATTTTAGACGAGTCTGAACCATTCTTGACCTAGTCTGAACTGTACTCGACCTAGTCTGAACCGTACTCGACCTAATCTGAACCATACTCGACCTAGTCTGAACCATACTCGACCATGTCTTAACCAACCTAGATCTATTCTTTGTATCTATCAACTGAATTTTATCAATTTATGAAATATTTGTGATTAAAATGAGATTTGAGCAACAACTTGAAATTAAAAATGTATTCAATACAGTATTGAAATTAAAATTTCACCATTATCAATCATAATAAATAACTTCAACACAATATTAATCAACAACTTTTAAAATATGAAAAAACAAGCTGATCAAATAATCTAAAAAATTAATTGTGACTAATATTTTCAATATTATTCAAAATTTCATGAATATGTCAGAAGTATTTTATGATAACTGGACTATTTTCACCATTAACTTAAGCCTAGTATATATTTATTGTGTCAGTTGAGTTTAGTTAATAATGCAGTGAATGTTTGTTTTATTAATATATACAAAAATAGTATATAAAACTATAAATTTAAAAAAAATGAGATCTTAATTGTTTTGTTTTATTAAAGACTTCATAAAACATATTTACCCTCGCCGTATTTTTGCGCCTGCTTTTAGTCAGGAATCTCTTGCATGTCTAGTTAATTTGGTAAGGGCCGCATTTGGGTCCGATTATCAAGATGAAAAATGGTTTAAATTGATAAAAAGACATGTAAAGTTAAATATAACTATTTTCTAAGTTTTATTGCAAGCCTTTGATTTTTAAATCCAAAAAAGGCCAAACATAGCAGTTTCGGAGTTTAACCAAATTTAGGTCTATGAAACATACTACAAAAATGTGGACAAACTTACTCATTTGTTAATATTCAAGCGATATGTTTTAAATGTTATAACACACACTACACAAACTATGTGTTTTAAAAAAAATAATAATAGAAAATTTACCCGTTTTCATAAAAATCAATTTGAGTGCTTTTTGGGAAGTCGTGCATATAACGCGAGTACATATTTCTAGAAAAAATACAATACTATATGTAAGATTTTTGTGTTTGTATTTGCTGATAAAACAATCAGTAATGTTTATTGCTTTTAAGTTAAACCGGTATAAACATGAAAAACATTCTACAATACTCAACATTGAAATTATAATTTCGAATACGCTCATAACTATCTAACATTTTTTTTCGAGATGAATACGTTCAACTACAACCGAACAGAAATCTGCTACCTAATTCCTGATGGATAGAAAACTCTAACGCATTTTCGCATACCTTAATAGCGATATCAACTTTTTCTTGTACAGTTTGGAAGTATTTGGATACGATAATCCCATTTAAGAATCAACTTGTCTTCGTTGCAATTTATGATTTTTTTTTTAATTTGTATAGTTTATGCGATCCCTACAAAAATATCTGACAATGTACGGTTTACATTTAGGTAACATATTCGTTGTTACTTATTGTATATTTGATTACGTAGTTTGAATTACACTTATTATTGGATTTTCAAGCAGTCTTTCGATCAATGTGTTTACTTATCGATTGCAGTAAATTTTTATGCTTTCAGTTATCTCGCTTGAAATTAAAATACTATTCAGAAGCTTTTCAGACTATTCAGTATGTATCATATGTGAACAGGTATATTTCACCTATCAAACAGTCTTTTCATAGTCTAAACTAATCTCGATTGATTGGTCAGTACTGAATTAACCACAGTGGATAAATCTGAATATTGACTGAAAAATTAAAAAGAGTTTATGATTTATTGCAGTTCAACATGACCATTTCAGATCAAAATTGGTTTCCAAATATAAAGAATGCATAGAAGTCTATCAACAAATTTGAAATAGTTATTTTTATATCTTACATATTAACAATCCTGGTTTCACAGGTTATATCAATGTGTGTGACTTGCTTGGTCCCTTTTTTAATATACGAACATAACTATCCCACAAATACTTATGTGTATGCACTAAGCCAAGCATAACAGAGGGCCAGATACTAAAGATACTAATGTAATATTCAAAGTCCATGACAAACTGTAAATGCATTAGCTTAAAAGAAATTAAAATATAAAAAAAAACACCAGTATACAAAATACTACCAAGACAACTAATATACAACTGGGGTGACCTCAGATACTCTGAAAGGATTTGCAGCTCCACTTGAGACATGTGACACCTGCAGTTGTCCAGAATGTTTTACATTAGTTAGTCAACTAACGAAAAAATATTCGGAAATAATTAGCAGGGTGTGCTGCCAGACGTACAATGCCCAAGCAGAGTTTTAAGGTAGAGAGACTGAAATCCACATTATATTACACTACAAACCATTTAAAGTCTGAAATGGCCTACATCTGTACTCGACTGTACTGATTTTTACTCGACCAGTCTGAATTGGTCTGAAATTTACTTGATAATACTCGACTATAGTCTGAACCATACTTAACAGTCTGAATGTGTACTTGACCAGTACTTAACCATTTTAGACGAGTCTGAACCATTCTTGACCTAGTCTGAACTGTACTCGACCTAGTCTGAACCGTACTCGACCTAATCTGAACCATACTCGACCTAGTCTGAACCATACTCGACCATGTCTTAACCAACCTAGATCTATTCTTTGTATCTATCAACTGAATTTTATCAATTTATGAAATATTTGTGATTAAAATGAGATTTGAGCAACAACTTGAAATTAAAAATGTATTCAATACAGTATTGAAATTAAAATTTCACCATTATCAATCATAATAAATAACTTCAACACAATATTAATCAACAACTTTTAAAATATGAAAAAACAAGCTGATCAAATAATCTAAAAAATTAATTGTGACTAATATTTTCAATATTATTCAAAATTTCATGAATATGTCAGAAGTATTTTATGATAACTGGACTATTTTCACCATTAACTTAAGCCTAGTATATATTTATTGTGTCAGTTGAGTTTAGTTAATAATGCAGTGAATGTTTGTTTTATTAATATATACAAAAATAGTATATAAAACTATAAATTTAAAAAAAATGAGATCTTAATTGTTTTGTTTTATTAAACCAAGAATTTAATATAATCATAGTAATAGAATTTCCATAGCAATCCTTGGTAACCATCTTTAAAAAAGGAAATGTATTACAATTTAAAGTAACAGTAACAATTTATTTCAAATAATTTAATTAATTTTTGTCAAATTAACATGGCACACATAAAGCACTTTAATATGGTCTAATTACTTCAGTACATGTGTGTTTTACAGGTAAAAAGAAAGCCCTATTTTCTTAAATTCGTGTATTACTTATCTAGCACATACATGTATATTCGAAAGGCCTTGTAATTTAATTTAAACAGGATGTTGCAATTTTGAATCAATGTTATTTAGAATTTAATACCTCTGACCAAGTGTGATCTTATTTATGAGTTTGCCCCAAAGCAGAGGTTATACTTTATATTTCACCACTAATCAGAAAAAACAATTTTATTTATTTATTTAATTTTATCCCTTTTTGATATAAATTACATATAATATGGTTTTTTTTTTATCCTAAATATAATCATAGATATATTTCTAATATAAGGTTTAAAAATTTATAAATTTTGTTGGCTGTTGTTATATATGTCAGTTAAAAAGAAATGTATTTTAACAGTTAAAAAAGTAGAGGTTTTTTGGTCTAGTATGGTTCAGACTGGTCTAGTATTGTTCAGACCTTTGGTTAAGTATGGTTTAGACTTGAAAAATAGGTCGAGTACAGGTCGAGAATGGGTTAAGACTGTTTCAGACTGGTCGAGTAATAGTTCAGACTTTTTTCAACGGCAAAGATAAGGGTCAAGTACGATTCAGTACAGTCAAGTATGGTTCAGACTGGGGTCGAGTAATGTCAAGTAAAAGTCAGACCAATTCAGACTGGTCGAGTAAAAATCAGTACAGTCGAGTACAGATATAGGCCATTTCAGACTTTAATGGTTTGTAGTGTTAGTTTGACAGACACTTTCACAAACTGGTTGACCAGTAGGAAGCCTTTTCGTGACATATGCTTGCGGTTTTCGATCTTATATAACAATACCGTAATCTGATCAGTAATTTTACCGAATGTGTTTTAGTATTTTTACTGCGTGTAAATTTGCAGTTTGTGTGATGTTTGCATAGTAGGAGACATATGTAACATGTCATGTTGATGCACCTGGTCTCGCTCTTTTTTGAGTGCTTGCGAGTCTCTCAGTTTTTTGTTTGATACTTTGATGTTTTCTTGTTTTAACTAGTTTACGATACTTGAAATTTGGTCAGCTATTGTGTCTCAATTGAAAAGGGTAAGATAACATGATGGATAGTATTATTTTGTAATCAACCTAAAATTGGAATTCGAAACATTTAAGCATCATTGCTGTTTAAGTCTTAACGAATATAGTAAATTCTTCAGACTGGTTAAATTTGTATTGTCAGTGTCACCTCAACAAGACTTTTATTTATGAAAAATATACATTTATCGCTTCTTACAAAAAGACAGTATTGAATAGTTAAAAAACAAAACTTCAAAATGAAAGTCCAGAAGAACTGACATTATCAACCTCTATCAATCAAAGGAATAATTGAGAAATACTTTATCGAAGAAAATGGTGACTTACACCTGATGTAAGGGCTAGTTTAGCCTCCTGCTTGTAAGGACTTTGCATATAACTTCGTTAAATTCGTTAATTAATAAAATTGGGAAGACACACATAGATATAACACAGAACTGACTAAAATATTCAAACAAAATGACAATTTAACAAAGAAAGACGCCAAACCAAATGTATAAGGAAAGTTCACTTGTTTGAATATCTATACGGTCATTATATGATCTATGTAATACCATTCTTACAAATATTTTTCTTTAAATCTATTAATTATTCGCTGAAAAAAAACACCAAACATATTATTATCACTCAAATTATCCTAATGACATCCGTCTTTTAATTGCACATTGTCAGTAAGACTAACTTTTAATTGCTAATAATATTTTTGTTTGTCGAAGAAATCTTTTATCTTTCTGTTTTTTAATTGCTAGTATCGTATTGATAATAATAGAAAAAGATGCTAAATAGCAGGTCAATCTCCGTGCAAACATTTAATTACAAGGTATAACAATCAATCTTCGATTACTTTGATACAATTAGAAATAAATCTTTGTTTTCTGCTTATCAATATCCCCAACATACACAAGAATCGAAAAAAATCAGACTTACAATAAAAGGACTTGTTCCTTCTTACCCACAATTCTAATTTGCACCATATCGTTATAGTTAAGAAATGAAAAAAAACTACTTTTTAGTGAAGGTGTAAAAAGAAAAAAAAACATCATTCAAGATTATTTGTTTTTCATTTTTTAAATAATATTTACCTGAATTACATTTCATACTTCAGCGTACAGTGTTTTTTAAAATATAAGTATCATTAAAATAAATCGTTACACCAATGAAGATGTTGACAAATGACGCAGATACACATTTAATTGCACCCACAGTAAAATCATGAATTAAAAGATTTAAAGAAATATACAGCACGTACCTGTAATCAAAGGGGATCTAAATGTTTGTTATATGTGTTATAGATCAATTAGTTTACTAGTTTGAAATACACTAAAAAGAATGTATTTGTCAGTAAGGTTTGCGCCTGTAGTGTCTATTAAGAATGATGATATGTTTTTATCAATCACTATTAAAGATTACATATTTATGTGATTTGGTATGAATTGTAAACATGGTAAATATGTGTTCATAAATGTATATAAGAATGCGGAAGATACCAACGCGACATTCAAATTTGTTCAGTAAAAGAGGAACTGAAATTGCCATGGTATTAAAGGAAAAACGAAATGACTAGTAAGTCCACGCATCGCAATATAGAATACCCGAAATTGAAGCAACGCGAATATCGCCAAAAAATATACGACATACAATTGAAAAGGTAAATGGGGAATGTGTCAGAGAGACAGCAACCCGACCAACGTGCAGAAAACATCCGAAGGTCACCAATGCACAAGAAACCATATCACACGTGAATGAAGAACAAGATTTAGACACATAATTAACATCTGGAAAATAATGAAATAATGAAAAACAGCGATATAGTGTTGAAAGATCAGTTAATCAAAGTTATTCATTTGATGTACGTTAGCGAAATATCTAATTGTTCGAACAACATTGACAACTTTGGTTTGACTAAAACAGTAACATACACTAATTTTGTCTGACTATTCAATGTGTATGGCAATAATGTTTATAGTGCAAAACCAAATTATGTGTCAGTCAAAACATAATCTTGATGACGATTTAACTAGTTAATCTTTTTCAGCTTACGATTCGAAGCTGATGTACTGAACGACAAACTAGTCAGCAGCAATTTTTCACAAATCAAAGTCTGGCTATCGATAGGTTGCTTACAATCATGCAAGTTTGTTCCTGTTTGTATCCATTCATTCCGAGATTCATTTCAAGATGTTACTACGACTGTATCAGCTAATTTTTAAATAAAATGAGTAACAACCAAAGATCAATGTATAAGGAACAGGCTCTGTGGGTTTTAACTTGCAATTGTCTTCACAGCTTGGTGGTCAATGTAAACGACAACTATTAAAATTAGCGTCACATGTATGACATGCTCATATTAGAATAACATAGCCGTAAAAGACGACATAACTTGTAAAGTCTGTCAGTACACGTAAACTTGTATATTAGATTAATAAACTAATTTAATTGAAAGCAAATGGATTGGTGCTTTTTGAAACAAAATAGTAAAAGGCCAAGCTTGATGTCGAGTTTCATATATTAACGAGAGGGACAACAAAACCTATCGGTTTCTGGTTAACACATTCATGACATTGGTTAACCTTGGTGAAAGTAATTTCCCATAATCAGTCGATATTCTTACAGAAATCAACATAAGTGCACCTCACCGATCACCGTGACAAATAAAGCTCACCAGTTTTTCGATGTATGTTATGCAAAACAAATAATAATCACACTTAAAAAGTGGTTCGGCCTAATAGTACAATGATGTGGGTTTATATTGCACAAATCTTGAACAAACTATTATTTTGGCATTGGCAAAATAAAATAAATAAGTATGGTTTCATAAATAAAGTACTGTACCTGCAGTAAACACGTATCATAAATAATGAAATGCATCTATAAACAATATGAATTGTTTTTCACATGGCACATGTCTCTGGAATATCTGTCTTTGTAATGTTTGCATTTTCTAAGGAATAAAGTTTTGGTAGTTACGTGTAATGTGTGCTTTTCGGCTGTTCCATCATTTCAGTTTTCCTTGTTGTTTATACAAAAAAAGAAGATGTGGTATAATTGCCAATGTGACAACTGTTCACAAGAGACCACATGACACAGAAATTAATAACTATAGGTCACCGTACGGCCTTCAACAATGAGTAAAGTCCATACCACATAGCATGTTATAAAAGGCTCCGAATATTTCAACAAGAAGAAAATATATGTACACATGTAAAAACCTAAAATAGCCAATACATTTATTTCTCTGGTACCTTTGATTACTATCAACTATTGTGAAAATGTTCACACGTACACGTAATTCATTGTTTCTGGTTTAGTTGTGTCTCTTAACAGGAGAAAGTTTGTTTAGCCATATCACATGTATAAGTAATGTTTCAAAAACTTTCAGCATGTATTTATCTGTACTCTGTCTACTTACATGTATGTAACATAAATATAATGTAATTAGTATGGCAGAGGAGATATATTCATAATAATAAAACCAATATGAATACATTAGAACACAAATGAAACAAAAGGTGACTAGCACCTGCAATTAATAAAATCCGAAGGAAGGTGATACACAGAAAACAGCAACAAGATTTGCTTTTATAGGATAAATGCATGTTTGAAAACGACTGTTGCTCCACCTTCAAATGTTTTAGATATAGTCAAATTGATAATGTACAAGTAATAAAACAATGATCATATCTGATCAAGTTATAATATTTTGATGTA
>CM034351.1:34960610-35087307 GCA_019925275.1 Mytilus edulis | reverse complement strand
ATTGGGTTATTCTTTTATTGACGTTGTATTCAAATAAATATTTATTCACATAATATTTACAAATGCAAAGGTTACAACAACATTAAGTTGAATTGCTTACAAGAATGATGCAACAGGAATCTAGCTGTAAGATACAAATTAAGGAATACAATAAAACAAAGAATTAATAATTGAATAATAGCGTTTTACAATATTTTACATACAGGATATTTTTAAATGGCATTTGTTACCTGTTTGAAGCGACTACAAATGTAATGTATATGTTGATACAATGTACAATGTATGGTTGTCTTTTTTTACTGCAACACAAATATTCCATCGGGTATATTTAAGGTTGAAAAACCAAATTTTTAATAGGGAAAGGATGACGTAAAAATTCCTAGGAACTTTTAGTATTATTTGTGTCGTAAAGATAACTCTATGGAACAAATTATCACAAACAAGATGTTCTACGGTCAGTGACTCTATTTCACAGGTGAATATACGGTCAACGAAATTTTAATGATTATTTGTAGCCTTAAACTATGTGTTGATTTGAAATTTATTTACTCTAGTGTCTAATATAAATGTATAGTATAATGTATAGATAGTCAGGCCATAAAGCCTACACGTATACATTGTGTGTAGGCGTAATTGTAGACTACACTCGTTCACACTCAGGTCTAGAAATATATACAATACAATTATTTTATATTGTATGAAATTAAAACTTTTAAAAAATGTTTAAAATAAGAAAGTTTACGAGAGAACTATGCTGAAATAATAAAACAAAGGCTTAAGATAAGGCGGAAAGGCATGTCCATATACAGTCGCTTATGAAATAATGTGTATGTTATTGAACTGATTTTTTTCATTGACTGTGACTTTACATTAAGAAAAATATGGAACCAAATTTAAGAAAATAAAACAGCTCAAATGTGATTGACAGGTGCATGCCAGTTAAATATGACTTTTAATAAGACAAAACCAAGATGAAGTTTTCCTAAGACTACATTTTACGCGCCATTAGTATACAATAGTAATATATCAATGTCACCTTTTCGACTGAACAGTTCAATTATATTTGTAATAATATACATGTAGTATTGGCTATTTCTGACAGATTTCTTCTAGAGATAAGAAAAAAAAAATATTCGTATCGATATTCTGACTATTCATGTTTGGAGTGCATCGGGAAAATTTCTAAATAATATGTATATGCGTAGCATACAAATCTAAATATACAACATATATTGTTCAACGAGTGCATTTCTTTTATCAGAACAACATGTTTGACAACCTAATCATCAGGCACATTGTTTCTTTTTCATCAATTTCCTAAAAAAAATGCATCTTGGGGGTCAACCATATGTCAATCGTACCAATGCTTGATCAATATATTTTTTTTATAAAATTGATAATCTATTTTTTGTCAATTTTCGACGGATGTATTATGAACAAATTCATAATCTTATCAGCATGTTTTCTTTAACTAACATTAAACATGCTGTGGTATTGTATTACGAGTGTGGGGACACTGGTACAAACGTGTATATTGTTTTTCGATTTTTGTACAGATTCACATTGATCTCAGCAATCACACGTTTCTACATTGAAGTAAGATTTATTTCATATTATTTAAATTCAACAGGAACATAAGCATGACAATATTTACACACGCTTGTTCAGTATTTCCTCTTAAGTTATTAAATAAAACTTCTTTAAAGATACTAAAGAAGATTTACTGTATATATAATAAAGATGATCTTCTTAAAAGAAGATAAAGCGGTCGAAGATTTAAAAAGGGGATACATATAGTCATCTCGTGAAAGTATATTTGTGCTTTTTATGGTGACCTGTCACATATTAATTCAATTATGAAGAAGTTCATATAAACAAAACAATAGTGTTGGGGCAATGACCTATTGGACTTATCTAAAACAAAAGATGTGTCCTTCCTTTAACCTTGAACATGCACTGGTTATCGGACAGATATGTTTAAAATTTGTAATTGCACTTTCATATTTTATTTTGTTATATTTACTACATCCGTCACTGTAACATAATCGCTTGATGTCCTGTCAAGCGTCAAAAAAGACACTTTGTATTTTTTTTAAATTTATGAATATTCACTACAATTGTTTTTCTTTCTGTAATTACTATGTTGTTTTAAATAGAAAAGTGTATATTGATTAATGTAAATACGCTAAAACATGTAAACAAATATCAAGCTATTGTCAAATTGTTAATTACGAATAAACAATAAAAGTATGCAACCTCCTTCTGTGAACGACAAAATTGAATAGAAAAACGATAACAAATGAATAAAAGGGACACCTTTAGAGATTAAGGTTGACAAGTTAAAAACTGTTTTCATCACTGATTAACCAAATGAATACGATCTGTGTCTTAATTAACGTGAAACATATTTTCACGATCATCATTCTACATACACATGTTCTAATACAGTCAATTCATCTAAAATTTATCCCATTGTGTCCTATTCCCAATTGTGACATTTTGACTAATTAGAAATTCACATGCGGTAGATGCATGCATAACAGTAGAGATTAGTTCAGCCAACACAACCGGCAACACGCAATTTGTGCTTGATATATATCTGCTTATCGAATTTTAAGACATACATATTGGTGACATAGGACTTTAACTTACATCTTTGTGTACAGTATGAATATATGTACCTTCAATCGGTTCATAGATTAACATAATATTTTCGGTTAAATAACAAGATATTAGACTTAACTTGACATGTTTAGCCTTTGACGTAATTTCTTCATTTAAATGTGTAATACAGGTCAGGTCTTGAATTGTATTTTATTATGAATGTTTTTTTTTTTAAATTGTTCAATCTTGAGTACAAATTATAAATAACATGAAACAGCAATCAACCTCTCAATGTTCCGCAGACACATCAAAAAAGATTTTATTATCATCATGTGATCATTGAAATAAACAAAAACAAAATATAAGGAGATAACTTTACTTGGAAGGTCAACGTCGCAATACAAAAACAAATAGTTGACAGGAAATGGATAACACCATGATCAAACGAAATGCAGCAAAAATAAAATAAAAAAGTAATTGACATGTATTCTTTATTGTTCTCCTCAGCTAATTCAATTGCTGGCAACATTACCCCAACCATTAACCGAGATTAAGCCATTAACAAACATTCCTTTACTTGTTTAAAAAGAAGGACACAAATCATAACTATTTGATTGGGTTCACATGTTTTACAAAGTTATCATATGTGAAACGGAAACCTTTTTTTTCTGTAATTGGCTGTTACAATGACATTTCAATTACTTTTTTCAACAAATATTTAACTGCAACCAGGTTTGGGTAGTATGACGTTTGATAGAAAAATTACAAATGGTTTATTGCGAATAAAAATTATGACGACTAATTCGTGAATTGTTGTTTACATGTTTGCATTTATTATTGCAATTTTTGAAAAAAAATCTGCTATAGATTTCGCAACACCTGAGATCATCTCCAGTTTTTGGTAGGGTTCGTGTTGCTTAGTGTCTAGTTTTCTATGTTGTGTCTTGTGTAGTATAATTTGCCTATTTATTTTCTTTTTGTTTTTGCTCTTGTCAGTTTGTTGTCGATCTATGAGTTTGATTGTTCCTCTGGTATATTTCTCCACTCTGTAAAAATGGTAGAAAATGCAAGATTAATTGTTGCTATTTTCGAAACGTACAGTTGTGTGTATCGAATATGAGAATGAAAGTTCTTATTATTGCAAAACTCACAAACATTGTTAGAAAACAGAAATTTGTTTGCAAAAATTATCAAATAGGAATGGATTCATATATAGCTTCGTCGTTTTGTTGGTATCCTTTTCCTTTATGTGGACTGCAAAGTAGACACAAACAGCTGTAAAATATATATTTTTTAGTAATTTGAACATAGCTCCTACCAGGTTCAATCCACCATTTTCTAGATAAGAAAATGCCTGTACCAAGTCAGGAATATGACAGTTGTTATCCATTCATTTGATGTGTTTGAACCTTTGAATTTGCTATTTGATTGGGGACTTTCCTTTTTGAATTTTCCTCGGAGTTCAGTATTTTTGTGATTTTACTTTTTACTTCAAACAGCAGATGCAGAATACCAGTAGAATATATATATTACAATGTTGCTTAAAAATATCATTTGACTTGGTATACATTTTTCATTTCCGGGCCTTTTATAATTTACTATGTTTTGATGTTGCTTAGTTTTGAAGACAGCAAAACAACTATATATATATATTATTTTCTGTGACTGTATATTACATTAATTTGTAGGATCCTTTACTATAGATAATTTAGCTGATCTGTAACAATAACATCTTCATGCCTTATATATCATGTACTGTAGTACGCCGCTAGATTAAAACTGACGTGGAAAGGTAACACATGCCCACCGAAAGCTCTTTTATTTGAGAGCCCAGGTGGTCGTGTGGTCTAGCGGGACGGCTGCAGTGCAGGCGATTTGGTGTCACGATATCACAGTAGCATGGGTTCGAATCCCGGCGAGGGAAGAACCAAAAATTTGCGAAAGCAAATTTACAGATCTAACATTGTTGGGTTGATGTTTAGACGAGTTGTATATATATATATATATTCTATATATATATATATATATATATATATATATATATATATATATAACTCGTCTAAACATCAACCCAACAATGTTAGATCTGTAAATTTGCTTTCGCAAATTTTTGGTTCTTCCCTCGCCGGGATTCGAACCCATGCTACTGTGATATCGTGACACCAAATCGCCTGCACTGCAGCCGTCCCGCTAGACCACACGACCACCTGGGCTCTCAAAAAAGAGCTTTCGCTGGCCATGTGTTACCTTTCCTCGTCAGTTTTAATCTAGCGGCGAACTACAGTACATGATATATAAGGCATGAAGATGTTATTGTTACAGATCAGCTAAATTATCTATAGTAAAGGATCCTACAAATTAATGTAATATACAGCCCCAGAAAATAATTATATTTATAAGTACGTCTGAGTCAGTGACATATATATGTATATCTCTACCTATGTGTAGTGACAACTGCAAATTATACCTTGACCATCGGATTTCTTATGATTAAGAAATACCAGGCGTTAGAATATGTATAAAGTGCCTAGAAAATCAACCTAACGATGTTAGAGTAGATTTGATTCGTAACTTCCTCCCCGGCGCTGGGGGCTGGAACCTGTACTTTTTATTTCTAGCATCCTGTAATTATACTGAAGAGATGAGTAGATGATCACTTCTGTACACTAAAGAGGATACTTCGTGTATTGTATCAGAGATCCTTGCTTAATTCCTACGACAAGGTAACATCTCCCGAAACGAAAGCTTATTTTCTTATAAGCTAGATAGAGTTAGAGGAGGGAATAAGGTCTCTGCGCAATGCTAGGCGGTGTTGTCGTAGAAGTTAGAAATAAAAAGTACAGGTTCCAGCCCCGGCGCCGGGGAGGAAGTTACGAATCAAAACTACTCTAACATCGTTAGGTTGATTTTCTAGGCACTTTATATATATATATATATATATATACAATAAATAAAATAATAAAATAAGTAAAAAAGTTAACAGTTCCATTCTATCGATTTCATCCTTCCATTGGGACTCTTCAGGATAATATATAATGTGGTGTAAATTTTACCTTTACATAATCAATGTTTACTTACACATATATCTAGTACAACCACCTTGACTTTATACTTCAAACTGATAACATAAGACCCAATAAAAACTATTTTGAACTTTTATACAGTTTAAGAAGACCACAACAAAATCAGTGTAAAATGTAATATTTACAATGCTTTAGTCAGTGCAAAAGTCACATAATGAGTTCCCTTGGCAGGGATGAAACAATTTTTATCTTTTGTAAAAATAAATCATAGTAAATCACAGTGTATTAAGAATTTACAATAGAAATAGAAATGAGAACATTTAAAATGACTTTAACACTTTCATTTTTTCATTACTAACAGTAATTTACCATATGGAGAGTGATTTTTATAGTAATGTTCACCCAAAAATTCAATCAACCAGTATTTTTGCCAACCTTGCCTTCTACAACTCCACTTGTATTGCAGTGCAATGGACATGTTTGCGGAAATCGGGGGGGGGGGGGGGGGGGGGGGGGGGGCGGACACACGTTTCTGAGTATTACATATATACACAATTGAGATTAAGCACTCCTGTTTCAAATATATTTTAAAGTCTAAAATTCAGAAGGGAAATATTTTTGAAAAAAAACAATAAAAGGACAACAACCCGACCAAACAGCAGACAACAGCCACATCAATGGGCATTCAACACGGCGAGAAAATCCCGCATCTGGAGGTGGGCACCAGCTCCCTATATAAAATTGTGTATTAGGTTAGTTAAAATGGACGTCACACTTAACTCCAAAGCATATAAATTAACTAAAAATTAAAAAAACATACTATAGACTTACAAAGACCAGATGCTGCTGACTTCGGATAGGCGCTACAATACGGCGGGGTTAGACATGTTTTGTGAAATCTCACTCCTCCCCCTATACATCTAACCAATATAAAATAAAGACACACATAGCAATACGCACAGTAAAAATCAGTTTAAACAAGTGAAACTGCGAGCTACTGCTCACTGATGATACCCCCGCCGAAAGTGGATAATATTAATAATGTAAAAATATGCAAGGGTTCGGTAAACAGGAAGTTGTCGAGTGATGAATCTGAAAACGCATCACACGGTATAGCTGACTTATATAAATCCTGAAACCAAATTTCAGAAATACTTGTATTGTAGTTCCTGAGAAAAATGTGACGAAAATTTTCAAATTGGCTATCATGTGTAAAATCATACAAGTGTTCGGTAAACAGGAAGTTGTAAAGTGATCAATCTGAAAACGCATCACACGGTATAGCTGACTTAGAAAAACCCTGAAACAAAATTTCAGAAATCCTTGTATTGTAGTTCCTGAGAAAAATGCGACGAAAAATATTCATGGGACGGACGGACTGACTGACGGACTGACGGACTGACGGAAGGACAGACAGAGGTAAAACAGTATACCCCCCCTTTTTTTTTAAAGCGGGGGTATAAAGACGCTCAAGTCCAATGTCAGAATAAGTAACAAAAGAATCTAAGCCAAATGGCAATGGTACATACATTAACAAAGAGCTACTAGCAGTTATACTACTAGTTATATGTGTGTTTGTAATTTTATATCACTTTAAAAATTCCATTGTTTTGTTAACCTAACGCTTTGTTATAAGACTTCCAAATAGCTTATCGATTGACATGATTGAGCACGTCTATTACCAAACCGATTTGAACATAAAATATGAAAACAAGGGAATTATTTACAACCATTTTTCTTCTCTTGTTAAAGGTTAACGGTTGTAATTTTACTACACTTGATGCGCATTTCAACAAGTCTTTACGGTCATGCTGGAGGCCGAAGTTATCAAAATGTCCAAACTTAATACAAACAAGCTGATCAAACCAAAACAAAAAAATCCGTACAAGAATTCAGAGCGATGAAGAAGTTTATGAATTTAAAACGATTTATTTTATATTCTATAACAGCAGTCAGTGCTTAAATACTGACTCTTGGTCTTATGATACCCATTGGTATTTACAGTCCACTAACAAATGGGTCGACCTGTAGTAGTGATAACATCAATAGTACCAATTGTCTTGCACCAGATAACATTACATGTATCTTCGTTTGTGCTAGGTATATTTTTTTATTTCTAAAACCTCATTGAAACGTTAGATTATCAAATCACAAAAATAATCCATAAACAAAGCCTGACAAAGCCAGACCTTAGAACGAGGGAAATGTATTCCTTAATGTTAAAAAAAAAGATTATAATATTAAGTAACATCAAATTTAAAATTGGCATCCGAAATATTCGTTTCCTGTTTCTTGCATAATTAATTCTAAGATGGAATTTTACGTTAAAGTAAATAAAGATCGATTTTATCTTTTTCTTATTTTACTTTAATTTGTGTTTTATTAATGGTTAACATCAGTTTAATTGGCATTTATTGTATCGTTTCATTCAGTTTCCTATTTTTGGGGAGCTGGACTACCCTCTGAGAACCAATGACCGTAGGCAGAAAACTATCAGTCCTTGCATATCAAAATACGAATATATAAGAAAATACTATGCAATAATACATGTCAACATATAAAGATATTTTTGGGAGAGTTTTGCTTTAAAGAACAAAGGAGTAAAGTTAATATCCGGTTCATGATTGAATTATAAAATTCATTACTGCTCATTTAAACCAAAAAGAATGTTGAAACAATAAAATTTATTCTTGATGTATAAATGTCCATATGAACACGATAGTACATGAAGGTTTTTGTTATGTTTTAAAATAGGTCAATCAGTACAAGAGCAATAGAATATTGCTTATGTATAAAACAAAACAAACAACGGCATATGCAGCAGACTTGACTTAAACCCATTTAAATGTGCGGTTTTTGTGTTAATTACAAACAAACACCATTCTTAGATATATTTAATTACACACGATTGATCATTGCTTCTGGTGTCGAATTGACTTTTGCACTGCAATAGATGTTTCAATATAAGAACCAGCTAGATTGACAAAGTTTGATACTTGAATAAGTTTTGTTTAGAAAATTGAGAATGGAAATGGGGAATGTGTCAAAGAGACAACAACCGGACCATAGAGCAGACAACAGCCGAAGGCCATCAATGGGTCTTCAATGCAGCGAGAAACTCCCGCACCCGGAGGCGTCCTTCGCTAAACAAATATGTATACTAGTTCAGTGATCATGGACGTCATACTAAACTCCGAATTATACACAAGAAACTAAAATTAAAAATCATACTAGAATAAAAAAGGCCAGAGGCTACTGATTTTGGAGAGACGCAAAATTGCGACGGGGTTAAACATGTTTTTTTGAGATCTCAACCCTCCCCCTATACCATGTCAGAATATGAAACAAAATGACGATAAACAAAATCACAATAATACGTAAATTACAACAGTCTACTAGCACAATCCCAACTGTTAAGGGTTTACAATTATACCATCATGAAATATATGAGAAAAACATAACCCGTGTCATGCCAACAACTAGTTTTAGAATAAATGTGTTTAATTTCGATGCAAAGACCCTATTAGTGAATCAATATTAAAGCCAAAATATGCAATCTTTAATGACTTGACAACAGTATTGTAACTATATCCCTCCTTAATAAGTCTGTTTAAAGGTTTTGTTAGCTTTTGAGGTGATTACTGATATTTTTGTACTTTGTAAAGAATATTCCCATAAAAGATTTAATGTGAAATACCTGAACGTATAAGATGATTGCATGTTGATTTGTATTTACGAATGATTTCCTTGTACCGATGATAAAATTTAGTCAATCTTTTGTCTAGTTTGTGATATCGAAAACCCTGGTGTAATAATTTTTCAGTAATACAAAAGTTTCTCTCGTTAAAATCTAATACATTGTTACATACACGAGCGAATCGTACAAGTTCAGATATACAAACACCATGAGATGGTGACAAGGGAACGTCACCATTTAAAAATGGATAATTAACGATAGAAAATGAAAAATTATCTCTTTTATCATAAATGATTGTATTAGCTACCCGTTAATGCTATAGATATCAAGATCGAGGAAAGTGCAGTGGTCATTGTTAGTTTTAGTTTTATTTGAAGTAAGTTCAACAGGATAAATTTATTTCGTATACATACTGACGTTGTCATTATTGAGAACTAATATATCATCCAAATATCTAAAAGTATTGTTAAATTTTTGTATCAAAAGTTGTTTCGAAGGGTCTTTGCTGATTTTAGTCATATTTGTAACTCGTAACAATACAAAAACAGGTCCGCAATAAATGGTGCACAGTTAGTCCCCGTTGTAATTCAAATAATTGGACGATATATGGAATCTCCAAAGCGAACAAAAATGTTATCGAGGAAAAATTCAAGCGCAGATATAGTATCAGAGCATGTGCAATTGAATATAATTATTTTGTTTGTTGCTACTAAAAAATGACCTAAAAGAGTTTGAACATATGTATTCGCAATCTGACTCTTAAAATGCCCTGTAAATTAGGTGTGTTAATTTTTTCTTAATAAGAATATAAGGCAAAGTGGTATATAGGGTAGAAAAATCTAAACTTTGAACAGATTCAAAATCACCAATATATGCATACAATTTATTAAGTACTTCCAACAATTTTATGACACTCCAAAAGTAATTAATTACAATATTTTCAAATGACTTATTTGAACAATTTATTATCAGGTTTTAGATTGTACCAAGTGTACTAGTAAGTAAAATAGACAATTTAGTAGTGAAACAATGGCTTGAAGACGAAATAAATCACTATATATTTGTAAGGTGTTTGTCTTCTTTGCAAATTCCGATTGAAGAATACGTTAAATCCTGTGCGCAACTGGTAGTGTACCAAACATCAGTGGTCCAATAACTAAAACCCAGTTGCATATGTCGTGAACAGGTTAAAATTGTAACCCTATTGCGTCTTTGATTGAAGAAACGCTTCCAGTCTGAAACCACAATTTATCATGTTAACAGCTGAGGTTACCATCTATGCATTAGCAAACAGAGACGGCAGTCTCAGTAATACGTACCGCGTATACCTGACTCGTACAAAATTGTTTCACTCAAGGAATATTTTGTCATTGTCTTGCAAATCAAAATCATTGTAGTTCGGGAGTGCAGAGTTTCCTACAAATCTCATCAATCCCTTTAGATTTGCAGGTGCACAATGAGTTCTCATGATTTCTAATTGATCCTTTTGACAACTTCATAAACATTTGAAATATACCTTGTTGTCTCTAAGACAGAATCCCCGTTTTCATTGCCTTTTTTACTCCTTAATATCCATTCTGCTGGAAGTTGTGGAATGTTCCACATCATATCGATCAAACACGTCCACTGTAAATTTTCAAACCAAGCTACTGGATTCGTTTATTTTCAATTTTCGTGGATAAAGGAGAACTCGTATGTTCTTACATATTTAATTTCGTGGTTTTGCCGAGGTCTGCATACAACCCTATGAAAAAATTGTAATCCGTTGAACCTTTAATTTTTTGGTTTCCCTGTACCCACGAAATCAACGAAAATTTGTATCCAAAGAATAATAATGACTCCACAGTATTTTGAGTTTTTAAAAATCCAAAACTGTTGTACCTTTTAACATAACGTTTTGTGCAATACCCGTACCATCTCTGATTTTTTAATACAGGGATATCACACACTCAGCTAAAGGTAAACATTTTCAACAACAGTGTCTGCTACTAACCAGGCAAACATATTTATCTGAGAGTCGTAATAGACTGTAGTAATTTGAAATCAGAGCGATAATAAACTGCCTTTCATATTTGTCTCCGCATCATGAATGGGACATAAAACAATGTAAAAGAACGGAACAATATTTATCTACCAAATTATAAAACTACGAAAAGGTTTTTTTAACAAACAGATCATCATGTATTCATGTAGGCCAGTAGTTAGTAATGCATGCTGAATGGTGCAGCACCTTGTCCTTGAAGTTATCTACGGAGTATAAACTTACAAATTGATAGTCTGTCTAGAAGTTTGCATTCAAATGACTCGACAGGCACTACTTACTTATCTCGTTGTATCACTTTTGTCTGCATAATAAACATTTGGACCAGTATAATGGTCATGCCATGAAGTGTTTTTTAACGAAAGTTGAATCATCATCACACGCATTGGTTTTTCCCTAATGTATGTGTATCAAAGTATAGTCTTCTTGTATAACACGTCATAATCTACTTAACTTGGTCTTATGCAATGGAATTAACACTGCCCATAATTTTCAATATTAATCCGGATGTGTTTCAATGTGATTTAAAATTACTAGTAGTCTAGTAGAAAAACAAGAATTAAAAAAAAACTCAAAAGTTTTTAAACCTTAAAATCTGTACTTATTCAAACATTTAGACACAAACATTGATTCAGATTTTTTTTCTTATTTACATAAGTAACGAAAATGCTTAAATCAATTCATTGTATATAATGAGATTAGCCCGACCGAGTTTTATTCTTCTCATTGACATTTTAAGAAAGATTATAAATCACCCCTATTTTTAAATTTAAATAGATATATAATACTAATAAAGATTTCGATATATTAGGTAGAAGATAAAAGATAAATTTAAAGACCTGACCTGTCTTCATACAGTTAACATGGTTAATAATGTAATATATTATCTAAAAAACTAGTGCTTTTCGTGGAATTATTATGATGTAGTGATCAACATTTATTAGACAGAACGCAAAAGTTGTTTGAAATTTCATGGTTTTCGTCAACAAGATATACGAATGATTCTAATGGTAAGTTTATACAAATACATTTTGCGTTATTGCGGTTTTTAATTTGAATGCGGGGTTATGAATAATGTCACCCTTCAAACCCCATAAAACCTTCAAAAGTTACGTCGGTGAATCCTCGGACAGCTGGCCTTAAAATATTGTTAAAATTGAATAATATGTTGAAGATTGCAATGATGAATGCAACGCTCCTATACTATTAGATACATAACATAATGAATTGATATATTTGCCATAAGGATTGGCTTGAGTATGCCAATAGTGGGAGTAAAGATAACGTCATAACACAGTAGTTAATAGATATCAACAGTCTAGGGCTATCACATGAGACTGGAAGTGACATTTTTATAAACCGAAAGTTGACATTTATCTCCCTTGTTTCTTGAAAAAATATTTAGAAACCAGATATTTATTGAATCAGTACGAAGAAACCTATGCTAGGACGCTAATAGTTACTTAGTTAACCTAAGAAATTGAAAGTGGCTTCTTCTCATTAATATAGAAAATTGATGTGGAAAGACCTGCAATTGTTCTTTGAACAACTGGTTTTTAATTGTCTACTTAAATTTGTTTAAAACTACTTTTCATAATCGCTTGAAATTTCATTTTCCTGCTGTAACAGTTATTAAAAGTCTTCACATAAAAAAAATAATACTTAATCGCATAATGTAATACCTCAGTCCCACAAGGCCACGATCGCACTTCGATCTTTGAAAAAAATGCAAATTTTGATGATCGTAGTACGATCGTGTAGATCGTAGTAAGGTCGTATCACGTGCACGATCGTGGTAAGGTGTTCAAGACCGTGATGAGCGTGGTCAACTTTGAACATGTTCAAAACATTCGTATTGCGGTCGTGGCATACTCAGGTCGTAGTAGAAGCGTAGTGAGAGCGCACTAAGGTTGAAGTAGGATCGCAAAGGTCGCTGTACCATCGTAGCGAGAGCGTAGCGAAAGCGTAGCGAAAGCGTAGCGAAAGCGTAGCGAAAGCGTAGCGAAAGCGTAGCAAAAGCGTAGCGAAAGCGTAGCGAAAGCGTAATTTTCTTCGGAGAAAACACCGCAACGTTCTCACAGCGACGATATTACGACCTCACTATACGATCGTCACGTTCTCACCGCGACCCAACTACGATTTCTCTACGACTATACCACGTTAACACCACACTGTTCAAGACCGTAGTATGATTCTAGCACGCCCTTGCCGTCCTCATAATTCAAATTCTTTTTAGTTTTTGCTCAAGGAAGCCCATGACTAATGTTAAATAGGTTGGTGCAAATTAAGTATGTTATTGTTTTATAAATGGAGATACAAACTTTTACAGATTACACAATACTTGAAAATCACTCACAATCATGCAGTCACTGTATCTGTGTATATAAATAGCTTACTATATGTAATACGTTTGAGTTATTGTTTACGTATACGTCTACGTCCCTTTCTGGTGAATAGTTCTTATTTTGGCAAAGACGACATTCCTGTAAAAATCGAAATCATGCTTTCAATTTATTTCGTCGCAGCAAAAGTTTTTATCCAGGACCAACGTAAAAAGAAAAAAGTCTAGACGTTAAACTATTCTTGAAACACGTGCGTTGAAAAAAGTTGGAATGATAAATTTTCTTGGTGACAATTGACGCCATTTAACCACACCATTTCGTAAAACAAAACTATCAACACCTTTTTAAGGGTACCCTTTTTAAGATTGACCTTAATGTAAACATAAGTTTACAAAATGAAGTTTAAATCAGAAAGTTACCAGAGCATATAAATGAAATTGAAAACGTAGCATTGACACACAATCGTTATTTTAATTAATATGCTTTAACAACTTTGATAACAAAAAACAGTCGGTTGAGTTTGTCTAATATTTACCAATGCTGCTCATGTTGCACAATCTTTAAGATTTCTCCGTAGTGTGAAATTTTGTATGCTTGTATACTATTTTCGATAGTCGTTACGTCATGTCCGATTTAGATTTGTCCACTGTTTAAGGTTTAATAATTTCCTCTGACACCAATTGGTCGACATAAACAAAACCCGCAGATATTATATAAATATGATGAAACCCTCTAAAAAGAAAGTATTTTTCTGGGATCTGATGACATGATAACTATTGCTGCCTGATAAATAATTTTAATACGGTTAGAAATCTTTTCTTAAACCTCATGCCAGAAAATGCAATATGTAGCGCTTTGAAACTTAAAAAAAAACATAAGTAGAAGACAAACAACATTCACGTAATGCTGATCCACAATTATGGCACCATTGTTGGCCTATAATTTCCATTGGAATCCCATACAATTTCACAAGTTCAGGTTATTGTCTGAACCTTAACAGTTTTAATTTTCTCAATGTTGTATTAAAAAGTAAAAACACAAAAATACTGAACTCCGAGGAAAATTCAAAAAGGAAAATCAAAAATCAAAAGGCAAAATCAAAAGTCCAAACACATCAAACGAATGGATAACAACTGTCATATTCCTGACTTGGTAAACTAGTCTGGTGTAAGGAGTTTCCTATAAGACATTTTTGTATTTTATTCATTCGGATTGGCATTTGTTTCAAAAAGCTTTCTGACATCACAAAAAAAAACGTTTTGATACCAATTTTAAACTAGTCTGGTGAAAAAAAAAATTACTTAATATAATTAAAAGATTCTACTTAATTTCATATTGGAAATTATTTCGTTTAAGGGAAACCACATTGAGATTGTGCAAACTCTATGAATGACATGTTAATAACAACAAATTATTTTTTAGACATTGGATATGAAATATTTTGTGGTATGGATGATTATAACTCACTGTCAACTAATAAATGGTAAGTTAATGAACATTAAATACAGAATCTATAAAACAAATTAGCAATCACTGAAGTTTTGAAATAAATGCAGAACTAATTTAGACTGCATTATTACTTAAGCTTGCTTTAAATTTAGAAACAAATACAATGAAATAAATGAGCTTGTCCATGCCCACGAGTAGTTATTGTCAGTACCATTTGGAAATCATCAGTCTGCCTGTCAATGTGCTTGCGTTTTGTCACCTTAACAAACTTTCTTGTAATGGAAAAATGTATTAATTTCTCTGCATGTTCATGGAGTGTGTTTGATTATCTTTCACTGCTTGACATTTGGTCCATTTGTTTTTTAATTGCTATTAACCAATCTTGTCAAAACAGTATTAATTGTCAATAATTAAATTTTTGATATAACACGTTTTCTGATTGGCTGACAGAATCGTGTCTATCAGCTCATATACATAATTTTGTCCTGTCACTGTGACGTCATCGACGGTTTTTCATGATTTACCCCAGCTTAAAATGGAATTGAGAATTAAATCATACGGAATGACTGTAATATTTTTTCCGATCTTTTCGAAATAACATAAAAAAAAATGTTGTGCACACTTTAAAATAACCCGCTACGCGGGATATTTTGTGTGCACCACATTGTTTATGTTATTTCTTCATAGACAGAAAATTTCTTACAGTCATTCCTTAATTGCACTGAACAAAAAAACGTCTTCTTGATAAATATTTTTTGATTAACACATATTAAAGCCTATTTGCATTCAATCTTTTAAAAGTTACTTTACTTCATGATCATATTTGTCCTGTTAGTAAATACGTGATATATTTCAAATATTATACATAACTTAACAGTGCTTTCATTTCTGCTGCTTCTGGTCTGTGGAAGTAGTCGATTAATATACCTCAGTTCCATTTCAACCAAATGAGACAGTAAACAATTGTTACAATATCGATTGCGCTGTTGATAAGGATTGAATAAACGACCTTGTTTTCAAAGGGTCACCTTTAGATTCATACTCCCTGTTAGTATTGCACCTACACAGTTTAACCCACAATCATTCTTTCTTCATTTACCAGTATCGTATTTAATATAGGGGTCGTGATGGCATATTTGGCTGCATATCAAGTTAACAATGACGCTGTGAATGAAAACTCAGCTATCGGTGATTTGTGTCGTCCTCGATTTTATTTTATACTGATTGTCAATAGCCCCGTAGAAGGTTTGTCGTATTTCTTTCCTATGGTACTGCACATATAACTAAAGTGTGCTAGCATTGTTACTGACAACATCGTTAAACAACAGCAATCCAACAAATCGTAAAGAATTAATTCTCTATTTATTTGACTTGTTATATACTTAGAAGCCTTTACGTCAATTGTGTAGGTGTTTGAGATGTTTAGACATAAATTCAAAGGCAGACTTTGAATATAACAAAGTATTAAACAAGTTGTAAAATACAGGCCTTGTATTATGCTCTTCAACTTTGTGCTTGTTTGGCTGCAAAACTATTTTGATCTGAGCGTAACTGATGAGTCTTATGTAGACAAAATGGCATCTGGCGTATTAAATTATAATCTTGATACCTTTGATAACTAATTAATATACTGTTCTGTTATTAACATGAGAAATACTAATATTTCAGCAGCTGTTGGCCAATTCGGTAAATTAAATCTACGAGCATACACGCATTTGTAAAGAGTAGTACATAAAGAGAAAAATTAGATATTTTTGGCACATCAACTTTTTAAAAACAGTATAGTAAATGTAAAGCACGGTAAAAAAAATTCTACTGGAAAGGACATGACAAAATAAAGCAAAAAGCATAATCAAGCACTACGTTTTATGAATATTAAATCAATACGTTTTCTGTGTTAAACAGGGACTTAGTAATTTTGCTCAGATTATTCATATGGTGAATGACTGTGTTCAAACATTGTTACGAGATCTTAATTACATAATGAAGACAAAGTTCCACTTTTATTAGTTAGCTGTGTATGGTTGCTGCTTTTTCAGTTTTATCTCGCAACCTATTTTTCATGATAATTAAGGATCTTCAAATGTAATTAGGGATGTTTATGTCATTTTATATTTTATTTCCATTATCCCATTTGACAATTGTTGTCAATGACTGTTGTCTCGTTGGTGTACACCCTAATTTTTTTTTTTTGATAACTCACATATAATTCATGGTAAATAAGTGATAGTTATGTAAAGATTGTGTAAACAAAGTTACAATCTATATATAAATACAATTTCATAACAAAATCAGTGAAGGTTTGGACAAAATTTAGATTGCCTTATTTCTTGTGTTTGAGAAACATACCATGAAGTTAATGAATAATAGTTTTTAATGGTGAATACCAATAATAAGTTGTCAGTATTCCCTTATATGATTTTGCGGGGTCACCTTAAAACGCTTTCATTGCATTATCTTAACTGTATCTGTCCATTGCATGTGCATATTCAGTTTTAATTGCTTGTCGTTTTGTTCATGTGTTCTTACAAATTATAACTTAACAGTTCATTCTTAGTTTTCATTTCAATGCAATAAAGCGCAACTTTTACAAGCATGTAGGCTCAATTTAAATAAGTGTCAACTTTTTGTGATCCTTGATTAGGATTTTATGACTTGTATTGATCAGACGTCCAATCAAGGGCTTTACAACGTGATCATAATTTTGCTGCTTGAATTTAAAGTGCTTACATGATAAAACTATAATTTTATTTTTTACTTTTTGGTATCGTCCAATAATAAAACTCTGCCGCTCTTTAAAACCAATGTTACTGAAGCAGGTGTTAAATGCGGCCAAACAAAGATGTCAATTTTATTAAATTAGTAGCTTGGGAAAAATTATTAACAAAACATTAAGACTCATTTGTACATACCAAATGCAATCGGGTTTTAAAAAATAATTTATTGGCTTTGAGATAATACATTAGAAAATCTTAATATCTGACAATAACAAATGAATAAGTAAAAGTATGTTTTTCTTGAAATTTAATACTCGCGAAACCTGGAATTAAATATCAAACGAAAAGCACAAACTACAGCAAAACTGAGTTCAGTTTTCAAATATAGTACGGTTAAATATATTGTTTTCTATTTAGTCTTTATTATTACATGTATTTATTGTATACCCTGTACTAACATAATAAATCAAATAAATAGTTGCAGGTGTTTTGGAATGGACAGTTGTTGGAAAGGTGACAGATTATGGACAAAATGTAACATTATTTTGCAATGTTTCAAACTGCTGCCCAAAAGATGCAGGATGGGATAGATGGACTCCGGTTCAAAGCACACTCTATATAGATGTTAAAACAGGACGATCCAATCGAAAATATGATGGAAAGGTTTTAAAAGATGGATACACCTTAATTATACAAAATCTGACCAGACAAGATATAAATGTGTCATATTCTTGTTTGTATGGCGTGACATTAGGTGAAAGGAAATTTCTGCTCGAAGAGGATGTTTTCAGGGGTAAATACTAAAACTATGGAAATATGGCTAAGTACAAATTTGTCTTTGTATTTAACATAGTGTTATAATCTCAATGACTATAAAATCAAACAAATATGTCTGTTTTTAAATTGTTGTTTAATTCTCTATTTATTTTACTTGTAATATACTTAGAAGCCTTACAAAATCGTTAAGGCTGCCTAATCAACAGTTAACATTATTATTGAACTGTTGTTTTTTCCATGATAGAGAGGCTTTACGGCCTGATTGTACTATTGTGCGTTCTGTTATTGATCACATAAATATATTGAATTTGGAGAATCCTTTTAAACAAATTATCGGCATTCCTATGGGAACAAACTGTGCCATCTCCTTGTCTTGCCTTCAAAATTAAGGAAACAAACACACGGCTTCCTCCGCTTAATTTTTAGACTCATAATTCGAATTTAACATCAGCATTCGACTCATTCTATCAATCTCCCCAACCCAAGTAGTAATAAACGAACTAATGATCATATTGGATATATATTTCCCAACTCATTCGGTATTCAAGACCTTGCAGCTGCTACTCAGTCACTAGCGTATGAGTAAAAAGTTGATAAACCAGGATTATGTCAAAGAACGTCTCGTCTTTTTTCTAAAAGAATTCAGCGGAAGATACCAAGACCTTGTTGATAAATATCCAAAACAAAAAAATAATACACGAAGGCCATGATGTATATATTCTAGATACTTACGCTGTTAATCATCTTAAAACGTTTATAGTGGTCTTTTAATTTTACGGTCTTTGTAAATTATCAACATATACTGTATGGTCCATTTTTTGTAATATTTTTAGACGTGGTTCGGTACTTGTAAATCCTGTCATTGTCAAGTTGTGTTGTTGTGCTGTTGTCATTTTTTTGTATTCTTGTGTTAAAAGTTTGCGTATGTGCTTTGTCTATATGCAATTTTGTTTTTCTTTTTTGACATATTTGTTTGATTTTATAGTCATTGAGATTATAACACTATGTTGACTGCAACTGATGTATCCCTATTTTTTACATGTTAACCTATTATCATGATTATGTCTGTTTGTTCCGTTCACACATTGCTTTCAATTTAATGGAATATTATATGTCACTGTCATACCAGTGAGAGATTTAGCCAGCTTTAACCCCAGGTGTAATCCACATCTTTTTTAGAAAAAAATATTGTCTGATTTTAGTGTTTCATCATCGTTGGGTCGACTTATATAGGCCAACTGTATGTAGCCATATGTTTTTTATTATATAGAATATCGAGTTGTTCGACTCCTATTTCAATGTTAGATTTGATTGGGTCTTTTTGGTTGTCCTAAAAACATATTTGTTGATACAAAAATCATAGAGAACGACTACAGAGTTTTAACAAACTTGCACATACTAAAATTGAAAATGGAAATGGGGAATGTGTCAAAGATACAACAACCCGAACAAAGAGCAGACAACAGCCGTAGGCCACCAATGGGTCTTCAATGCAGTGAGAAACTCCGGCACCCGGAGGTGTGCTGCAGCTGGCCCCTTAACAAAAATGTGTTCTAGTTCAGTGATAATGGACGTCATATTAAACTCCAAAATATACAGAAGAAACTAAAATTAAAAATCATACAAGACTAAAACGGCTAGAGGCTCCTGACTTGGGACAGGCCCAAAAAATGCGGCGGAGCTTAACGTGTTTTCTTAGATCTCAACCCTCCCCCTATACCTCAAGTCAATGTAGAAAAAAACAAAAACACAACAATACGCACAGTAAAACTCAATTCAATAGTAGTCCGAGTCCGATCTCAGAATAGGTAACAAATGAAACTAAACAAAATGACAATGATACATAAATTAACAAAGGACTACTAGTAGTTACTGACATACCAGTCACTCCTCAGTTGAACTGACTGAAAGATTATGTCTTCATCACATGAATATCAGTATAATCTTATATAAAAATTGATTTTAGAACAAATGTGTTTATTTCCTATGCAAAGATCCTATATTAAGGGAATCAATATGAAAGCCAAAATATGCAATCTTTAATGATCTGACAGTAGTTTCGTTAGTATATCCCTTCTTAATAAGTCTGTTTAAAGGTTTTGTTAGCTTTAAAGGTGAATGCCGACATTCTTTGTAAAAAGTATTACCATAAAAAAAAAATGGATGTGAAATACCTGAACGTATAAGATGTTTGCTTGTTGAACTATATTTACGAATGATGTCCTTGTACCGATGATAAAATTTAGTAAATTTTTTGACTATTTTGTGATATCGAAAACCCTGGTGTAATATTTTTTCAGTAATACAAAAGTTTCTCTCGCTAAAATCTAATACGTTGTTACATACACGAGCAAATCGTATAAGTTGAGATATATAAACACCATAAGATGGTGACAAGGGAACGTCACCATTTAAAAATGGATAATTAACGATAGGAAATGAAAAATCATCTCTTTTATCATAATTTTTTTAATTAAGCTTCCCGTTAATGATATCGATATCAAGATCAAGGAAAGGGCAGTTGTCATTGTTCGTATTAGCTTGATTTAAAGTTAGATCAATAGGATAAATAAAATTTAGTCCTGGTATCTATGATGAGTTTATTTCTTCAGTATACATACTGAAGTCGTCATTATTTAGAGCCAATGTATCATCCAAATATCTAAAAGTATTGTTAATTTTTTGTATCAGATGTTGTTTTGATGGGTCTTTGCTGATTTTAGTCATAAATTGTAACTCATAACAATACAAAACAAGTCCGCAATAAGTGGTGCACAGTAAGTCCCCATTGGAATTCCGATAACTTGACGATAAACGAAATCTCCAAAGCGAACATAAATGTTATCTAGTAAAAATTCAAGAGCAGATATAGTATCAAAGCATGTCCAATTGACATAGTTTCATTTGTTTGTTGCTACTAAAAAATGACCGAAAAGAGTTTGAACATAATGTATTCGCATTCTGACATTTTTGCTTGCCCATTTAATTAGATGTGAGATTTTTTTCTTAATAAGAATATGAGGCAAAGTGGTATATAAGGTACAAAAATCAAAACTTTGAATAGATTCAAAACCACCAATACATGCATGCAATTTATCAAGTATTTTCAACGATTTTTTGACGCTCCAAAAGTAATTAATCCCACTATCTTCAAAGGCCTCATTTGAACAATTTATTGTTAGGTTTTTGATTGTACCAAGAATACTAGTAAGTAGAATAGAAAATGAAGTAGTTGAACAATGGCTTGAAGACGAAATAAATCTATATTTATAAGGGATTTTGTGTAGCTTTGCAAGCCAGTACATATGGGAATTTCATTGTATTTGGTTCTGCTTGTAAATAAGTAGCTAAAAGTTTATGTTTGTTACAGATGTCGTTTTCCAAAAATGGAGTCAGTTGGAATGTTAGTAATAAATAAGAAATATACTAATCTATAAGACATGCTGTTATTTATTTTTATTGTTAGAGACTCCCGTTTTCCTTCAATTTTTCACGTTTTATAAAAATATATATCTTTTTTCTGAACATGTCTAAACATTTAAAAATAAAAAAGGAAAAACTGTCAGTTGAGTGTATCACCCTGTTGTCAATTATTGTAACCATCACACGTTTGATAAAATGCTTTCATTATTAAATGTTTGATATTTTGATAAAATTTATTTAGTTTTGGATGATATATAAAAAAAAACTATTATAAAATCAACCTATATATATATTCCAAAGAATGCCAAACATAAGTTTTCATGAAAATATAGTTACAAAACCAAATTGAAGATATTTTAAACCAATTGCTATTTCTTTTAGATATGTGTTCCCAAGCATGAACATCATTTTACTGTAAACAAGAAACAAACTTAAAAACTTGCGTTATCAGAAACTATTTTAGACCAGTATGTACTGATCATATGAAAAACTGCAACCTTTAACATCTTATTAGCCTTTAGTTTTGTTTACAATTACTGTTACCTCAGTTATCATTTTCTATATAAAATAAGTACACAATATTTTGAGTTTTATTCAAATTGCAAGCGTTGAACTATTTGACCGATCAGTTCTAAGTATGGGATCTCAATGAAACTATTTGAACGCAAACGTCATTATTTAAGCGGGATTCCAAATCCGGCACCGGGATTGGATAATGTTGACAATACTGCGGGAGGTACGACGGTGTATTTAACCTATTGTATATAGGGTTGACGTCTACTTAAGCTTTTCAAAATATTTATGAAGTGAACGTTCAACAGTATGGTTGGGTTTCTGCTGTGTGTGTGTTACGATAGTTGATTTATCCCCGTTATCCATTGTATGTTGTCTTATTCGGTATAAAAAAAGACTTACTGACTTGATATTTATGGAATAGTATTTTCCATGTCCTCTTGGATACAATCATTGCCCTAGTACATGCTTAAGGGCAATAATTGCACCTCAGAAACAATAAACTTACTATTCCACTCATACCCAGTCAATAAGTATACAATGTTTCCTTTTTTAATATACAAACAAGTATCAATCACTAAAATTTTGATAAAACATGTGTTATTGAACATGAAAGAAGCAATATGATACATATTATTAAGATGAAATCACATTGTGTATAATTATATTGATATAGGACGATGTGATATGAGTGCCAATGAGACAACTACCCATTCAATAGATATAGGAAGATGTAGTATGAGTGCCAATGAGACAACTCTCAATCTATGTAACAATTTATAAAAGTAAACCATCATAGGTCAAGGTACGGCCTTCAACACCAAGCATTGGCTCACACCAAACAGCAAGCTATAAAAGTCTCATAAAATTACTAGTGTAAAACCATCCAAACGGGAAAACCAACGGTCTAATCTATATAAAAACGAGAAACGAGAAACACGTATGAACTACATAAACAGACGACACCTACTGTACATCTGATTCCGGACTTATGACAGGTGCAAACATTTGCAGCGGGATTAAACGTTTTAATCTTACCAAACCCTCTCCCTTTTCTGAAACAATAGTATAACATTTTAGGTCAAAGTACGACATTCGCCATGGAGCCACATATAAAAGGCACCAATAATTACTAGTGTAAAACCATTCAAATAGGAAACCCAACGATAAACTCTATATTAAAATAAAACGAGAAACGCTTATGAACCACATCAACAAACGACAACCACTGAACATCAGGTTCCTACTATCAGGTTAAAACTTATGCAGCGAATATAAACGTTTGCATAGGTGCCAACCTTCACCCGAGCTGAAACAATAGTGTAACATCACAGCATAGAAAGACACACCCTAAAAGACTTGTCTTACTAAATGTTTTCCAGATGAAATAACTATACAACCAGAACGTTCTACTGGTAACAATAGATTAACTGATGGAGAAATGTAAGTTTGAAATTAAATATATAAACATCAATATTAAACTTCTATAGGTTAATATTTATTTTCGTCTATATTTTCATGTTATTGCAGTTTATATATATCTTTTTAATGTACCTCAATAACTTTTTTAATATTCTTTTGGTTTTGTCCCCAGACGTTTTTCATGGGTATATTGTAATATTATTTGCCAATTCGAGTATTATAATGTTAAGATGACCATATTATGCTATCAATTTTGTGCGGCATAACTTGCAAGATTGAGGGGAGGTAACATGTTTACTATTACTATACTAGGACAATGACTATATGCACCATTTGCACGATATACACAAAGGTTTAACCACATACATTATAAGCAAGATCCCAACATAGCTGATAATATGAACAACATCATTCAACTGTTTGTAACAATACCATTTATAAAATGATGAGTGTTTAACTATTTCAGCGTTTATGTGTCACTATTAAATATAAATGATAACTTACAACTGTGAAAATAGTCACCAATACGTGATCATAAAAAAATCTATATACTGTAACCAACAATTGGTTCAATATAGGAGTATTATCCGTAGATACTGTTTAATCTTAGATATGTCTCTAAAATCATAATTTAAAACATCGACAGTTTTTGTAAATTGCAAAAGATCTTAGCAAAACATTTATTATATATATAGAGCTACAACAACTAAAAACTCACAGCTGACTTGTTTTTAAATACATAAGTTAACGAGTTTCATCGTTTTTACTATTCATTTTAAAAACTGATATAAACATAGATGTAAGATCCAAAGGCATTTCAAGTGACAAAACACTAAATTGAATGTGAACTGAACTTCAACATAAGGTCAGGTGAACACTGAATAATACTTGAGGTCAAGGTGGTTTATTTATGTCACTTAACATATAATGTGTACATTACTCAAAGGTGGATTTTTCTAAAAACAGTCTTTTTACAAACCATGCTTCTTTCTAATATTTATAAAAGTTTTGTTTAGTTACCCTAGATCGTAGATATCTCCAGATATGATAAATAAGCATCATATCGTAGAGACACAACTTTAAAATGTTACCAGTTAAGACATTCATGTATAATTAAATTCTAAAGAAAAACCCAAATGGTAAGGCAGTGGTAGGATAGAATTTTAGTATAGGCTTGAACTCTCAGAAGTTGAATAGTGCATATAAGCTTTGAAATCTAGGATATATTTCTTAATAAAACTTTAAAGTACAAGTGCTACTATATTGCCATAGTGTTCACCGTAAAATTGTATTGTCTTATTTCCAAAATGAAACCTATTGTAACTCGGTGCATGCACCTTATCTCAAGCACTATAGACGTGACTCTGATTAATTCTAACGTCACAGACGTGATATATTCCATAGGGTAAATTTAAAAAATTATCTCCTCCTGTTACTTATACAAGTAGCTTTTCTGTCACATAAAGCCATTTGAAATTAAGAATTTATTCTAGCAAAAATAGAATTGAACATTCTATTTTCTTTTTTTTTTATATGAACGAAAAATCAGTGGATGAATTCCAGTATAATAGCAATCATACATATTATAATGGAAGAAATGATAATAAATATTACCAGGCCCCTAAAATTACAAACTTTAAAAGTAAAAGTTCTTCCATCTTTTGATTAACTATGTTAGCTACATTCAATTTGATAAATGCATTGTTTAGTGTAACTTGAACTGTTTAAGATGTCAGTTGTGCAAACAATGTGACGTTATACAAACAATGTGACGTTATACAAATAATGACATTTAGAGTAGTTCTACATGTATTGCAGATTATTTTGAAGTTTGTACTTAGACAGTTTAGCAATGATTCAATTATGTTTCACCAAAGTTAACAACTTTACACATAATTTTGACTAAACAAATATGAGTTAGGCCTAACACACAAATATCTATCTCACTTAGCTAAAAAAATCTTTCAATATGTATGAGACATCTTGCAGTTTTATTAATAGCAAGACATTTGCAGTATATAGGCAACTATTTTCACACAATATCTTAATATAGATTATTATATCTGACAAACTAATGTCTTGGGATTATTCTGAAGAATATAATTTGATGAATATATTTTCTATTTTTATTTTCGAATTGAATTATCAACAAAAATGGCTTTATCTTAGTTGTACAGTATGTCTGTGTACAGAATGAATGTATGTGTACAAGTCTGTCTGAAAATGTTTATCTTACCTTGAATGCATTTACATTGTTCATAGGTGTAACTTAGTTATAATATTCGTAGTCAATATGAGAAATTAGTCCAGTTGTCTATAATTATCGCAAATGATCATATAAACTCTAATTGTTCGTGTAGTAGGTCTCACTTCGTGAATATTTTAATTTCTTATTACAAACTTTACGAAATAGGTCTATTCGTGTATGGATTAAAAGGAGATGCTGAGTGTGTGTATTATCGACTTTTTTATGGTTCTGTGATTAATCATATTATTTCGTGATTTTCGAGCATGCCATCTACAATTATCTAATAGCAGAATCTCAAGCATACTCGTTCTTCTTCCAGTGTTCATTCAACTTTTACAATGTATATAGCATGACCAATTAATTATTGAGAACAGTTCATTTAATACACGAAGCAAGACCTTGATCTCCAAGACTTTTAATATAAGATTATATCATTATCTAGATCCCGAAAGCTAGTGAGACATTTCAATTTATTGTTTTAGATGTAACACAAGGCAGACTGTTGTGCTCCATGTTTTTGACATTTTTATCTACATTTGTATTATATCTATTTGTTTTGGTGCACAATATTGTCAATATACAATATAATTGAATTATATCTAACTGTCATAAGTTTAGCGTGCTATTAAACCAGGTTTCATCCACCATGTTCTACACAAATACTCCTGTACCAAAGGACTTTCCCTTTTTAATTTTTTTAGTCCCGCTATTCGCCTTTATAGGAGGGAAGTCTTAAATTGTTAGATTTTTCAATTATTAATTTTTAGATTTAAATAATTTTTCACGTTTTTAACATGTTTAACCTAATTTGGTTACTAGATGATTGCACATAGGTACCAAGAATTCATTATAGACTTCTAATAGCAAAAGTTAGAAATTTTTACCCCAACTTATCTGAAGGCATCAATAACTTTTTTGTAGTTGTAATAGCACTTAAATGACGATTGTTCAAATATTAAAGACTTTATGTGTCATTATTATATATAAATGATTAATTGCAACTGCAAAAATGGTCACCAATGCATGATGACCAACAATAATGTCTATATGCTGTTATCGATAGATTCGTAATATTGTTTTACATTTTTACCTATTATGTCTATTTGTTTTGCACACGCATTGTTGGCAATATAATGAGAGGTTTAATTTACTCTTAATAGGTTTAATCCACACTTTGCTACATAAGGAAATGCATGAATCAAGTCAGAAATATGAAAATGTTTTCCATTCCTTCCATATGTTTGTTGTTTTAGTTTTTTGCATGTAATAAGGGACTTACCGTTTTGATTCATTTTTTTTTGCTCTATCTGTTATTGTACGTTTTAATATGCCTTTTTCGTTGTTATTATTCGGGTATATCTTTTAGTTTCACTATTTGCTTCTGTGTGGTGGAATTCTTTAAACTGTTAAATATCTCAAGTGGTCATTTAGTTTTTGATTTAGTTGAATTCTAATGACTTTAAATGAATTTGTTTTCTAGACAACTGCACATAGGCACACAGAGTTTTATACAGACTCCCTATATTGTTTTTCATTACACATATTTTGTAACTACACATTTAATTGATTTCAGTGCTGGTATCATACTTGGAGTTGTATTTCCAGTAGTAGTGACATTTGTGTTTGTCATTATCTATTTTTTGAAACAAAGACGAACAAGACACAGAAACATCCGTAAACGTAATAAAGGTATTGAGATATTTAATATCATACAGGTCTTAACTGGTATGATTATCTATACTATTATGTCAGATAAGGATATTTAAATTTCGAATACATCCATAAACATATATCTATATATTAAATAAGAATCAAAGGAAGTATGATATACCTAAATGTATAGGTAGAAATGTTAAAATTGTTTGGTAACTAAAGAAATATTTTGTTGTACAAGGAAAATAACGATTTTCTTATACAGTATATATCACATAAGTTGCTTTTTTGTTAGCTCGTCCTTTGCGGCATATATGCTATTGCTATAGGTAACACTCCATGACCACCATAGTCCGTCGTCCGAGATAAATGAATTAGAATCTGTTAATATTAAAACTTGGAAATGTTGACAACATGAACGTTATGGTATTGTCAAAATCTTAAAAATCATTATATATAAACAGGTTATATAATATGTAGCATGTTTATCTATTGTCATAAAAAAAATCATAATATCTAATAAAATTAGTACATTTAGCTAACAAAGTCCTTATATTTGAATAAAGTAACATTCATTTCTGTGGAAAATTGTTTTAACATTAATAAGCTTTAATTAGAAATTGTTTGCTAACTCCTCTCTGTGATTAATGTAAGATAACTCTGGTCAATGTTCCCAACATTCTATCATTATTGGGAAATAATATAATTCTGTTTTCATTGATAGTCTATTTCAAAAGGTTAAAAATGTGTTGAGTAGTTTCCAATTATAATTTTCCACTAACGCATTTGGCATGAGTTTGAAGTTTCTGGAATAAAGTGGTGGCTGTTGTGTTCTGTTTTTGTGTATGTGCATATGTGTGTTAAGGGGTATTACCTTTTTTTCATGTATTAGTCTTTAGGGGTCGATTAATGGAGATAAATTAAGACAGCGTGTCTGCTTCAATTGGGTTCTGACATAATTGTATACACCATATTAAAGCAACAAATACCTTTACAAGTAGCATGATCAATGCTGTTGGAGATTATATGATAAAATTGAGAATGGAAATGGGGAATGTGCCAAAGAGACAACAACCCGACCATAGAAAAAAAACAACAGCAGAAGGTCACCAACAGGTCTTCAATGTAGCGAGAAATTCCCGCACCCGGAGGCGTCATCAGCTGGCCCCTGAACAAATACATTAAATATATACTAGTTCAGTGATAATGAACGCCGTACTAATTTCCAAATTGTACACAAGAAACTAAAATTAAAATAATACAAGACTAACAAAGGCCAGAGGCTCCTGACTTGGGACAGGCGCAAAAATGCGGCGGGGTTAAACATGTTTGTGAGATCTCAACCCTCCCCCTATACCTCTAGCCAATGTAGAAAAGTAAACGCATAACAATGATGCATACCACAACCTGAAACAGTGTTTTCAAATAAATATTTTGATATGAGCGTCACTGTCGAGTCTTATGTAGACGAAACGCGCGTCTGGTGTACTTAATTATAATCCTGGTACCTTTGATAACTATTTACACCACTGGGTCAATGCCACTGCTGGTGGACGTTTCGTCCCCGATGGTATCACTAGCCCCGTAGTAGTCAACACTTCAATATCAATTATGTGGTCATTTTTATAAATTTCCTGATTACAAAACTTTGAAATTTTCAAAAAACTAAGGATTTTCTTATCCCAGGCATAGATTACCTTAGCCGTATTTGGCATAATTTTTTGGAATTTTGGATCCTCAATGCTTTTCAACTTTGTACTTGTTGGGCTTTATAAATATTTTGATATGAGCGTCACTGATGAGTCTTATGTAGACGAAACGCGCGTCTGGCGTACTAAATTATAATCCTGGTACCTTTGATGACTATTATCTTGACAACAGAATTAAACATGTGTTATCAACCAACATATTGTACCTCAAATTTTAAGTAGAGAGACAACTTTTATTTTAATTATTACTAGAAATACGGCTTTAAAAAAAAGCAATTTCATGATTCCTTAGAAGAAGTTGCTCTATCTGTGATTTCAGAGTAATTTGTCTCGTCACACTGAGGAACTTAATGATGGGGAGAGTAGATTTCACCTTGCACATTTATGACTGTCTTGCACGGTCGGTATATTCAAAAGTAACACAATAATATTTATAATATAATAAAATAATTCTTCATGTTGGTATATATTATTTTTAAACATTTCAAAAGAAATAAATGAAATTATAGACATACATAAATGTCTTTAATAAACCAATAAAAAATACTAACATCTAGTACATTGATAGATTTTAAATTCTATAAAAAAATATATGTCAAGATGAAATTATAACCCTGTTCAAGGTAGACAATCAACACATTGACTTTTTTGGAATTGAACATAGTTTAAAGGAATTTAGTCTTACATACAAATGACACATCAAAAGAATTAATTAACACAGAATTCGTGCTCCACCATCTAAGACGATTCTGAAATATCAATATAACCAACAGTTGTAAATCTATATGATAGTAACAGCTAATGAATGCTAACCCACAGTGAAATATATCAGTTTGAATTTTTTTAATCCTACTCGGAAAAAATGCAAACGCTACTTGATTTTCAAAGCTCATAGCTAACGTGTTTACACTTTGATATAATATTGCTGTTTATCATTATAAACCTATAACAGTATAAGACACACTACATCTCGTTTGGTTGTGTTAACTTACCCAAAGGATATTTATTTAAAACCTAAACATTATGACATAATATTAAAATCTTATCCATGTTGGAATTATAATAATATCAAAATCTCCGGTTAAGATTTGACTAAATACAAGTATCCGATATCGTCAGGTAAATATACTTTAATATGACTGAAACAATACATTGACTTCTAATATGAATCATTGCTATTCTTTTTTCTGCTCAATGTCATGTTGAAACGTGTTATAGACAGAGTGAAATTGTAAACAGCAAACCGTATGAGCACTTAAAGATCTTTAAATATAATGTGTTTCGGTTTGTTGAAAATCTTAGTTAAAGACTGATTTTGTAATAATTAGTCCAGCAGATTCATGCATATTTATAGAAGAATTGTGGGTTTGATGATAAAAGCATGAAATTTTATACGAATGTAAATATATATTTGGTGGTTTATTTAAGATATAAACCCACTCTGAAAAATCCAACATGTCAGCAATTTTTAAGATGTTTGCCAATTTGTCCAACGCTCACAACAATGCAATAATTAAAGCAAATTATATTCTAACCTATTGTTTTAAAAATCATCTAAAATGTAATCCCACGTTTTAGTAAGTGATGATGTTATATTTGATTTTTCACTGTTTAATTTTTTTTTCAAAATGGTGGAAAACTTCAAAAATACGCCAAAAAGTGAAAATGAATAAAACTGAGACAAGGCTTTGATTATATATATTTCTTTTAATGAACTGCACTTCATACAATATTCTAGGGAGTGCGTTTCAATGAAACATTGACGCTTCTTGCATGGCATTTTAATCAAAGATCCCATATTTGGAAATGTTTGAACGCTTGATAATTATCAGGACGCCATCAGATTATATTTAACCGTTTCATACCATCTGAGTCACAAATGATAATGGGAATGTTCCACTCCTCATTTGCCACACTCAATTCTTTTTCCGCGATCGTAGTAACATAAAGATGAAAAATAACTACAACTAATCATCAATGTTTTACTTGAAATGAGTGACATCCGGAATGATAACAGTTGGCCAGAAACTAGACACCCTTCCTAACGCATCTGTTGATCCCTAGTTTAGATGGAAATGGACTTGTGTTGTTTTTGCTGTCAAATTTGAGTTATGTGCTCTTTATTATCCAAAATCTGTGTTTTCAACCAGTGAAATGCTTCACAAATTCCTATTGTGAATTCATCGTTTCGGCATGAAACTAAATTTTAGACTTTCACATTTGGCCAAGATAATGGTTTTTACATATTTTAAATTTTGTGATCTAAGGGTTAGAAAAGAGATATTTTGAAATCTACTATCAAATGATATACATGTATGCCTAATTACTGGATATGTCTCATCAATTTAAAAAGGTGTCACTTGGTGAACAAGAAATCCGCCCTTCTTGGGCACATGGGATCATCCCCATTTTTTTGTGGGTCTGGTTTTGCTTAATTTTTTGAGATTCAGGGTCTCGTACCTCAGTAAAAATTCAGAATATTTTGCGTAAGAATACTGTAAACTATTGAAAATTACTTGTTCGTAATGCATGAGAGCCTCTAAAAGGACTCTGTTTTAATTAAGCTATTTGTTTCCTTGATCGAACACTTGTGCAACAACTGTTTAATAACCTATCACATCAGGTTCCATCTTCGCTAGCTAAGAGTTACGATCAAGTTCCATATTCTCCGCCGTTGGCAATTTAAGCCAAAATTTGTGATTATAATGCTGCGAAATCCGTAGATAAAAGTCACTGTCTACATCATTCCAGACCCATGACTGCACTTGAACTTTCTTTAGTGTGGGGGTGTAAAATTGGTGTGTCCAGTGTTTACAAATTACAAAATTACCAAATGTGAAAGTCTGGAACTGAAATTAAACGTTGACATTTCAACATATGCATTAGAAACATACCAGGAACTTCCAGTTGGTTGATTTTGAACTGAGAAATTCAAATTCAATAACTACAAATCGTCCTATACTTTAGGGGGAAAATACTTGTTGATCAAACAACACGTGGCAATTGTTTATTTACATTTTCTACATCTACACATGATCACGGTTAAGGTGCTTTTTAATCGGATTCAGCCAAATAAAACTGCGACCAATGGAAATCATTACATCATGGATCCGAAACTCTGCCTTAATCCGCCAAGGGTGAAGAGGAGGCAACTGGGTTGTAACCCTTGGCTTCCAAAGATAATCAGGTTCTGAACGATCCCATTTCTATATGAGGACATTAAAAAAAAACTATGTTCATTCTGCTCGAAATATGTTTGACCAGTTCCACTGTTCTCAATTTACAAACGCAAAAAAAAACCAATTGATCACAGGTGATAATTGATACGTGTCTCAGAAAAATAACACATTGTTGAATTATATTCAATGCATGTCGAATCGTTGTGACAGGTTTGAACACTTTTTGTGACGTTGCTCAATGTTGAAAGTTGTATTAAGGCTGGTGACCATTTGTCTTGGCTCTACATGCTTGGAATGCTGTCCAGACATTTTTCATGTTTTCATTTTAATCTGCTTCAAGCCATTTCTTTATCCTTTTGTTCACTTATTTCTCTAATTCTTCGTCAATTTATCCCTTTCTGCACCCATTGTATAAAAAAAATCAACGTGTGGTTCGTTTGATGTCAGTACTTCATTGGTTAAAATCCGATTATGAAGTCGAATTTTCTTGCTTTCCTCTGAAATTCCTATTGTGACGGCATGAAAAAAGGCGACCATGCCTGATGATGTCACATAGAAAGAACACATCTTTTTGCAGATCATTCGAAAAGAAGGAATCAGTTTGCCTGCATAATGTTAGAAAATCATTAGAGGAACAGATTCCACCACCAAATCTCGTGTAATACTCTATTTATCCACTCTCGACAGTTAAATTTTAAATATTTAAAACGCTCGGGCAAGCCTCGCCTTTTAAATTTGAAAATGTAACTGTCTCGTATTACACTCGATGCAGTGGTGAATCTATATTTACACAATTGAAGGATAGTGTTCCACAATTGAGTAATTACACAAGGTTGGCATACATGTATTTCTGGTAGGACCATTGACAGAATGAATGTCCATTTAACGGTTATTATAAGTTGTTAGTATGAAACGCATGCATATATTTCAAAGCAAAATGTTATGACGAATTTCCCACGGTAGACTAAAAAAATGCTGAAATATCGAAATTACATAATATAGAACGATTCGTTAGTCGAAGTTAAACTTTTGTTGTTGTCAATAGTGTCCAGTCCTGATGTTGTAAAAACACTAGGTTTTGCGGGACGAGCCACATATAGTGGGAGATATTAAAGACATAAATGTACAAATCGTGATACAAGCATGAAATTTGGTATATGGGTGGACAAAATGATAATTAAACAAAATCAGCTGCTGGCCATAAAAAAATCTCATTTTTTCAAGATGGCCACCGCTCATTTTGCAAATGGCGTCAAATCCAATTGGTTACATTTCGTAAATCAGTTGAAATAAAATTAACGGTACCAATTTTCTTGCACCAGATACGCATTTCGACAAAACATGTCTCTTCAGTGATGCTCGGGGCCAAAATATTTGAAATCCAAACCTTGTATAAAAGATGAAGAGCTATAATCCAAAAGGTCCAAAAAGTATAGCCAAATCCGTGAAAGGAATTAGAGCTTTGCATGAGGGAGATACATTCCTTAATTTATAATAATTTCTATCATTTTGTAACAGTAAATTTTAATAACACCAAAAAACCGTATTTTCATGCCAGTACCGAAGTACAGGCTACTGGGGTGGTGATACCCTCGGGGACTAATAGTCCACCAGCAGAGGCATCGACCCAGTGGTAGTAATAAAATTAACGGTACCAATTTTCTTGCACCAGATGCGCATTTCGACAATACATGTCTCTTCAGTGATGCTCGTGGCCAAAATATTTCAAATCCAAAGCTTGCATAAAAGATGAAGAGCTATAATCCAAAAGGTCCAAAAAGTATAGCCAAATCCGTGAAAGGAATCAGAGCTTTGCATGAGGGAGATACATTCCTTAATTTATAATAATTTCTATCATTTTGTAACAGTAAATTTCAATAACACAAAAAAAAACAGTATTTTCATGCCAGTGGCTACTGGGGTGGTGATACCCTCGGGGACTAATAGTCCACCAGCAGAGGCATCGACCCAGTGGTAGTAATAAAATTAACGGTACCAATTTTCTTGCACCAGATGCGCATTTCGACAATACATGTCTTGAAACCTGTGTAATAGGTATAATCCAATGTCAGTTTTGATAAAACTTTAAGTACAGTTCCTAAAGTACAAAAAACAATACCTACATGAAGAAAAAAAGTGACATCCAGTCCTAAAATGGCGGCAAAATGTGGAAAATGTCAATTTTATCATTTCTATCAACTTAACAATAGATAAAACTGCTTTGTTTTTAGTTCAAATGGATATATAGGTCGTTTAGAAAGACATATTGCTTATCATATAATTATCTTACAGTTATCAATACACAAAGATGTACACGGAAGGCCTGAACGGTAGCATTTACAGTTACCAACACAGCTGAATTTCTGGCATCCGCATTAAAAAAAATCATGACACGAGGATCAGCAGACAGCAAAGAGGTCTATTTTGGTTTCCAATTATCATTGGTTTTTTTTTTCTTTAACCCAACTGCTGTGGTCATGTCTTGGTACATGAACTTGTCGAATGAATAAATCCAGACGAACCCAAACATGTCCACCTTGATAAATGCTTCTCTTTTGAAGTGCTCCAGAAGATTAAAAACGTTTGCAAGGAAGCAGCGGTCTTATGATGCTATCCGCCTACCACAGGTAATCATAATGATTTTGTTGTAGGCGAAATAGCATAATTAGGCCGCTGCTTCCTTGCAAACGATTTTAATCGTGCCTACTTAACAGCAAACGATATGTTTCCGTACATGATGCAAACAAATACTTCTATGATATACATGTCTGTGTCTAATACAAAATCGGGCAAAAATGCCCGTTACATCTGAGAATACTTCCAATGTCTGCCAAGCTGACCTTTTCACTTTCTGATGAAATGCCGACTCAGTGTCACACCCACTAAATGCATGGAAGAAAGGAAAAGCTGCTACACGAGGACCAAACGCATTTGATATGACATGTACAGGAAGCAGTCAAAAGTATTTATTCCTTCAAAAACCTATCCACAATTTGACCACACATAATCTTGCGAGCACTGCAATTCCTAATACTACTACATCTATGTCAGTACTACTTAAAATTACTTTTTACAACCATTGTCAGCAGCATGCTTATCATGAACAATCTTTCGTGTATCTGCTTTTTCACGGTTACAAGGAGATAGCTGGGAAGTATCCGTATTGAAATTGCAAAGTACATTTTGAATTTGAGTAGCATAAGCATTTTCGTTAGTCTCTAAAGAAGCAATTATGTCGGCAAGAAACTTGAACAATTCCGTTTTGTTGTCATCTTCACAGAGAAAACTACTCCAAACCCTTGGCTTTCTACCAGAACCAACAACTTCCCGTCTAGTACCAGTACTTTGCCTTTATTTTCGTCCCAGTCTTTAAATAATTAATTCAGTAAACAACAAATCGATGTCTACTCTTGGATACTTATCGAAGGAAGATTTATGTAAGGCAGTATGATATCATTTACATACTCATCAAATATGTTTGCCCCTAGTGGTGGCAATAAATTAACCATTGCTGCCCCACCAACGATCAATCCTCAGAATTTGGATCAGTCGATGGCTAATCGCAGAATGTTTCAAGTATTCCAATTTGCTGCGATTTAATACCCTATCATGACACGTAGACGAAGGAGCAGTTTGGTTTTAATGACTAAAGAAGAAATGAAAAATCTAGAAAAGAGATCGCAATTAGTGTCCAGGCTCTCTAGCTTTGTTTTTTGACAAAGAAGTTTCCAGTTTCATTATACGGCTCTTATATGGAAATGTTCTTTTTCATCTGGTTATCAAAAGCAGATTATCTTTCGTTTCGTATTTGCTTCAAAAGATCGTGCTGTCTGGGCCCAATATCTTGGAGTTTATATACATATCTTACCTACTTCTTAATCAACAATTTCCTTAAAAGAGTAAATTTTTTGCAAATCTGACGTCTCTTTTAGAAATGGATTAGCAAACTTGTTCGTCACTTTAAAAAGCCTTTCAAGTTTTTAGCAGAAATCCTTTTGTGTTTTCGTAGCGTCTTTATGACGTCGTTCTTCTGTTGTAGAATGACTGAAATCACAAAATCTTTCAAATTCATCTACAAGTCTACTGACTTCTGGTCCAGCTACCATCTATCGTCTCGAAGGGATATCCGATTAAACGTATTCTGTGTTTGTGTCTGATCAATTGTAATATAATAAATCAACTTGCTGGTCTTACGTACAGTAAAAATTACCATTTGCAAATGTCATTGCCAGGTTCGGGTGATGTTGTTGAAGGGAAGCCATATCTTGGAGATGGATGGGTAACCATCGAGCATGATTTACACGATCAAGACCAACATTGGTATCATGCTTGATATGGACTGTTTTTAAATTACGATATCTGACTCGTGAAATGAGCGTACTACCGAAGGAACATGAAGTTCTTTATTCATAATTGAACGCCATAGATTAAACTGTGGTCGATATGACTCTCTTTCCTTATACCCGTTAATCACAGTCACAGGTTAACGCTTTCATAACGGCTGGCATTATCAATTCAAGCAAACCACATATGCAGTCATCTAATGCGCGTGTCTATTCCTAATGACATTTGAACATACACGAAAAGCATATATTCTAGGTGTTGCAAAATCGGCTTCAGTGGAACACATGTCCATCCACTATCACGCAATATATCACTCCGAATTTTAGAAATAGTCACCAAAGGCACCAGGATTATAATTTAATACGCCAGACACGCGTTTCGTCTACGCTCTACGCTCCTATCAAAACAGCAATAAAAGTTAAACAATTACAAAGTTAAAGAGCATTGAGGAACCAAGATTCCAAAAAGTTGTGCTAAATACGGCTAAGGTAATCTACTACTGGGATAAGAAAATCCTTAATTATTGGAAAAATTCAAAGTTTTGTAAACAGGAAGTGCTAACTACTGAGCTGGTGATACCCTCGGGTACGAAACGTCCACCAGCAGTGGCATCGACGCAGTGATGTAAAATTGTCACCAAAGGCACCATGATTATAATTTAATGCGCCAAACAAGCCATTTTAATGTACAATCTACCAAACATGACGATAAACGTATGTTCTTCGTACAAGTCTGGCCATTCCAACTGATTGCCCGATCTTTAGAAAGTTAACCACCTTTTTCACCTTATCCATCAAATGCTTGATCATTGCTGAAAGGGCGTGTTTTCAAACAGTGGCATCAAAAGCAACACTTCATACTCGAACAGATACTAGATGCTTAGAGGAATGAATGACGATCAAGATATGCTTAAGAAATTCAAATCCTTATCTGTTAGATGAACTACGATTGCCATCATTGTGCCCTTGCAGTGCGTGTAATTCGTTCTTTATTAATAAATAGATTGCGCATGCGTGAAATTGTTAAACGCATGGGTATCATAACCTTAAAAAATGTCATAAAACAAATTCATAACATCATTAAAAATTCAAAAGTGCTAAGCATGTAATTAATAATTCAAATGTTTGTGTGTGAATTTTGTAACATTTTAACGCATACGCAAACCAAGAACATGTCAAATATTTATTTCTAGTATAAACGTCACATGTTAAGAATGTATCCACCAAACCTGGTAGTATTTTTTACTCAGAGACGGTCAAAGAAAACGTTTTCCAGAAAAAGTATTTCAATCTGGAAAAAATCAGCCATTTTAGAAAAGGTGGTGGCCATCTTGAAAAAAAGAATTTTCTTATGGCCAGCAGTTTTTTTCTTAAAAAGTATAAAATAATGATGCTTCGTGCTAATTTCCATGCTTGTATCATCATTTGCACAATTCCCTTGATTTTGCTTGCTAATATCTTCCACTAATATTCCTTGTTGAGAATTTCAGAGATTGAATGTTCTAGTACTGTAGATCAATGGATGATTTGATCATTCATAAACGTTAAACGTAAACTGTTAACTTTTTTATTAGAATATTCTCCTTTTCTGTTCATCCAGCAGAATATATACACAATTAGATGGTTTTAATTCCGTTAAATGTAATGTTAAAAAAATATATAGAAATAAAACAGAAGTAACTTTAAAATAGATAATTTCATATTTGCCTCAATTAAATATCTCCACTGCATATCATGGAACGCCATAGCTGTCTTATGTGGAACTCTGATATAACGTTATGTTGGTTTATTATAACTAGATGATAGTTTGTCTTTACATAATATGGTTTTGACATAACGTAATGATGTTTTGACATAACTCAATATGGAATAGTCATTAATTAATTATATTTCGATATAACATGATATGGTCTCTATTGACTGGATATAGTTTTGTCGTTACTTAATATGGTTGTGCCATTACTAGATGTGGTTCAACAATTATTTTAAATTTTAATTTGGTTGTGTCATTATGTAATGTGGTTTCAACATTACTTGATGAGTTTGTGACTTAATGTTATGTAGTTGTTTCATTACATGATGTGGTTTTGTTATTTCGTAATGAGAATTTGCCAATTTTGTATATGGCTTTTACTTTACGTAATGATGTTCAAAATTTGACGATTTTACACAACATGATGTGTTTGTGTCTGTATATGATGTGGTCCTGTCACTCTTTGTTGTAGTTATCCCATTTCTTGATGAGGTCAAACCACGTGACCATCGTTTATTTTAGACCGATTTCCGTATGTCGTTTGCGTAAAGCACTTTAGATGAGTACCGCTATCCATTAAGTTAAATTTCAAATTAAAGTTTAATTAAGTTGTTGTTCAGAGTTGTGTGGTATGAAAAAGGGGAGCGACAGACAAAATTAAAAAAGAGGTACTAAGACATTTACAATAATTCGGACATAAGGGAGATATACCAAAACCACTTGATCCCACAGGCACTTGTCTCAGAAATTGTTTTTCCTATATACCTTAATATAACACAAGGTACATAACTCGCAAATTTGAAAAATATCAGCCGGTCGCGAAATTCCGTTATATGCTGATTGCCAATCCTACTTAAACTTGTAATGTCGTAAATCTAAATTGATGTATCTACACAATGGTTTATAAAGCGTCCACTTCTGTTGTCGGAATCGCCCGTAGCAATCCTAGCCATGTAAGACAATCGCAATTATTTCGTCTAACGACGCCAGATTGGAAACAAACATCTCGCAGTAAAAAGTATCTTCCCACTCTCTTTATATATCTCGGTTTCCGATTGGTCAAATTTTATGGGAATGTCGAAATGTTTCTCGGAGTCATTTGATCTTATTTCATTTAATACGTAAAGTCATGAGAGAGTCTGAATGACATTGATGTAATGGGAAAATATGTGTCTATAAAAACTCGTAACTTATTAGACATACTACAAATAACGCTTGTTAGATTTTTTTAACGGTATCTTATTCAATTGTATTCAGACAAAAACTAACAGTTTGTCTCTTAAATAATTTGTATAATTAATTATTTACTGCGAGTTTTGTGTTTCCAATTTGACCTATTATTGTTAATTTCTGTGTCATTTGGTCTCTTGCAGAGAATTGTCTCATTGGCAATCATAGCACATCTTCTTTTTTATATTGTATTATCCATTTATACTGATCTATTGAGTTTAGCCAATCAATAAAATTGAGAATGGAAACTGTCTTTTTATTTTTTTCTTATGTTTTGCGGTTTCACTACAGTCCGAGGTTATGTAAGGGTTTAGCGCTTACAAACAAACTCCGCCGCGTGCATTTTCTTTATATGCCTGCCTCAAGTCAGGAGCCTGTAGTTCAATGGTTGTTGTTGAATCATGTTTGTCATAATTGTTTTTCATAGATTGTTTAGTTATAAATTAGACCGTTAGTTTTCTCGTTTGAATTGCTTCATATTTACACGTGGTGGGCTTTTGTAGCCGACTAAACAGTGTGTTGAAGGCTGTACGCTTGCCTATGATTGCTTACATTGACTGCATTTAAACTCTGGTTGATAATTGTCTCATTGGCAATCACACCACATCAAACTGTATTTCAATTTCTATGTTGTGTTTCGTATGCTGTAACATTATTTATCTCATATTAGATAGCTCGAATTTCAACTCCAAATCTTTATCTTAAATAAAGGTCCAACTTGAACTTTCTGCCAAGTCAATACGAAACCATATCACGTAATATAGAAATATCATTCAGTAATGACTATTCCATATAGAGTTATATCAAAACTCATTACGTTATGTTAAAACCATATTATGTAAAGACAAACTATCATCATGTCGTAATAAACCAACATAACGTTATATCAGAGTTCAACATGAGATTGCTGTGGCGTTCCATAGCATCTGAACATTTGGTCAAACGATTATCAACTAATGCTTTGAGTGACGATTAAAATTTCTTTTGAAGACATTCTGTCTTTTGAACTACCTGCATGTGCAGCGTTTTCAACATGGCCAAATATCGCCGCGATACAAACAAATTGTTGTGATTGCTTGTTGAATTGCAAAACCGAAATATTCACTACACAATAGTAGCAAGTAACTACCTTGTAAATTACATGGTAAGCCTGTTATTACTGAATTTGTTAAGATCCGTAACCAAATACGATGGCCTCTACCAGTTGATAACATAGAAATTTGTTCGACTCGAGAACCATTCATTCTAATAAAGTTTAACTTTAACATTGGAATAACTCCAGAGTCTATACGATATCACTCTATATAGACTTCTGTGCTGTAAGACTGGTACCTTAATTACGATTTTCTTTTTACTTTCCTCACAAATCATTTTATGTTTGGCTTTAATGTGGCATACACTAGATGTTATAAAGCATTAAGCATTACTCGATGTACGTCAAAACAAAATACTTGGTAACCTTGTAGGGGAGTTTATTCGATTTTGATATCATCTGGCGGTCATCTTAGAAAATCCGTCGTATTAAAATTTCAAGATTGGTTCATATCTTAAATTGTTCGAAGCACCCAGCAACCACTAACATGACAAATATAAAACAACTACAAAGGATATTTGTTGATTCTGTAATTTTGTGGCAGCCATCTGGGAAAAAGCGGCCATATTGAATTTTCATGGTTGGTCCATAGCTAATATTACTTGAAACACCAAGAACTACTACTATGCCAAATTTGATGATTTTATCATCAAACCCACATATATTTTTTCACCGATCTGCCGGAAAAACTAGACACTCAATATATAAGAAAATATCCTATTTTATTTTTTGTATCCATGTTCCCGCAAGTCTTTTAACTTGATGAACTATATGTTGGATGCTTTGTGGTATGATTTTATTACTTTTTTTATTCTAAAAAAAAATAAAACAAAAGTTTCAAACTGAATTTTCAGATGCAAATAAAGAAGAAGATGTGCCACTAATGAGTACTACATGTAGTAAGTAATGTCTTTGTCGAACAAAATTGAAATTTGTTTTGTGCAGTCAAAGGTCCACCTTGCGAACAACAAGTACAAATATTCATCAAATTTCATTCCATGTTCTAAATTTTTAAGTCTTCGAAATGTAATAAACAGATGTAAAATTTGTTGCTCTTCTTACAATATGCATCGGATATCTTGTGAAATTTTAGCAGATGTGTGAAATGGCGATACTCGGCTACACAAACAAATGAATGTTCATCGGCTGTTCAGGTTTCAGGCGTCAAGACTTCAGTTTATGTAAATACCCGGCAATAAGTCATATTCGGAGAAAAGAAAGGGTCATATGTGAAACAAATATACCGTAGCCACCCACAGATTCGTGATAGCGTCCGTAAAATATTCAAAGATATGATTATACCTTTACTACTTGAAACTTTTGGTTTGATAGCTTCCTCGTAAACAGCAATATTTTGATTGCATTAACAGAGAAAGTAATTCATTTGCTAATCTCACTGACAATGACAAAGTTATATATATACTTAACCCATCAACACCAACACAAGTGAATAAACTAGGATCCTTTATAAAAAAGTCAATGGAACTGAGGACAGGGGACCCTTTAATATTTACCTGAATTTGTGTATATATATTGAGTTACTTAGTTATTGTCTTTATTTGTTTTTTGTTGTTGTTATATTATGTCACAAACTGTAAAGTTTATATGGCAATAAAACTTTGAATTTGAATTGATTTGAATTGAATATTTTTTCATCTGAAATTGTGACTCATACCCTTGAATATCGTGTACACTCTGAGATGTATACTCCATATACAGGTGCTTTAGAAAGTAAATATACTTTAAATTCTTAGTAAATTGACAATTTGAAATTTTAAAGTTTTGAATGAATCAACCATCCATCTGTTAAGTCATTTTAAATTCTGGGGTTGGAATTATATAAAGCTGTTGCTACATATTAATACAACTGTATTTCAAATGTATGAATTTAAGAAATCTTTTTACTTTATCAATCATAAATTCATGCAATATATAAACGTTATACAAATTCCTTTAAATGTTTAATATACTCCTTATATGATCAAAATGTCCAACACACAAACATGTTAATGTATTACATAAATGTCTAATCAAGAGAATTTGTTTTAATCTTCTCAAAATATCAAGATTGATTTAACAATGCTTGGAAAAGAAAGAGGTTCCAAAAGCAAAATGATTATTTAGAGAAATTTTCAACAATAATGTTGTCTAGATAGTTCAACGTTTCAATTCAATTTACCCATGCGTACTTACCTGGAAACGCTACCTATGTCAATTTCCTGCACTGTTTGATCTCAGATTTAATAACTGAATAACCATTGTGTACACTGGTGGTGTTTAAGAGTTACACAAAAAGAGGACTATACAAATGGGCACTTTAACCGAGACGTTTTTTGATATAATGAATTATCATAAAAGAGGAGCGGAAGATACTAGAGGGACAGTCAAACTCAAAGATCGAAAACAAACTGACAACGGCAATGCCAAAAATGAAAACGACAAACAAAAGAACAATAGTACACATGACACAACATAGAAAACTACAGACTAAGCAACATGAACCCCACCAAAAACTGGGGGTGATCTCAAGTGCTCCGGAAGGGTAAGCAGATCCTGATCCACATGTGGCACCCGTCGTGTTGCTTATGTTTGTTACAAATCCGGTAAAAAGTGTTATTCGGTAAGTCACATTCATGAAAAAAGAGGGGGATTGTATTTACGACATAAGGAACATATCCAATATCATCTGTGAAACGGTTATTCCATAACGGTCAACCAACTCGTGATGGCGTCCGTAAAATTTCCGAAGGAATGATTTCAACTTCATCATTTGGAAAATAAAGGCAACAGCAGTATACTGCTGTTCGAAATTAATAAATCGATTGAGAAAAAAACAAATCCGGGTTACAAAGTAAAAGAGCTCTTGGTTTAATAGCTTCCTTGGCAGCGGCAACCCTCTATCAAGGAAATCTTGATAGGAAATACAAGCATGGGAATGTTGTATCAATTGGGATATATATATATATATATAATGTATGCAGGCGCTGCTGGAATGTTGCTACTTAGAAAAGGAAAGTCACAATTTGGAAACTGAAATCATCTTTTTTGTCGTAAAGTTTTGTTTTCAACCGACCCTCATTGTCAATTTCTAGATGTAAGTCAAGATATGCAGCCGACTTAACTGTATCTGTCGTATCCTTTTTCTCTAGTTCGATGATTCACAGCCTGTGTAAATTTATACATGATTGTAAAAATGGATGATAAAGCTAGATATGTTCAAATAAATTCATGTCTACTAATTACATGATGATGACATAACAAAAAATAGTTTACTTCAAAAAGATTATTTTTCATCGTGAACAGACCGAAATGATCTTTACTTTTAAATTTTGTAACCCAAACTGTTTATGATACCCATACTAAACATGCTAAATGAGATCATTTTTGTTATATGTTCTTCCCAATTATCTTTACAACTCCCTATAAACCCGGTGTGAATAATTCGTTACATCGATTTTTTCTACGAGTTAATGATATGTGTATGCTGTATCTTTAAGATCCATTACCACCACAAGACTTAAAAGCTGCCAGAGAAACGAATGGCATCCGACTAACATGGGAACCACCGTCTTGCCAAGTTAGCAAGTATGAGATAGAAAGAATAACAAATGGTCACAAAGATCACATGAATTTGACTGCAGACAAGACGTCTCATTTGATGTCTGATGTTTCTCCAAGTCAGACGTATCTGTTTGCCATTAAAACATGCTGTACGTGGTTGGACAAGAACTATGAAAGTAAATTCAGCGGTCAGATTGAATGTAAAACTGGAGGTAAATTTTTCATATGCTCTTTCTAATTTAGGCCAGGAAATTAGAAATATGTATCATTTGGAATAAAACAAAAATGCAGATGGACAAAATACTGCAGACATTTTCTCAAATTCGCTACTTAAATTTGAAATGAGCATATCTGTACCGACTTAAAGGTTTTGTACATATTGATGCTTATGATATTAGCGGCGAGTCATTTAATGACGTTATATGGTGATCTCGCGTACAAATGAATTATAAATTGCGTAATACAAGTTAGAGAAGCCGATTTTTTTAACAATACCTTAATATGATAAGGGATTTATTATATTGTACTGCTGTGTTTTTCTCATAATAAACTGTTGTTTTGTATTTTGTTTATTATTATTCACTACCAACCAGAATAAAACCTGATAAAGTAGTTTGACATCAGTTCAAGAACTTTATTGCGTGTTAAAACATTTTTGAAATCAGGCATTATTCATATCGGTTCATGACGATATGAACAGGTTCTCTATACAGGAAAAGGGACGAACGACGAACAAGATGTATCTCCTTTTATAACTACATATCTTGTGAGACCAACACACATCAATTTGACAAAGGACTTGAATGAGATTATCTCAATCCTGATCATTGTTATGATCGTCATACGTTACGTTAATTCGTCATGAACACTTTTTTTTGTCTACTTTCTAATTAAATTTGATTTGAAAATAAAATAAGAAACCTGAACTTAAAACAGTTGCAAATTAAAATTTAAGATTGTAAAGCAGGTGCGTTCAACAAGTTTGTACAGTCCCTAATCACTTTGTTTGCTTGTACAGTTAACTTTTATGGCTATCCAACCGAATAAACAGATTTCCGCTATGTAAGGATTTAAGATATAAGTTGAACTGCCGCTCAATATTTGATCCCACAGCTTGACAATATCATAATATTAAATTAAACATCAGAATAAAAATATGTTTACTCCCAAGTAAAATGTTATGCATATCAATAGAACTTACAATATACCTTAAATTTCCAAAATACTTTATAAATACTGCTGAAATATATTCGTCTAAAATTAATGAAATCAAAATAAAATCAGGTTTTTTTTCCCGTATTAAATAAAGTTAGAATAGTAAAACTTCATGATAAACGAAACCAGCATAATAATTTGTTGGTCAGTTTCAGAGTTTTTGAATACAACACATAATATTTTGAACACTATCAAATAGAAATAGAAACCACTTTCTGCCCTTAAATGACGTTCTTGAAAAAATCTAAGTTATTATTCATGTATTTCAATCAAAAAAAATTAAGATAGTTAGATAAACATTCCGAAAAATGATCAGCATTATACATGTTATAGGATACAGAGAAATGCAGGTATGATTGTTACCATCATTAACTCCTTATGAAATGCCCTTGGTTGATGCTGTTTTACCTATTTTAATTCATAGTTATGCACGAGAAAGATATTTACTCTTAACATAAAATAATTTCCATACTTTTTAACAGTAAATTGCATAAAATCAATATACGTATGTTCACCCCAATATCGAAATACATGTGATACCATCACTACTGGAACAATGATCCGTTGATTAGCCGTAAAAATGTCCGTAAAAATGCTGGTGATTTTTACAGTGTTTTTTCACGGTTAATTTACGGTGGGCGTGAAACTTATCCGTGATAATGCCGTGGAATGACTGTCGTGAAAAGGCTGTGAAAAATTTGTGAAAAGGCCGTGAAGAGGTGCCACCTGAAAACTTGGGTGAAAAGACCGTAGAAACCCTGTGAAAAAAATGTACACCGTGAAAAAGTCGTGATAATGCATTATGTGCCCATTGTGAAATGACCGTGAAATACAGTACAGTATGCCTTTATTTGTCGTGAAAAGGCCGCGAAGAGGTGCCAACTGAAAACTTGGGTAAAGAGACCGTAGAAACCATGTAAAAAGCAAAAATGTACACCGTGAAAAAGTCGTGATAAATTATGTGCCCATTGTGAAAAGACCATGAAATGTACATGTACTACTGTGATAAACAGCCATTCAATGATTGTGAAAACTCCTGTAAAATGTTAAATGTATTTTTCAGGCCATAATTTAACAAAAGAAATAAATGCTGTTTCAATAAAGTGAAGTGAAATGCCTGAACAGACAACTTATTTAAGTACAATGCAAGCTTAAGTAAGACTATAAAAAACAGTATCAAAATGCTGTATTTTTTTTTAGTAATAATTGTGACAAAGAATGAAAAATATTAATTTTAATAGATCTGTAGTCATTATGTAAAGAAAACATAAAAGGACACAAATTTCAATGTGATTGAGTAGCTAAAGTCAGCTGTAACATGTATTGTAGAAATTTTGTACATCTCTTGTGTCTGATTTTACCACTTCAGCAATATGTGTCTAATGTAATCCTTCACTTCACTGCCCTTTTGAATAATTATTCCAGAAAAACATTTATAGAAGTTCCTGTTAATTCCCAGGAAATAATTTTAACTGAAAAGCTCTTCTTTCCAACTGGATTCCTGAACTATTTTATATAAAGACTGCTATATTATTTTGCTCTTCGTTCCTAGAATAAATAAAGAAACATTACATATATTATACATGTATATAAAAAAAACTATTTATACATTCAAATTAAGTTTTGGCATTTATGTACGAACATGTACTTAAAACAGCCACAATATTATTCCATGCAATACAGGACTTCACGGTTAATGACCCCATATAGCATGTATAGTGCGGCGGCTACAAGCATATTTCAGACGAATTGTGCATATCCTGCTACAAGCATGAAATTAGGCATAGACATTCCTCAACTATTACTCTTTCATTTCAGATAGGGAGGCATTTGAAAAAATGTCTCACTTCCGGTAAAACTCAAAATGGCGGATATCATACTTAAATCAGCCCGATATCGAAGGCTAGTATGTGAACAAGTGTTATTATCATGCTACGATCGTAATATTTGGTACAAACCTTTTTTATGTAGTACTTTTAGACATCTTATATAGATAAGATATCTTCAAAAACCCTAATTCCGGTCAAATCCAACATGTCAGACGTTGTACTAAAATAAGCTATTTTTAAGGAGGGTAATTGAAATGTGTTTCAACGTAATGCTGTTATCATTACATTGTGCAGGAACCTTTCTTTGGTGCTTCTCATGGATACAATGTATAAAATATTTGTCTTTTAAATCCTTACTTCCGGTAATATGCAAAATGGCGGACATAGAAATATCAAATTTTTATTTTAATATTCAATTTTTTCAAAATGTAAAGAAAATGTTGTTTTTTGTTGTGCTGCGCATTAAACTTTTGGCTTTAAGTTATCCTCAAAACAACTAATTTTATTCTGTTGTCAATGTTTAAATACAAAGTTAACACTCCGGTAAAAAACAACAGTATGGCGTAAATGTCAAAGATGAGTTCTCAATCCATATCTTCGATGTAGAGTTTTGAATAGATTGATTAAAACAAAATAAGATCACTAAAGTACTAAAACATTTTTAAAATTACTACTATTTGGCCAAAAAAACATGTTTATTCACAGGCACCACCACATGCACACAAAGCAGTGCACGGAAGACCCGATTTTTCACTTTAACAACGACCACGGAATCCTTTCTTACATCCACAATGTACAAAGTTCTGACAAAATGACGAGGCCTCAGAAAGAGTTTTTTAAAAGTGATCTTCTTTGTTCTTTCGCCATCCATTAGCGCCTGAACTTGGTTACATAAGAGCCAATTCGAAGCTCGTCCCCCTAAACACTGCCTTAGGATATTGCACGTTTTACATGATGGAAAAGACTAGGCCAATTGGAGGGAATAGCCTCAATTAGCCTTCCCTTTTGCGCAAATAGGTATTTGCTTGCTTCATTAACCATGTAAACCCCATCTGAAAAGTTTGTGCGATCTTACAGTAAAACCCTGGGGATTTAGGCTGATCAATCATCATTCTTTATGTTAAAGTCACATCCTTAAATGCCATCATTGTCCCCCACGGAGTCTTTTTCCTTTTCAAGCAAACAGAGAACCGTATCACAACCGGTAAAAACATGGATCACAATCAGTGTGTGTGATCACTCTTTGCCTAGTGCATTTGAAAGATCATTGATAGATATGTATCCGAAGCTTTTTGCCCTCCCAAACACAATCCATAGTTCGTCTACTCCTATATCACGGAATAGCGAAACAGTAATGAAAGCATCTATAGTAACGACTGTTCTAATCATGACTCGTTTACGTTCCTTTTTCATTGCATTAGACACATGCACCATAAATATAGTGTCAGCTTCTCAATGTGAACATGGTGCCAAACTTGAAATAAATCCCTTGGTGGATAACAGAACATCCTGAGCATTTGTTGCTACAACTACCATACGCATCCAAGACTTTATTCACTCTTGCGACAGTTTCAAGGTATTTTTTTTACATAATTCCCTAATAGCATACTCGTTATGAAACGCCTTTAAAACTGTAACAACAGTGGATTTAACAGTCTCGGATGCGAACATAGTCAATACCGGTAGTTTGAAGTCTGCTACAAGAAGCAAGAGCTACATTTAGGGGAAAGGAAATACACAGACAAATCCAAAGGAAATTCCTCAAAATTGGCAAAGTTTTCTGAGTGATAACGACAATAAGACAGGACTTTTTAGTTTTCATTCACAGCAGCTTGCTCAATAGAGTTTGAGGAAAAGGTAGTTGTAGCGAAAAATGCTCAGGATGTTCTGTGTTATCAACCGCATGATGATGTTTCAAGTTTAGCACCATGTTTACATGAAGAGACTGACACTCGAATCAAGATGCAGGTGTCTGATGCAGTAAAACACAGACTTAACTGAGTCATGAATCAAACAGTCGATACTAACGTTGTTTTTTTGTTATGCCGTGACATAGGGGCAGAATAACTTAAGCTTGTATTTGGAAGTGGGAAAAGCTTTAGATATATATCTATCCATGACCTTTCAAATGCACTAGGGATTAAGAGATTACACGTTTGCTGGAAAAGGAACTGCGTTGGTGATATTAAAGGCGTTTAAAGATGTGACTTTATAATTTAGAATGATGATTGATCAGCCAACATCACCAGATATGGATTTGATAAGGTCATTGATTAAACGATACGTGGTTTTGTTGTAAGATCTAACAAACTTATCAGATGGGGTTAATGAAGCAAGAAACCATGTATTTTTGGAGAGGAAAGACTTATTGAGGCTCTTCCCACGACTAGGTCTAGTCTTTCTCAGCATGTAAAACGTGCAATTTACCATGGCGGCTGTGAATGAGTAACAAGCTTACAATTAGTTCATATGCTAACTAGTCCAGACGCTTATGAATGGAGAAGGGGAAAATATTATCCATGTGAACCCTTTTGGACAACTCTTTGTGAGGCCTCTTCAACTTACCAGGAGCTTGTACATTATCGATGTAAGAAACACTACCACGGCCTTTGTAAATGTGGAGAATCAGCTCTCCGATTGTGAATAAACATGTATTTGCGTCCATAAATTAGTAATTTTTTTAAAGATGTTTTAGTACTTTAATGATTTTATTTTGTTTTAATCAATCAATCCAAAACTCTACATCAAAATATGGATTGAGGACTCCAATTTTCAAAGAAGATTTCATAAAGCATTGGTCGTAGGTGATTCAACAACCATTCTGGACAAACAAAGATAACTCCAATTTATTGTCTTGAAACTACAAAAATGTTTGTTTTTTGCCCCTTTTTTGCCCTATATTTGTAGACTGTCCCATAACCCTTAAAATATATCACAACCTTCTACTTATGGTATTAAACATTGTGGTACAATTTCAGAACAATTGAAATACATATACACAACTTATTGGCCTGACACTAGATAAATGCTTGTTTTTAGGGCCCCTTTGGGCCCTAATTCCTAAACCTTAGGGGTCATAACTCCCAAAATCAATCCAAAGCTTCCTTTTGTGGTGATTAACATTGTGTTAAAATTTAATGATTTCTATTTACTTATACTAAAGTTTATCCGGAAACCATCCGTCTTACGCTGACGACAACGACGACGCCGACGACGACAACGTGAATACCAATATAGGACCTATCTCCCTATCTGAAATAGAAGAGAAATAGTTGAGGAAGGTCTATGCCAAATTTAATGCTTGTAGCAGGATGTGCACATTTATTCACAAAGCCGCCGTACTAATATTGAATAGGGGGCAGATTTCATACTGGAGGTGAAAATGGTATGAAAAATACTAAAAAACATCATTGAAACAGAACAGCCACTTGGGAACATGCATAGGTTTTCCCATATTTTCATACTATTTTCCAGAAAATCTGCCCCTATCCAATATGGCATCATTAGCTAACGAAGTTCTGTATTATCAACTTATATTATTTTTTCTATATTCTTTAAAAGACAAAAGACACTTTTAAGACAGACTATTAATTTAAGTGTTTCTTTGAAGTAATAATATGTATGGCTAAAGCCAAACTTGTCTAGACTACGTGGCCGTAATGAGTCACAGCTATTTATTTTAAAGGGGGCCAGGGGCGTAGCAACTTTTACTGCAGGCACATTCGCCATACAAATTATGTTTTTGACACCTCATTGCCATACCAATTATTCTTATGATATGGCACAAAAGCTTCTAAAAAGGACAGTTTGCCGTACAAATATTAAATACTTTCCCTGCTACGCCTCTGATAATCCCTTGTGAACTCTGTGTCCCGACGGTCAAGTCAGAAAATACTTAAATAGCTCCCGACACATTCAAAGGGGGTTACGCCTTTGATTATCAGAGTGAACTTCATTTCAGATATACTGTTTGCAATGGCTGAGTTCCGCAATAGCCGTTCCGGGGTTTTTTCCGTTTACGTTCCGACCATTAGTATTTACAGATTTTCACTTCCGGGACGTTCAACCACTTTACCTTTACGCAGGAAAAATTCACAACAAGCCATTCATCATAGTATAACAGAAAGGAGAGCGACCATGTATTAATTCTATTCAACTAGTTACTTTAATTTATGGTAAGGTTAAAATTTATGAGTATGCTTCTTGTCATAAATGTGATAGTAAAGCGTGAAAAGCACGAAATTGGAATCAATACATGTGAAAACAAGACTTCACAAGATGTTGTTTTTCTTCAACCAACACGATTTTAAGATAAATTCTTACACATATATCCGTGTTTGTTTGTTTGAAATCCACATTTTTAACATCTGTATCTCATAATCAAAAGATTTTATTCCAAAAACATAAGAAAGCTTTAAAATGCTCATAAAATAAGAAATACTTTAAATTTATTGGATTTATTATCCAAAAATGGACCAAAATTGGGTACATATATCATTACTATCAGATTACCGTCTTTTTAGTGTTAAAAAAATTGTATATCTTCAAAATACCTGTCATAATGCAAATCCCATTTATAATAAGACCATACATGTAGTACAAATGAGAACTTTTAAGTACAAATCCTACTTTTTGAAGGCTGGTCAAAGAACACTGTTATCGTTCTTTAATTTTCCTGGTCCACTAACAGTCCCGTTCCTGGACAGTGTTTTAGTTGCATTTTTTTATTTCTTCATTTTGTATGCCTCAAATATATAGCAAGTACATGTAGGCTGTAGCTACATGTACATTGTGTACATGTACAAAAGTATATAACACGGTTAAATATTGTACGTACTAGGGGTGAAATTCAATGCTAATCAAATTTGGGTCATAAATTTTAAAGTAAAGTTATGATTGTTGCAGTGTTTTAGTCTAGACAAAAAAGTTTAATAACTACAAAATGTAGCATGACTAGTAAGTCTGAACCATTCATAAGAATTCAAGACCCCAGGCCCCTTAACCTAAAATTTTTCATACAATTAGTTAGAGCTGATGAATTTTTCTTTTATTTGGATATACATGTACATTTTTTAATTGCATTTATTGTATAAAAGAAACACACTACGAACATGACGAAATAACTATGTTCTTGTTTACTTTGTTCCTGATGATCATATTCAGCATGTTCAGTTATGTTGTCTTTAGGCAAAATCAAGTCCCTTCCCCGAATGCATGCACCATAACAGAAAATATTTTTAAATCCATGGCTTATATTTTTATCAATGACAATTTGTTGATTTTAAACATGTATAATACCCATTAAGGAGGATAGAAACCATTTATGAGGATCCCGATCCTCCTAAACCTTTAATTTTAATTATAATATTATGAATTAACTCATGTGCATGTGACATGATTAATCCCCTGATAAACATGTTAATATTCAACATGTACAAAGTCTTTAAAATAAGTGAAAATTTCGTGAATTCAAATTTTTTCGCATGCATATTCGTGTCATAACAGAATATAAATGTTTGGCAAAGCCTTGTTTTCTACCTGTTTGTAAGCCTTGTACAAATAAAATTTACATTTCGAGTCAGTTAATGGTTATTTTATTGATATCTACATGTACATACATGTATATAAAAATAAAGAGATGTGTAGTCAACATGATCAATGCCAATGCGGCAACAATCCACAAAAGTTCAAATGAAGTGGATTTAAGCAATTATAGGCAACCGTACAGCCTTCAACATATATTGACAAAACCCATACTCTCTAGTCACTTATAAAAAGCCATAACAGTGAAGTTCTAAAACAATTCAATTGAAAAAATTAACAACAAAACAAATTACCAAATGAAATGTGACGAAATCTATCAACCAATGACAACTACTGAACTCACACTCCTGACAAGAAAAAGCTGCAATTGAATAAGAGCTCACCTCATAGAGTTGATTTATGTATATATTAACCAACACCAGAGGGTGTGTCATTAATTATGTACAACTACCTAGGTCAAAGGTCAAGGTCAATAATTGAATAAGGGCTCACCTCATAGGGTTGATTTAAACTTACAAAAATGTAAATACAGGCCTGTAAAATTAATTTGAACAGGCCAATGGAATCTTTATAAAATTTTCATAAAGTTGACCATAGATTCAGAAGTTTATTGTCAAGGCTGTCCCATTCACAAGAAAAAAGACAACGTTTAGTAATGAATTGTGAATTTTGATTATATCATATATGACTATCTTCAGTCTTGACCACAAGTCCTACGACCCAGGCTTGTAAAAATGCTTTCAGGCTTGTAAAATTCTTCTGAACAACTAAAATTTTGTAAAAATTGAGCTTCAGGCGTGTGGTCTCAAAAGTTAATCGTTAAGGCTGTTATGATAATTAGGGCCCCACTGAATGGCGGACGCCCTATAGTGATCAGTCTGTCTGTCTGTCCGTCCATAACAAATTTTGTCTGCTCTATATCTAGAGAACCCTTATGATTTCAAAGTTTATACTTGACATGTATATATTAACCAACACCAGAGGGTGTGTCATAATTATGTACAACTACCTAGGTCAAAGGTCAAGGTCAATAAATTTGGTTTTAGTTGACAACCCCCTGTCCTATGGTAAAGATCTTGTCAGCTCTATATCAAGAGAACCTTTATGATTTCAAAGTTTATACTTGACATGCATGTATATAAACCAACACCAGAGGGTGTGTCATAATTTTTGTAAAGTTTCCTTGGTCAAAGGTCAAGGTCATAAACTTCGGATTTAGTGGACAACCCCATGTCCAATGATAAAGATACAAATTTTTTACCACACATTATTATCAGCGGGGCCCACAGAGATGGCTCTCATCTCAATGATATCTAGTTATTTTGATTATACTGTGTAAAATCTTGATACATGTATTCTAAATTATTTGAAATGACACAAAATTGCAGAAAAATATTATCCTTTGAAAAATTTGAAAATTTCTAGTGAGCAGTATAAATAGTTAAATTCTTTCTTTTTTCAGAGTTATGTCATCAGATTCAGAGTCAGAATGTCAAGAAGAACAGCTGTCATTGGCAGAACTGTTAAAATGGAAAGTTCCAGAACTAAAGGATTGGTTGGAAAAGAGAAATTTTAAAAAATCAGGTCAAACGTGTATATAGGGCTATGTCAAATGGGGACTCAGACTTTTCAGAAGAAGAATCTTGTCCAGTTATTTCAATTGATTTAATTTCAAATCCATGGAAACCACTAGACTTTACTGATATACCAGAAATATCCATTAAAGATGTTGACAGTTATTTCATGTACCACAAAAATCCCACAACTGGGGAGAGTACCAATTTTGAAAGGCAAATGAAAAAGGCAAAACGATTGTGTAACGAAGGATTCATAAGAGACATTGAATATAATCCTATTAATCAAGGATCAGAACACAATTATTTTAGGAGTAAATGTATGCCTTCTATGAGACAAATTGTACAAGTTGGAGACACTGGAAATACTGCAAAGTACTATTCACTGCATATAAGTACCATCAAAGTCACTGGCCTAATTGTAAGTGCTTTTTGTAACTGTAAAGCAGGGGGAGCAGGGCTATGTGCACACGTAGGTGCACTTCTGTACACACTTGTTAAGACAAAAGATGCATGTACATCTAATGCATGTGGATGGGATAGACCTAGGCCACTACAAAGGAAACCAAGCCCAAAAAGAGTGTGACATTAAATTTGTTAAAACTGAAAAAGAACAAAAAGCTGAAAAAATAAAACCATACCCTGGAGTATATCAAGATGGACCTTGTAGAGAAGAAGGCAATTTATTCTTGCATGATATATTAGATGGACTAAAGGATGTATACCCCGAGTGTGTACTTTATCAGACTCTGCGGCCGGAACATGCAAACATTGATACATTTTTAGAACTATTTCAAACCAATTTTAGTTATATGGATAATATTATTATCAAATCAGCAGAATGTTTAAACGTATTTGAAGCGTTTGTTAACAGCTTAACGGTCACTTCCAAGATTAGTGAGAATTTAGAGAAAGCTACAAGGGGTCAGCATTTTAATGTAAATTGGAAGAAGGCCAGAAGTGTATTAATTACAGCTTCAGTAATGGGGGAAGTTGTCAAGCGTAAAAAACTTGAGCCTGATAATTTGGTGAAAAAATTGTGTGGGTACATTACAATACCAGATGCAGTGAAAAGTCTTCAATATGGGCGCAAAAATGAAGCTGTTGCAATTGGGGATTATACAAGGTCACACTTGAAAACTTGTGATGATGTCCGTATCGAATCATGTGGACTGTTAGTAAATCCCACCTATCCCTATCTTGGTGCAAGTATTGATGGTCTAGTGGTATGCTCTAAGTGTGGAACTGGCATTGTTGAAGTGAAGTGTCCTTATGGCTCTGATGCTAATGACAAACCTTGGAGAAATATGCTTCCCATTGAATGTGGCAAGGACAAAAAATTCTTTTGTTCAGAGAGAGACTCTAACCTTGTACTTGATGAAAATCACAATTATATGTATCAAGTACAAGGTCAGCTAGCACTGTATGAACTAGATTGGGCAGATTTTGTTGTGTGGACAAAGAAAGGGATAAATGTTCAAAGAATAAACTTTTCGCAAACTCTTTGGGATGAAATGTTACCTAAGTTAAAGAACTTCTATGTAAGTGGAATTGTTCCAGAACTTTTTACAAGAAGAGTAAGGAGAGGAAAGTCTCTTTATTAGAATTTTAAACCCAAGTCAGATTTTTACTTTAAATGTTTGATTGAACCTTCACGACTTATTCATGTTATTTATGACATTTTATTTTCTTCATCATATATAAAAAAAAAAAGAAGATGTGGTATGAGTGCCAGTTAGACAACTCTCCACAAGAGACCAAAATGACACAGAAATGAACAACTATATGTCACTGTATGGCCTTCAACAATGAGCAAAGCCCATACTGCATAGTCAGCTTTAAAAGGCACCGAAATGACAAACAACCACTGAATTATAGGCTCCTCACTTGGGACAGGCACATACATGTACATACATAATGTGGCGTGGTTGAACATGTTAGCGGATCCCAACCCTCCCTAACCTGGGACAGTGATGTAACAGTACAACATAAGAACAAACTATAAAAATCTTTTTTTTTGTATCTTCACCAGACTTCAAATGACTTAGAAGTTTATAACTATAGGCTAGGTCATTGTACAGCCTTCAATAATTAAGCAAAACCAGTAAAAAAACGAGGCAAAACTTGATGTGTTGAACTTTTAACATGAATAAATAACAAATATACATCATTTTACATGATATACATGGATATAACAAAGTTTCATCTCAAATATAAACGAAAACAGCAATTTAATAGTAAAGCTAATTTTCTGTACAAAAAAAAACACCAACTTGTGAAACTTTCATATTGTCAATCATTTTTGAGAAACAGAATAAAATTAAAAACTAAATAATTTTCTCTTATTAAAACAGTGAAAATCTTTAAGCATGCTAATTTGGATTGTTGATAATTCTATACATCATCACATGCATGCATTAAATTGGCATTTGGATAATTATAAAATAAAATATTGAATTTTTGCTTCTGGACAGTATAAATTAATCTCTTATCATATTTAATAAATGTAAAAGAGGGATTTTTGACATGTTCTGATAATGTTAAACAACTAAAATTTAAAAAAAAAATTCTCATGAGCTATACAGAAAATTACAGTGTACCAACCAAAAAAAATGGGCTTTACTATATCCCTTTCAATATTTTTACTTCAGAAGTGGAGGTAACAAATTGGTCAAAGCAGTGCATATTAGTACAATTTGTTCTGATACATGGGCTTCAGTTAAAGGAATGCCAGAATTCAAAATGTTAAAGTTCTTAATTTGTTCCATTTTCATTTCAACAACTATCCTTGCAGATGCAATATTTGTAGTTTTGAAAAAGTCTTTGGAGGACATTTGACACTTTGTTGATACTCTAGGTGGCACATTTAAACCAATATCAGCTGGTAACAAATCCTCTATTGTGAAACCTTTGTCGGCCATGACAACATCTCCAGGTGACAACTTCGGTAAAAATCCATCATGTTGAGAAATATGTCTATCTGACACATTTCCACCCCATAGTCTAGACACAAATGTCACCATTCCATTTGGTGCAACACCAATCAAAACTTTAAAAGTGTTTGAATGTTTATATTCAGACCAAGTTAACCACTGAGCTTTCAAAGAAGTTGGTTTGTCAATATAAAATTCTGTGCAGTCAACAACAATTCTCGTATCAGGATGTCCTGTAAAAAGTTTTGGCAAATTGCACATAATTTGTTCATGTGTTGGCCAAGCTATTAGTGTCAAGCAATGATCATATAAAAATTTATCCAGGTGTTCATTATTCTGGATACTGTAGATTCAGACACACGAAAAATGTCAGCAAGATGTTCATGTCTGAGTGCTAATCTTAATCTCATGCAAGTCATTAAAAATTCATCTATTGGCCTTAAAAATCTTTTTTTTTCCTGGTTTACAAACACCTGGTTCATGGTAAGTTTTTTGTCCCATTGATCGTGCCTCTCCTTCCAGTAATTTAAATTATCAGCACCATGCTTGACAAGTGTGTTAAAAAACATCCAAAAGACTTGAAAGCCGACAAACCCAGTATAAAATCGAACTTTTGCATCATCATTTTGAATGTTTTCAATGGATATTCTTGGTAGGTCTGCCTGTACCTCTACATGCTCTACTGAAACAGAAGAAAAGGAACTCTCTGTTTGAACCTCTACTGTTTCAGTAGACATGTTTTCTGTGTTAGTCTCAGCATGGTTTAAAACTACATCATCAGTTTGGGTTGACACTGATCTGAATTTGCTGTATGGTTCAAGTCCAACTGGGTTTTCATTTTCTTCAGCATCATTCAACTCATCATTATTGCCTAATTTCCTAATCAATGGTCGGCGGGGAGTTTCCTGTTTTTTTGGCTTGCTAGGGAATATGGTTGGTATTGACTCATCTGTGAATGCCCCTTCAAAATGAGCACTGCACACTCTAGTATGGTCTTTCACCACCAAATTTGCTCTTACATTGTTCAATCTTTGAATCCATAGTCTTTTGATGTGTGCTTTCTTTTCTGACATTGGGAAACGATGCAAAATAATTTTGTTGCCATTTAAATCTACACTGTCAGAGGTGTTGCTACATCCCGGAACGCAACAGTATCTTTTACCCATCCTAAAAAAGAGAACTTTATATATATTGAATGCAAGCTTAAGGTTTTCAATATGTACTGTAAATATAGCAAGTATGATTTATTGCGAGATTTTAAATTTAATGTGAGTAATGTGACTGGATAAGTATGGCAATCATACATGTAGGAACCAGCAATCTGATATCTGATACATTATATGTTTTAAAGATCTCATGCAGGGTATATAATGCACGGATTTAATGATTTATAGGTACAATGTACCAAATATTTTTTAAAACATTCACTATATAATATATATATATATATTCATGTATTCATGGGGGGGGGGGGGGGGGGTCGGATGCGTCCTGATCATGAAATCTTGAGGGGGGGGGTCGGATGGGTCCTGATCATGAAATCCTGAGGGGGGGGGGGGGGGGGGTCGGATGGGTCCTGATCATGAATCCCGGGCATAAAAACATGAAATCCTGAGGTACAGAATTTAAAGAAATTTACATCCCGACATCCCAAAATTCGAAAAAAAAGAAATCACGGATCCCAAAATGGAAAGGATCAATCCTGAAACCCGAGCTTAAAAACACCCAATTCCGAAGTCCCTAAAAGGTCTGCCCCCTCTCTTGTGATCAATTTATTTGGCAGTCAGCAGGATTAAAGAACACCAGTTATTCGACCTGTTACTCAAATGCGTTTTTGTTAAAATATACTTTTTCACTTTTTTGGTCTTTTGGAAAATGTTGTATGTGCTGTATTTAAACCCCTCTACGTACATGTACAATGAAATTTGGTTTACATGCACACGTATAAAAATTGTGGTTATTATCCCAGACAATCATAGGTTTGAACTTGTTTTCAATTTAGACTTGTTAATATATATTTATTTAGTTTGGGCTTGTATTATATATTCCCTCCGCGGGTTATATATATCAGAAAATTAATAAAAGATAATAACCATAGGCCTTTTCAGGGGCCCAAGGACCCCCTTTCGTTGAAAAAAATGGTTGATTATATAGGGAATCATTGAAGTATGTATGGAGCCCCTTCGCTTCTTTCATAGATCTTTCATTAGAATTAAGAGATAATTGTATACAGTATATATATATACGCATATGTGAGGAATATAGTAATTTGCTGTGAAAATAATTTTATTGTGTGCAAAATAATATGTTATAACAATCTGAGACATCAATTTTAATAGTGTTTGAATTTCAAACCAAGTGATTTTAAATGAGAAGCTTATTATTGACTGACATAAGTATTTTTTTTCCTCTGTGTGAGCCTATGATAAACTGTACAGTACTTCGTCACATAGTAACATTTGTTATGATCAATTTGTTGAGGTTCTAAATGAGGTGAAAAAGTTGTATATATACCCTGGTAGTTTTCTGAATAAATGCTAACATCTATGGATATCAACACATTCATAATCTGTAATATATATCTATACAGTATGAGTACATGTATGTCTCAATGTTGAAGGATGTACGATTGCCCATAATTGCTTACATCCACTTCATTTGAACTCGGGTGTATAATTGTCTGATTGGCAATAGTACCACATCTCCTTATTTTTGATATGACAAAGATGCAGTTAGGATTTTACTTTGAAAATTTATAGCTGACATGTAGTATTTCACACTCTTTATAGTTGACTAAGGTTCATATTGACCCTGCAGTCACCTTTAGGCTAAGGTTGTGTTTCTGTGTTTTCATCTCAAAATTTACTCTGAGTTTCATAGTATAGCATAGCCAAGATAAACAAAATGCAAATTAATTTTATGTTTTAGAAAATTAAAAACTGAGAGAATGATATGAGGGCCTGTATGGGGTCCATTTTTTCTATTCTATAATTTTGTAGGTCATTTTTCTTTAATCTTTATTCTTTGTACTTTTGCACATTATTCTCTAATCATTATATTTTAATATATATCCCATTATTCTCTAATCATTATATTTTAATATATATCCCATTATTCTCTATTCTTTTTTGAATTTGTTTTTCTATATTCTTTTATCTTGAAATTTAGCACTGTAAGACTAATAATAGCTAATATTAACAACACTCTCTGCTATGCATACAACTTTTCCAGATGCAAAGGTTTGTCTGTATTTTGAGTAAATTTTGAGATAAAAACACAGCCATTTTACAGGTTTGGAACAACCCCTCAATGTAAAGTATATCCCTTTTATAAGGGGTACAGGTGAATATCACAAAATTCTTAGACATGTTTAACCCTATTATGGCATATTATACAAGATAGATGTATATTTCTTAGAGAAAAGTTTTATTTCTAGTGATATTTTTTTTTATTTTTTTTTTTTGTAAAAACAATTCTTGTTACAAAAGGGCACATACTTATATTATTTAATGAAACTTTGTCTAAAGAACTTTATATCTATCAGTATCTTATATCATATGGTCAAAACATGTCCAAGAATTTTGTAATATTCACTTGTATCTCCCCTTTATTATTAAAAGAAAGTGGACCCCACTTTTATAAATGTTGTTTCAAAATTAAGTTTTTCTCGTTTTCTAATTATCCACAACATGGAAATAAAACCTTGTTTGAGGGACATTTCTCATTGAGGGGGTTGTTCTCAACCTGTTTTAGCCAAGGGTACACATAAATACAAATGCGATATACTGGTCCTGTCGTGTACGGTTTTAACGTACAAGATTTACGCAAAAAATGTACAAAACTATAGGAGATTGGGTCAGAATCCATCTTTCTAGATGCAAAAAAGTTCGATTCTGTATTAAAACATATCTATATATGTTGTACTATACCAAAGCATAACTGTTTACCTTTATAGATTATCGATGATCGTAAATAGTAAGTTAATTTTGTGAATTGCGTCTTGTTGATTGTGGTTGCTATGATATGTTGATGATGAGAGACGTCCCGGAAGTAGATGATAAAAATAATATCGGGAACGTATACGGAAAAACAACCGGAATGGCTATTGCGGAACTCGACCATTATAATCATTTCCAATTATCTATGTCTATGTCTACGTAGTGTACTGTACATATCATAAATGTCTTTTTTTTTTATGTGGCCAGTGTGGGGAAAAGGATCCCACCCTTTCTTTCCCAAATACATAAACAAAACAAAACCGTAATCGCATATAATGGATCCGGTAAGTCTTAGAAAACATTAACCGAAATGATTAAAGGAATCAAGTGCAACAGACTCAAATATAAGTAAATATATCATAGCAGGTTTGCCCGGTTTCTGCAAATTCAGTGAAAATCAGTTCATTGGAAATGCTCACAAAGGTCATCAACAGTTTGGTGATATGATGCATAAACGAATAAAGTATTAACAACTTAACTTACCTCAAACTTGCTGTCACTCGTCTTGCATCTTTAAAGTAAATATTATTCGACCTTCCGGCGTCTTTCAACAAAATTGCGGAAATGTTACAATTACTCTAAAAGAAACACGAATCCGGATACGGTCTGATATTCCGAAAAGTTCTCGTTTTTACATGTTTCGGTTCCAATTAAAATTAATGTTTACATTAATGTTTATAATAATGTACAAACGAGAAGCAAAATACTTTTCTTTAAATACAAAATATTTATTGGCACAAAGTCATTAATTATAACAATGAATGGTTCCATTTAAAAGTCGGTCCTGTACAGTAGTATTGCATAATAAAATATAACCAGACATATATTTATAATGAAAAGTTTATAGGATATTTAGACAAATGTGGGTGGAAATAATAAGACCATATTACAATAATCAAATGGAATGTTTTAAATCTGAATTAGGATAAGAAAAAATTGACATGAAAAAATATCACAGCCTTTTCACTGGTTTCAACAACTAGTGAAAATTAAGGCCGTGATATTTTTTTATTAAGCATGAAAGGACAAATTATCACGGCTTTTTCACGGGCTATCGAAATTTCACGATCTTTTTCTAACATCATATATTTTTCACGGCCTTTTCGAAATATTTGTTTTACAAAAGTCATGGGGTATTTTCACGGGGTTTTCACGGCCCTGTGATATTTCACAGACATTTCACGGCCTTTTTATGGGCTGTTGTTACAGTAGTGCATCAGGGATTTGCAGTAAACGGGCAGTAGAAGTAATAACATTAACGGTACCAATGTTATCCAACCAGATGCACAATTTAATAAATCTAAATTTTATAAATGTTTTCTACATCGTTTTTTCTGCATTCATTTTTGTCATTTAGTGCCATTACCACCATGTGGATTAAACGCTACAGCAGGAATGAATGGCATCAACCTAACATGGAATCGACCACTGTGTCCATATTTTGGAGGGGATAGCAACTATGAGATTAGAAGAACAATTAATGGTCATACAGATAAATTTATTGTGTTAGCAGATAGGACCTTTCATCTTATGTCGGATGTTTTTCCATCTCAGAAATATTCTTTTGCCGTTAAAGCATGCTGTACAAAGTTAAACTGGAAAAGTAAATATAGCGATGATATTCAGTGTATAGCTAAAGGTAAAAAACAGACATAGTCTTAGTAATTAATGCTAAGGACGATTAATATATAAGAGTTGAACTTTGATTTTTCCGATAGTTTAACATTGGATAATCATTTTCAAATCAAAGTTATTTTGCAATATTTATAATGCTGAATTAACGGGAAAATCTTTGATGTTTCTGGAATAATCATATCAGGAAATAAAACAATTATTTTGTTGTAGTTTGTGCTTAATTTTTTTCATAAGGATTACCGAAAGTATACTTTATAAATATGGATAAATACGGATCAAATATAATGAAGTTGTTGATATTTCAGATCAAAGTCATCACAGCTTGTTCATGTTGTTAAAACCCATTTAAAGAAACTACTATCTAACTCTGTAGGGGTATGTGCAGGGTCGGGGGCTTTACTTCTTATTAAGATATGAATGAGCCACTGGAACATACAGTACACATATCTATTGTATATATTTTGAATATATAAAAACACATACCATATACTATAATTTTAACAAAGGTAGAACTAAAGCTATCATTATTATGCTATTTCATAAAGAGATAAATTAATTTTTAATTGACAAATATCTGATGCATTTATAACATTGGTTTAAAAAGCATGTTTGAAAAATATGAAATTTTAGAAAAGTTTCAGAAAAAAATTACAGGAAAAAAATCACAAAATTGTTCGGAAAAAAATCATTAATCTGATATAGAAGATGGCACATGGTACATTAACTCTTTGGTAGCATTCCATTATTTTTTCGTTTACATTTATACAGGACTTAAGATAGTGAATACAAGACATTCTAAAATTACAATAAGCACAGACAATGAAATAATTAAACATGCATTCTAACAGTATAAGATGTTGAAATATTCGTACACACTTTCTAGTTGACATTAACTACATACAAGTAATAGTTATCGACCTAGCAAGTCGGTAAATTCATTTGATGTGCACGGCTCGGATGACCCAAATTAACCCAAACGACGTAGGAGTTCAGATCAAATTGCTTCCCGACAATGCAGATTAAATTATATGTACCGATTTGATTAGCCAATAATTGTTTTAACACATGACGCAATCAATTTACATGATCATTTTGGAATATGCGGACGATATTTCGCAATCCATTGCTCCTATTAAAGCTTATTTTAGTGTAATTAACGGATGAATACATGGTTATGTAATTAATGGTTGGTAAGTATTTATTTATTAACTTTTTTAAATCGAGGCTTATTCTTAAATTGTAACTTTATTTGTAGAATTCCGATTTAATGGTAGATTTTTCTTATCGTTTCTGAAATTTATTCATAATTCTTATATACATTAGCGACGATTTAGAAATTGACATATTGTGTAGATACCTTTCTATTGATGAAACTATTATACTATGTGTTGCCCTGTAGATGTTCGTAGTTGTTTTGTCGTTTAATTGCTGTCTTATTGCGTATAACCTACATCTCCTTCAGTTTTAGTTCAGTTTGGTGTACTTGTAAATCAATGTATGATAAATCATAACTTAAATGGTTATTAGGTATAGATTAATTGTCTTTCTTTCCCTCAATAATATGATTAAAGGAAGATGAAACGAGGAGAGATACACCTCAATTTAAATTATCTAGTAAATAGAAAAAAAAATTTAATCTTTAACTTCCTCTCTCCCTCCAATTTTTTTTGTCTGCTGTATTAATTTTTGAAAAAAAGGTCGCAACTTCACAAAGTCTGATTGATCTGCCGCTCCGCTGTCTTGGTTCAAACTTAAAAATATGCTCCTCATTAAATTCGATCTTAAAATGTTTACTGAAAAGACATGACTATCCAAAAAGTCGTTTCCGTTGTGAATAAAACTTATCCAAATCAGACTTTTTTTGTTTGGATAATTTATTTTTTAATTTTTTTTTGCATAAATAACAAAATAATAATTATCATCTGGTTCGATTGTGAAACACTGGTTTAAGATTTACATTGTACATGTACATACCATATGATGAATATGTTATGTCCCACACGTGGACTGGAACATATATCATGTTTAGCAAAAAGTCGTCAAACATTGTTTTTTAGTCTCGCCACAATTTTTAATTTTATGGATAACACCCCTTTAAAAATCCAGGGTCTGCCCCTAAAGGTAAGAGTACTTTTGAACTGTGCAGTATATCTGAGGTAGTTGATGCACGCCTTTGCTGTGCATTATTCAGATTATAACACAGTAAAAACAATTTGAACAAAGATATGTTACCCATGGCATGGGTTAACTTCAAATAATTTAAAGATATAGGTTGCATTTCTGTAAATATTGACAATGCAATTTCCCATAGGAACTCCTTTTACGGCTAAAACTATACAACTTTTACTATGAAGTTTTGAAAAAAAACATATTCTAGAATGGAAAGTTCATATGCACTAATATTTTTTTCAAAGTTCAAAATATAGGGCTGTGCAGCATATTTTCAACGTTTATATGCCCCGAACTTTCAGGAGTTTAAACTAACATGCATTTTGTTAACTATCCCTACCTCGACTGTAGGGTTAAAAAAGATGTACCACACATTTCAATGTAAACAATATACACATAAAATTGAGAATGAAAATGGGCAATGTGTTAAAGAGAAGCAACCCGACCATAAATACCAGCGCAACAATGTAAGATCTGTAAATTTGTGGAAGCTTTTATTGTTTTTTGTGTTTAATACTATTATTCACTAGTGAAACTAGTTGTCACTCTCTAAATGAGTTACCATATGATGATCTGAACTTATCTGTAAACCATGTTTTTGAAAGGTCTACCGAATTGTAAAATAACACCCAGTTTAAAAAAACATATATGTATTCTCGAAATGTAAATCACTTCAAACATTGAATTTGGGCGCTAGACTTCACAAATATGTTATGTGTTTTGCTTGATGTCGGTCATTTGTGATTATAACAGGTCTTTTGAAAAATAATCAAAATTATAAACGTTCTGCATTGGAAGCGATTTTGCAAAAAAAATATTGCATACCTACAGAGGCAATTATTATCGAAAATGCGTTCTTGGTAAAATCACTACCGAGTATGTATTTGTTAAAAATATTGAAGTTTGTTCCTTCTAACAAAATATTGATATAATTTTAATTTAACTATATTCGGTATTTTTCTAACAGGTTTTGTTTTTGCGAAACAGCAATTTATCACAATCAAAGAACAAAACAAATATGCACAACATCGATACCATTTAATTTGAATAATATATAAACAACTTCTGTTTTTTTTCTAGAACCACTTCCGCCAAGTAATTTGAAAGCAGTATCTGATTCTAATGGCATCTATGTTACTTGGTCTGCACCAGAATATCCAGTGATAGAAAAAATTCGCCACTTTATATTAAAAGTCAACAGCGAAACTATCAATGTAAAACCAGAAAAGACTTGTAAGACTTTATCTAATGTATACCCATTCAACGACTATACAATTCGAATGGCGACTTCAGCAAAATCTGGAAGAAAGAAACAAACAGATGAGAAAGCATCATGTGGAATTGAAACAGAAAGTGAATATACAGACGAACTTAAATGTAGAACAACAGGTATGGCTTTTCAAATCCCGTTCTAATTACCAAGAATACGTTTTAAACTTGCATCGTTGTCCGAAGTTCTTTTAGCACATCTGATGTGGTATTAGTAGTTAGTCTAAGGGATATTTGAAGATTATAAAGGCATAGCTAGCAGTATTATTAATAATTATTGTTATCAATTTATTATTATCACAAGTAGTGGCGACAGGCGGCTGAAAGGTCTACTGAATTGTAAAATTATAGAAATGGCACTCAGTTTAAAAAACATATTTGTATTCTCGAAATGTGAATCATATACAACATTGAATTTAAGCGTTACTTTTTACAAATATTATAGGTGTATTGCTTGATGTTGGTCATTTATGGTTATCACAGGTCTTTAAAAAAAATCAAAATTATAAATGTTCTGCATTGGAAGCAATTTTGGTATAACAATATTACTTACCTACAGAGTCAGTAATTATCGAAATGCGTTCTTGGTAAAATAGCAACCGATTATTTATGTGTTAAACAAAATCTCGTGTGTGTTATATCTAAAACAATATTGATTTTATTTTAATTTTACTATTATCTTTTTTTTTCGAACATTTTTTTTATTTTTTTGGCGAAACAGCAATTTATTGTCAAAGAACAAAACAGATATGCACAACATCGATAACAATTAATTTGAATATTATATAAACAACTTCTATTTTTCTAGAACCACTTCCGCCAAGTAATTTGAAAGCAGTACCTACTTTTGGTGGCATCCATATCACTTGGTCTGCACCAGAATTTCCAGTGATACAAAAAATTCGCCACTTTATATTAAAAGTCAACAGCGAAACTATCAATGTAAAACCAGAAAAGACTTGTAAGACTTTATCTAATGTATACCCATCCAACGACTATACAATTCGAATGGCGACTTCAGCAAAATCTGGAAGAAAGAAAAAAACAGATGAGAAAGGATCATGTGGAATCGAAACAGAAAGTGAATATACTGACGAACTAAAATGTAGAACAACAGGTATAGCTTTTCAAATCCCGTTCTAATTACCAAGAATACGTTTTAAACTAGCATCGTTTTCCGAAGTTCTTTAAGAACATCTTATGAGGTATTAGTATTCATAGGGATATTTGAAGTTTATAAAGGCATAGCTAGCAGTATTATTAATAATTATTGTTATCAATTTATTATTATCATTAGTAGTGGCGATAGGCGGCTGAAGGTCTGTTGAATTGTAAAACAGAACAACAGGTATGGCTTCTCAAATCCCGTTCTAATTACCAATTTTACATTTTAAACCAGCGTTTTCCTAAGTTCCTTACGCACAGGTAGAGTGGTATTAGTAATAAATATTGTCCTATTATCTTATAACTCATTAATTGCTATAGATTTATACAAAATAAAAATCAAATGACAGAACAAATGATAGATAGGCAGAAACAATCAACGGCAGAAAATAATAAGCAAGTGTACAATATCTAAACATATGTATTTTGAGCTTAAGGAAGTACATCATTAATTCATGATCCCATTGCTTTCTATGTTAAATTCCTCCGTTTTAAGCAGGCACACCTATTTTGTTTTAAGTTCAAATAAAGTGGCCATCAATGCATTTCGAAGCAACACTTAATTGTGTCTTGTACTGCAAAAATCAACATACCTTTAATGGCATATAAGAAAGAACTGGTTCCCGGAAATTTGGATTATTTCATTCTATGATCTATTTAAAGCAATAAAAAAACATATAAAGCTTTAGTCCAAATACTATTTTACTAATTTTAAGCTCAAATTGGACTGGTAGTAACATAATGGTTATTCAAAGAAAACTGCATATGGATATAACCAATGGCCAATTTACTTTTTTTATTCTCAATATCATTGTTTTATTTATTTATTTCTATTAGGAAAGCTGTGTGCTTACCAATAGACATATTTTCATAAGAGGTTCTTCATCAAATAAAAATATATTAGTCCAAACTTAAGACATAAATGAGAAAATTGTCCCCCCTTTTTTCTTTAAATTGGAAAAGGGCTTATTTTGGGAATAAACTATAACTCTGTGCTAAAACATAGATTATTAAGAGCAATTTATATGTCCCTCAGCTAGATAACTTGCTAAACTGATTCAAAATTGCATGTACAGTGAGATTTTAGAATTCTTATATGAGTGTATACCATTTGCCTAGATTGTAAAAGGCTATCATGTGAAACACAATAAAACTTGAAAAATCATAGAATTATTTTGTTCAAGAGCTATTTTGTACCATATACAAGTCATAAAATACATGTTTTATTGATTTCAATCACAAAAAATGCAAAAAATAAGAACTTGGAGTCAAGTCTTAACTACATGCATGTTGTATGACCATAAAAGGCTAAAAGACTTGAGTATGCCAATTTAAGAGCTTAAATTTCCCATAAACAGGATGGTTCACCAAAAAAAGATGATTAAACATGATTAATAACATCAAATTTGACTTATTTTCATTGGAATAGGTACAACTTCTGAAAATTGGATTTCCGATGATTCTCTGTAATAGGAAGTACACCACTAATGCATGGTCCCATTGCTTTCTATGTTAAATTTCTCCGTTTTAAGCAGGCACATCTCTTTTGTTTTAAGTTCAAATAAAGTGGCAATCAATGCATGTCAAAGCAACACTTCATGGTGTCTTGTACTGAAAAAATCAACATTCCTTTAATGGCATATAAAAAAGAACTGGTTCCCGGAACTTTGGATGTACCAAAACAGATTTGACAAACAGACATAATGTACCCTCTTTTTAAAATTTGGTGCAGTTTTTTTAATATTCAAAATTAAAAGTCCAAAAGTGATCTATAATGATCACCAGTCCTTCAGCTTTCATTTGATACCAAACGTACCTAAATATTCTACATATTTCCAAAGTTAAACTCATGCGTAGGAACTATTTTGTGTTAAATATGTACTACTTTCTGGTATGTGCTTTCTGTCCGGGTCCGAATTAGTGGTGTTACACCTTAAAGAAAAGTTTAAACATTTTCACTTTCTATCTTTAAAACTCATAATACAAAGAAAAAGACAGAAAATACACAAATCACCAACATGATGAGCATAAGCAGTTCTACATTTACACATTTACAAGAATCAAACTTAACGATAATAATAATCATTTTCATAAAAACGATTAAAATAATATACGCCAAAGCAAAACAAAAAATATCAATTAGGCTCGGAGGAACACGTTAAAATCTCATCACGTACGTATAATACATAAGATTACAAATAATCATATCATTTAACCCTTTAGTTAACAAATTAGGTGTCTAACGAATGTTTCACTTGTATAACATCTCGATTATTTTAAATAGTACATTCTGTTCCCATCTCATTTACAAAATGCTGCTTAAACGTCCTGACTATTTATAGGTAAACTTAGAGGCGAACATTAGCAATACTGTCCTTTGTCTTTAATTTGCTTTTTTAAGAAATCAAATTCCAACTGTTAAAAATTGTGACAGTTTTAAAAATGAGATTCGATAATGGTATATGGTTTATTACATATAAGCTATGCATTGAATGTATAAATTTTAACTAATTTAATTCGATTGCTCTATTTTTGCAGATAATCGAGTGTCCCCATTGTCCGGCTTAAAAGAAACAAAAAAAAAAAAAAAGGACAGCAATGATTTACCACAAAACAAGGAAACGAGAAATTATATGAACATGATGAATGCATTTCAACATCAAGGTATTAAGATTTATTACATTGGGAAGTTATTGCAAAACTGTCAAAACATCTGTGTTTTTATAGTAATGTAATAGAAATGTAGAGAGCATAAAGTGATATATAAATATATTACAACTGTATGGAAGACACAATCAATCGGCCAACATAGTGTTATGCAGGGATAACCTTACAAATAGTATATAATTTGCCTGAAATCAAGTCCATCAATGATATTCAGTAAAATTGTGATAACAGAGTTTTGTACTTCCCTCTGATATATTGAAACGTACGCTACTGTGACATCGTGGCAACTCTGTCAGTACAATTTATGTACGAAATTTTTCTGACTTTTCACTATCCTTAGGCCTGTCTATTGTAATTGGGCGTGCAGTTATAGAGAAAAAATGAACATTTACAACCAAGAATCAGGGCGGCATGAGCGTGTCTAAAAATTGTTATAGATTCATTATCACTATTTTCGGCATTCTCACGGAAACAAAATGTGCCGCTATTCTTAACGAACTGTTCTTTAATTCATATGTGACTGAATTCATACAGGAACTTTTGAGGAAAAAGTAGTATCCTGTATCTTTACTTTCCCCTATATAGATTATGTTCTCTCACTGAATAATTCAAAATTTGGTGACTTTGTTGAACGGATCTTTCCCATCGAAAATGAGATAAAGGATACAACAGATACAGTTAAGTTTGCCTCGTACCTTGATTTACACCATGTAATTGACTATGAGTGTGGTTTGAAAACAAATCTTTATACCATAAGAGATTATGTCAGCTTCCCAATTGTAAACTATTCATTTCTATATAGCAACATTTTATCAGCGCCTGCGTACGGAGTATATATCTCAAAGTTGAAATGATATTCAAGGGCCTCTTTTTCCTATCATAATTTCCTAGATAAAAGGTTGCTGCTCACAAGGACGCTATAGAAGCAAGAGTTCCTAGTGGAGAATTTGAAATTATCCCTTCAAAATTTTTATGGATGTCATCACGGGTTCGTTGACCGTTCTTGGATATCCGTTTCACAGATGATAACGAATATGTTTCTAATGTTCTAACTACAATCCCGTTTTCCCAAATGTGACCTAGAGAATTATTAACGGGTTTGTACTAACATGAGAAACACGACGGGTCCCACATGTTTAAAAGGATCTGCTTACCTTACTAAGTAACCGGTACTCTTTGGTTTTAACTATATCAGAATATATAAAAAAAAATTAATAAGTCTAATATCCTTTAACCATAACAATAGAAACTTGTTTGTCAATTTTTGCAAATTTTTAACTACAACAATTTCAGTTTTCGCAAAAATATTTATTTGGAGTTATAAGAAGCCACCAAATTAATTGCGCCAAAATGTTTCTTGACTTTGTTGCCCCTTAATCGCTAAATCTAATATCCGAAAAAATAAACTCGCTATACAATATTCTAGGCACAAATCATTCATCTTTTTGGAAGAGGGCTTAGGGTTTTTTTTCGTTTGAAAAAAAACATTTCTTTCAACATTTTTCAACGCATCACTATCTTCTCACTTACACAGGAACAAGAGATTTTTAAGAAACAAAATATCATGTACTTTCCCCTCTAATTTTTTGTTACAATTTCCTTTTTTTCAATTCCATTTAGCAATAGATCTTTTGTTTTAAATTAGAATCAACCGGTAAGTATAGAAAAAAAACATGTAGCATAAAAGGTAAAATCACAAAAATATTGAACTCAGAAGAAAAACAAATCGGAAAGTCCCTAATCACATGGCAAAATCAAATGACAAAACACATCAAAAACGAATGGACAAGAACTGTCATATTCCTGACTTGGTACAGGCATTTTCAAATGTAGAAACTGGTGAATTAAACCTGGTTTTATAGCGCTAAACCTCTCACTTTGTTGACAGTCTCATCAAATTCCGTTATATTTACAATGATGCGTGAACTAAACAGACAAAATAAATAAAATAGTCAAAATATGGGTACAGCAGTCATCATCGTGTAACAATTTTAAAAGGAACAATTTAACAGAACACAAAAACATCTATCTACAAACACATTCTTTGCTTCGCGTGTCTGACGTCAGAAAATTTTATACGTCACATATTTTTGTCGTTCAATTTTTATACAAACAATTTCAAAATTTCATATGGCAATGTTAGCATACAGTGTTAAAAAATCAAAAGTATGTAAGAATTAATTTCAGAAATAGACCGATATTTAAAATAGTCCAAAAGTTCTATAGAATTTATAAGAATCCACAAATAGTTCATTCCACTACGCGATTGAATAATTTTGACGTTTGTGGTTCAACGTACTTTCTAATATATAACAGAAATATATCATAAGGACATATTATAGAACAATGAAATACTGACAGGATCTTTTAAAGTACAGAATCACGTTATAAGAACCAAAGAAACACAAAAAGTCGCATATACAAAACACACCAGCAAAAATGAAAGATAATACAAACACATTGACGGGATGTTTAAGTACCGAGCCACGTTAAATGGATATCACATAAAACAATCTAATTGTAAAAGAAATATTAATAATAGAACAAAGACAAATGAATGAACAAAATAGCACGTTGTTTAGATGATAAACAACATCAGTACGCAGAATATATACATCAAGACCATCATGTATTATTTGTGAAGTTGATACGGAATATTAATCAACAAGGTCTTGGTACCTTTCGATGAACTTTTTCAGAAAAAGGACGAGACGTTCTTTGACATACTATTAATATACTATTGTTCAGTCACCTGTATCAATACACCTGTCTTTTATTGATATATAAAAGTATACATGTCTGTGATAAAAGTATGTGAAAGACAAATAGGACAAGACTGGGGTCGAGAAGGATTATATCCTGCTACATTAAGCCTATTATCGATTCTGAACCGAATAGTGCATATAAACTACATTATAATTCTATTGATTTTTGTTTTTTTTAAATCAATATCACGAACAGAGTTACATTTAATCTAGTTGTGGTTTGGAAAAGAAATGCAACACCTTAACCGGATTTGCTGTTAGGTTTCTTCTTAATATAACTGCGTTGAAATGTTTGAACAAAATGAAGTGTATAACCTCCTAACCATCCCTACACATTTTAAAGCATGTCATTTTATTTATGGTGGTGGGATAAGATTGGGCACTACACGATAACACAATTCTTGTCTTAACCAAATTCAAAACGCAAAAATAGCAGGCCATTTGCAGTGAGGCATATAATGGCAAATGAGACAATGACACAATATAAGCATTTAAGAAATTTCGGTCGGCATTCAACAATGAGCAAAACACACATAGTATATGGTAAGGTTTTAAAGTAATCTGATATGACAAAAGGTAAATCAAATACATAGATAAAACAAATGTTCAGATTAATGTAAAAAAATAAATACATGACAGACAGCAATCAGATGAAGGCCACTGATTATAAACTGATACTTTAGATTTGAGATATTGAAGTACATAATTATAAACGGGGTTCGACAATATTTGTAAATCACCTGATGTTAAAATAGGTTTATTCATACTTAAAGTCATATGAAACGATTGACAGGTGAAAAATAATGTTCATCCAATTCTTGAACCAATCCATACATATATCATAAACTTAGTCTGCTGTGCACAATTTTATTATTCTTTTCGCATACATTTAGTATAATCGTCAATTTGTTTTTAATCGTTCAGTGTTGTTGTGAAAATATGGCAGGTAAATAAGGTTCGTGTTCTGAAGCCGAAGTTTAACGATTGTCACCCGTTTGTCAACATGTATGTATTTGAAGATTTTTTTTTTAAATTATCTATCATCAATATACACTTTCAAAAACTTTTATCATCATGAAATTCATTAGATGACGTCACAAAGTATGTTGCTTTTAATGTATTCTAAAAATAACCGTGCAATATCGCTTTTCTATCTGCCTTTTTCACAAATGTTTCAATCGACCGTTGAACATATGATTAAACATGTGACTATTCCTAAACAAATCAAATGAGTCACTTTTCGATGGTGTTTCAATTCACCCATTACGGTTTTTTTTTCATTTTGATTCTCAACACCAACGCAAGTATCGGGTGCAGATCGAGCAGATATATATGAATCAACCTGACATGCGATTCTCTGCTGTACCCATCTTATGTAAAAAAAAAAAATAGTAAATTTCTTTTTCCTGTTTGTAATTGAAAAGATAGTGTTGCGTTGAAAGAAATTGGTTTTTTTTTAAGGTAAATAAACTATGCCCTCTCCCAAAAAGATGAATGATAGGTGCCTAAAATATCGTATAGCGGGTTTATTTTTGCGGATATAAGATTTAGCGATTAAGGGGAAACAAAGTATATAAAAAATCGTAAATTCATGGATGGTGTCCGTTTTTATTCAGTGGTCTACTTGGTGTAATGGTCTAGTATATTATTCAATTATGTATATCTCTATGTACATTTATATCGTTAAATTTGATAACAATTATGTGATATTTATTTGAATGATCATAATAGGTTGTTTGATTTATTTTCACCGTCAAAAATATAATGTAAACCACGTGAGATTGTCTGCTACTGGTGACAAACAATGTAACTGAAGGTAATTTTCATTATATGATGTGCAAACACCTTTTAATGATGTGCAAATATCCTTAAATTATGTTCAAGCATAGCACTACACACCAGTAACAGTCTGAAAAGGCCTATATCCGTACTCGACTGTACTGATTTTCACTCAGCCAGTCTGAGTTGGTCTGAATTTTACATGACAATACTTGACCCCAGTCTTAACTGTACTCGACTGTACTGATTTGTACTTGACCCTTATTTTTGACATTGAAAATAGTCTGAAGTATTACTCGAAACAGTCTTAACCCATTCTCGACCTAATTTTGTTTCAGTCTTAACCATACTCAACCAAAGGTCTGAATAATACTCGACCTGTCTGAACCATACTAGACCAAATAACCTCTACTTTTTTTAAATTTTAACTGACATGACAACAACCACAATAATATATATAGGTTTTATATATATAAGTGCCTATAAATAGCAGCACATGACATACAAATCTTTGGGAGTGTGGATTAATCAGTACAGAGATTACATATATATATATATTTGGGTTATACTATATTTGATATATATCAAATTGAAAAAAGAATAAAAATTACAGAAATTAATAGAATTAATAAAATTGTTCTTATAATCAATTAACACCTCCTGCTGTGGGCAAACTCATTAAACAGATCACACCTGGTCAGAGAGTATTACATTCTAAATAACATTCATCCAACATTGCTACATCCTGTACAACTTAATTCGCAAGGTCTTTTGAATTCACTAGATAAGATATACACGAGTTTTTAAAAAAATAGGACTTTCTTTTTACTTGTAAAACACACAAGTACTGATGTAATTAAATCTTATTAGGTGCTTCTTGTATGTAATTTTGTTAAAAAAAGATTTAAATTTAAATGAAATAAAAAAAAAACTTTGGAACGCATTTCCGTTTTTAAAAGGTTATCAAGGATTGCTATGGAAGTTTAATTATAATGATTACATAAATTCATGGTTTTACAAAACAAAGGTGTCATTTTTTTGAAACGATAAAGTTGCTATATATACTATTTTATATGTATATGTATTTGATTAAAAAAAACTAAATCTATACTAAAGTCGCCGTCACGTAAAATTGGCACCATGTTTGTCAAAAAAAAAATATCAGCCGCGTTTACTCAAAATGATGTTTTTCATTTAGCGGAAGTAAAATCCTGTCCAAATACCCACTACTGTCCTACCTTTTATTGTGTTTGCACTGTATAATCCTGACCTTCACATTTTTTAAGATTATTTACATTGTAAAACCGCCATCTTGGTTTCTATGAGGATCCTTTTTCCATAACATTCGTTACTCTCCGGTAATATCATTGTCATTTATGATACAATTTCCCGCGCTTTTTACGTAAAGATGACGAAAAGCTCCGAGAGACACAAGAAAATGGAGAGCACGTGGAACTCCACGAGAACACTTCCGGTAATAACAATGTCGGATTCCACCATACAAACTAATCTTGGATTATGTGAAGGTCAGCATTATACTGTGCAAGCACAATAAAAGGTAGGACAGTAGTGGATATTTGGACAGGATTTTAGTTCCGCTAATTGAAAAACATGATCTTTAGTAAACGCGGTCAATATTTAAGAAAATTTTGACAAAAAACATGGTGCCAATTTTACGTGACGGCGACTATAGGCATAAGTTTAAATGATTACAATTGTCCAGTAACCATAAAATATATCTGAAAGACTAAAAAAATTCAAATAACAGTTTTGTTAATTTTTTTATCACAATTCAGTTTTGAGATAATTTGATCAGCTTGTTTTATTTTTATTTTTAAGGTTATACATATGTGTAACTGATGATAAATATGGTGTTGAAGTATTATTATGTTTATTGTAAAATTTTGGTTTAAATGCTCTAATGAAAACATTTATAATTTGAAATTGTTGATAAAATACAATGTATAGATACAAAAAAGAGGTCTAGGCTGGTTAAGACTTGGTCGAGTATGGTTCAGATTAGGTCGAGTATGGTTCAGACTAGATCGAGTATGGTTCAGATGAGGTCGAATATGGTTCAGACTAGGTCAAGTATGGTTCAGACTAGGTCAAGCATGGTTCAGACTAGGTCAAGCATGGTTCAGACTCGTTTAAAATGGTTAAGTACTAGTTCAGACTATTAAGTATGGTTCAGACTACAGTAGAGTATTATCGAGTAAATTTCAGACCAATTCAGACTAGGTCAAGCATGGTTCAGATTCGTTTAAAATGCTTAAGTACTAGTTCAGACTATTAAGTATGGTTCATACTACAGTCGAGTATCATCAAGTAATCTAATTATATGATGTGCAAACATCATTATAACTAGAACACACCCGCGAAATCGCGGGCATTTACAGCTTGTGAACTGTTGTAGGATATTTTTTGGTAAAAGATATTATGTATGGAGAATTTCATAAAAGGTATTAAAAGCCCTCTCCCTTTTTCCAAAGTCAGATATTTGATTCCTTTCTGTTAAATTCAATTATTTTCATGTTTCTGGCCTCAGACCACAATTATTCTTCTCCTTTGCTACAATGCTTCATTTGGTAAATAAACTCATCATAGATACCAGGAATAAAATTTTACACTTACGCCAGGCGGGCGTTTCGTCTACAAAGGACTCATCAGTGACGCTGGAATCAAAAAAGTCAAATCAAATTAAAAATTTGCTCCGTTTCAAACATCAAATAAATGTAACTGCTTATATATATAGACCATTATAAGTCTAATAAAATATGCTTCAAGGACAATCCATCAGTGCTTTTTCTTTTGAGAGCATTAACATGCCAATGGTAGGATATGAATCTTGTATAAGTGACTAAGACTCACTAAGGCTAATTTGAGGGGTAGTCAGATGGGTCCTGATCCCAAAATCCCGAGATGCAGAATTTAGAAAATTAATATCCCGAAAACCCGAAATCGAAAAATATATTCCCGGATCTCGTAAAGACCAATCCCGAAATCCCGAGCTTAAAAACACCCAATCCCGACGCCCCCGAAAAAGGTCCTGTCTCCCTCTAATCTCTACCTTACTTTCATTTTTGCGAAATCACTATTTTCCCTTTCAACAATAAATTTGTATGCCCCGGCCATTTATGAGCAATATGTTTTCTAGTCTGTGCACCCGTGCGTTCGTTCGTTCGGTTGTCCTTCCGTTCGTCCGTCTGTCCCGCTTCAGGTTAAAGATTTTTTCGAGGTAGTTTTAGATGAAGTTGAGCATGTTTTACTTATTTTAATATACAGCAAGTGGTATGACCCCTTAAATAGTAAGAATTTCAAAGAAAACAGTAGACATAATCAGGGACTTTCTATACTGACATAGAAAGTCCCTGACAGAATACAGAGAGTCTCTATATATTAATGTAGTATTTATAATCGTAGTTTACATGTAGATAATTGTCCTCTATAAGGAGGTATAATAGTTGTTGTTCTTGCGATCTAAACACCATGATATGGAGAATGCTCCGAGTTGGCCTATTTATTTTTCATTTTTTGTTATCTTTCATACGATTTGTTGTATTTGTGCATGTTTCAAACCAGAAGTCTTATCTATGACTAAAAGTCAGTCTGATGACGGAATCATATCCGGACTCCTTTTTTGTCGTTTTTCTCCAAAAATAACTCATTCTGAATATTCATAAGAATGAATGACAAATGCGACTATGCATGTTACCTATAGGACACAGAGGCATGATGATTGATTTATTGTGGAAGGAAGAGAAGCGACACACAAAATGAGGTCTTCTCGTTTAATAGTATAGATATGTCAAAACATACTTTTATGATGTACAAATATACTTTTATGATGTGCAAACATTCTTATATGATGTTGAAAGATCCTTATTTGAAGTGCAAATGTACTTATATTATGTACACATATAATTACATGATCTGTATTCTTCTATGATGTGCATACATTATTATATGATGGGCGAATATCCTTATATGATGTGCAAATATTCGTATATAATTTAAGTAAAATCTTCGTGTTGAGGGCCGTAATTTGACCTTTAATTGTTTACTTTTTACACATTATGACTTGGATGTAGAGTTGTCTCAGTGCCACTCATACCACATTTTCTTATTTCTATTCATTGCAAGAAACAACAATTAATTCAAAGTCAGTTTTAAAAAATATTTCAAAAAGATAGCTACAAAATTATCTTGTCTTGCATAATTATACCGGTATGGGTGTTTGGTTGATTAATTTGTTGATTGATTGGTGTCTACCTGCAATGTGTGGGATTCGAACTCACAACTGTTGATGATTGTGTTGAGAGGCTAGAAATGGATTAAAGGAGATATGGGATTCTCTTCAACTCGGTGCATATCATTTGCGTGGAGCTTTTTATTATGGTTTCATGAATTTATTGAACAGCTTCACTTAGATGATTATGAACTTCCAGCGGCAAATTGATATGCATATTCGTACGAGAACATATAAATGAGAAATAAATATTACCATGTTTTGTACCAGATCGACACCCTGAGCCAGATTTTTAACAGGCTAGTTCACAGGAATACATTTCACCTTACCCGGAAAACTTAATCTGAATCCGAGTTGACCAGTCTTTGCTTTCATTCCTTACTTTCGCGTGCTTAGCAGTGAAGCAACAAATACCAATTTAAAAATCTTTGGTTTCGAACCGACCGGAGTTCAAACCCACGACCTCTCGCTCTCGAGGCTGACATGCTACCATGAAAGCACCGCCATAAGACAGTAATCCGTAATATAATAGGAAAGCCGCTCAGATATGTAACTCCAAACTCTAGTAAACAGGGCTAACATACTGACCATTGATTTGTTTGTGATTTTTTTTTCGGGGGGGGGGGGGGGGGGGGGGCATATTGTTTGTTTCGTATATTTTTTTATTTCAAATTTCTTGAAAGATATTTTATCTATTTCAAGGGAAGGAAAATAATTTGTTTCCATTAAAGATGAGAGAAAAATTAAAACATTAATGAAAGTAAAATAAATAAACATGCTATTCAAAAAAAAGTTTATTTTTATTAAAAAATAGTCGGAAAATATGTTTGTCCTGAGCACAAGGAAATACACGTACTACTGCCCACACTTGATAAGGAGTTGGTGCCTAATCAATCTGATAAAGATACAATGTACAAATAATCTGACTTAATAAAGCTTTGATTTCAAGGATCTGACAATACTTCATTTTACCTTCTGTTCTTGTAAAAAAAATCACTAGCCAATGAAATTCAGCCTTCACATTTTTGAAGGTGTATATAAATCCTACAATACCAGAGAACCCCAATGGTCTTTAAACAGAAAAGGGATTAGAGTGGGTTTTTTAACAATTTCTGTAATTTTATTCAGATTGATGTCTGAATGAACATAAAACTATTAATTTATTTCTAGTTTATTGAGGCCAGCTGGTGGTACCTATTTATCTCCCGATTTTTAGCAAAATTATATAATCATAAAAATATCTTTTCAGAATCAGCATAAATTAAGATAATATATAATGGACGAATAGATTTTGTACACCAACATTTTATATGTTCTTGTCTAGATATGTCTAATTGGGGAGGAAAGACTTTCAGTTGATCTGTGCACAATTGTTTTTTTTTCCTGTGCTGCTTGTGATAACATGCCAAAATTAAATAAATTTGAAGTCGACCTCGACTTTAGACCTTAGGTCATTATTTTTAATAGACCAAGTTCCTGAAATCAAATGGAATACCCTAGGTTTTTTTATTTGAAATAAATTCATGTGACCATAAAGATGTCTCAAGGTCAAATGTATACGTTGACCTCGACCTTGAACTAAAACCTTGTTAATGGATGATATCAGAAACTATTATACTTACAGAAGTCTTGAATGTGTGAAAATGTTTGTGTCATTAAGTCGCAACTTTGTCACTGTTTGATCAAATAGATTTCACTATGCTGTAAGGAGCATCACCCTTTTTTATGAGGCAAAAATAGCTTTAACTACTTAACCAAAGGTCCTCAGTCAATGTAAAGGTCAAGGTCATGTTCCAGATATCGAATTATGTCTTTTTTCTCTTTCTTTATGCGTTTAAAATTTGTATAAAGCATTTTTAAGATGGACCTAGACAATTTACTTTGTTACTTTATTTTTATATCTCAGAAACCCTTATACGTACATGAATTGCCAATAGTGCCAAAATTGTAGGTCATTTTGGTCAATGAAACTTGACATATCCGTAAAGGGGTTTCAAAAAGACAAAATCAGTTTAACCCTTACACTAAAGTTCCTAAACCCATGGTTTCTCTAGCAAGGATACCGAGGACAATGGACATGACCTAGATCACAAATATTGTGTTTTATGTGTGTTTTTATATTGCATTTTACAACGAAATTGTTATCAACAGTTTCTTTAAGGACTGTAAACATATCGTGCGAGAAATTTCGACTAGTAGGAATAACTATGATTAGAACGATGTTTATCTTCTCAGATGTATCATGTGTATACTAATTTGTGTATTTCAGCTATATGCGAAGAAACAAAAGTAAAGAAAGAGAAAAAAAATATTCTTCGTTTAGAAAAACTTTTCCATATGGCAAACAGTGTTGTAATTAAGAAAATTGAAGAGAAAATATCAGAATCAAATCTGGAAATGCTTCATTTGGATACTGCAGCAGACCTTTTAAATTCATTGTCTAAAGATCATAAAGAATCCATCTTCGACACGAGAGGTATAGTTCTCATTATGCATTTAGTGTGTACATCAAGGTTTACGCCGGCGAAAAAATAAAAATAGTGGCGATCAACTATTTGCGAAAGAATTTTGCACAACCATAACAACGGTTTGACTTCGAATTCGTACAACCCTTTCCCTTTTATTCAGATTTTTCGGGTGTTTACCCATATCAAACAAAACAGGGTTTTCATCTTGAACTAATCAAGCGTTACGTTTTTGACAGAAGGTAAATAATCAGCCGATCAAGTATGACATGTTTGATAGCTATCGGCAACAGCAGGTAGTTTTATAGTGTTGATTGTATTGTTTAATGAACTTGTGTCGTTGAATTGCTAAACATGTCATATATCAAAAGGTTGTGTTTTGCATCTTTGATCGAAATATTTATTTCAAGTTTGAACTTCAAAATCATTTTAGCGACGCATTTGTTGGAAGTCAATGTTTACGTCTCAACTTTCTGTTTGAGGAAGAACATCTAGAACAGGAAATATCCGATAAACTGATTGAAGATGAATCACTTGTTCTTAGCAGTAAAATATGATAATTTAAATAGCATATTTTTCAGTATCTGTAAAAGTAAATGTCTCTTCTTATAGGGTTAATTAAAAAATGAAAATGTAGAATTATAATAGATAAGACAAAAAAGCTGGAAATTGACCTTTTTTTAAAGCCAAAAGGATTATTTAAAAAAAATGTTAATTTGTAAAAGAAAAAGAAAAGTGTTGAACAAACTTTTTTTTTAAGAAAGAGGTGGCAAAAAGAAAATTGGCACACGGGAAATATTGGTGTACATGTTAAAGAAGTCACCATTCTTTTTTTAACGCAAATGACAAACAGGTGCACGTTAGATCTATTTACATTTGTTCCGATATCTTATGTTGATCTATCAGCTCTATTAATTGTTAATTAAAAATCCCAACCTGTCGCAGCAGTGTCTTTAAATTAAATTATGACAGAGTCTGTATCCTTCAAATTTGTTTCTGCTTATTATTAAGCATTCTATAGATTTTATATAGACTTGTAAAATTGCCTTAGAATGTTGTCATTGAAAATCAAAATATTGAATGAGTCTTGAATATTACCAAGCATGTTTGTGTTAAATTACAATTCGACAATCGATTTTGCTTTTAATTTAAGCAGACAATCATGGAACCACATCGTCCATGGATTATGATCTTATTCTACTGCTACGTTTTTGGTTGAGTTCAAAAGAAGAAGAAGTTCCAACGATTCAGTTTGACAAGAAGCCGTATAAAGATGATACAAGTATACAAGCTGATTTATCTAGAATATATTTGACGAGGAAACGTTACCAACATTACTCAATGAAAACAATTTCAGTTAAACAATTTGATGAAGAATGGACATCTTTGCGTATGGTATGTATGCATGTTCAATGAATATCAAGTTAAGATTATCAATAAATCATTAATGTGATTTAAAGATTCCTTTTTTCTAGAAATTAAGTAAGCTGGTTAGCTCTGGAAGATATGTGTTCTTCACAGCAAAGTTGGTATCTTTTGTAGATATTGAAATATTTCTCTAGAAGTACATGAAGGAAATGGTCACCTAAACCAAACGACGGGAATCATAAGAAATTCCTTTGGTTTCGAATAACAGTGCGCATACAATCTTAGTCTATTTTCTTTATAATGGTATATTTGACTTTTCTATCCTTGTTAGCTATTATTCCTATTCTTAACTTAAACAATGATTCATAGAAGTGTTCAAACTTTATCTTATGAAATGAAATGATCAACGAAGATACAAAGTATTCTCTAAATCAATTATTATCAGGATTGTTGATCTTTTTGGACAACATAATTGTTTGCTTGAAGTCTGTGTTTCAAAACAAACAATTGGTATTTCTCTGAATATATAGTCTGAGCTCAGTCTCTTGTCGACGTGTTTCTTTGTCCGCACTGAATATACTTCATAGTTTCTCAGTTAGTAGTATCCTTCATTTTCACGTTCCGATATAAGTCCACTCACAATGTTATTCGATGACTCGATGACTGACTGTCTTGAAGGAATCGATCTTATTGAACTTGAAAATAAAGTTTACTATAGATACAACGTAATCATGTTAGTATACATTATATATTGACAAACATCTACGAACTGAGAGTCGGTAGATAACAAAACCTTACGTCAAAAGATACTATTTCTTGGAGTAAATTTGATTGTCGTTTCGCATTTTAACTTTGTATTGATACTGAATAGGAGTCAAGGTGAATTTATGTAGCTACATTTTATCTAATGTTCGCAAAGTACTTTGTTCAAATCATTATGTCTGTTTCGCCACATTTTGATATCGGAGTGGCAGCATAAATGACATGTTTGTATTTGAAGGTACAGATGTATTTTATATGTAAAATTTATACCAATGTAAAATGCTTAAAGAATGCTGCATGGATATTCTTAAAATGTCTTTATAAAAAAGAATCCCATTTGATATATCTTTACGATATTGATCTTTCAAATATTCAATTTCCTCTAATCTTTTACTATGTTAACTTTCGCTTTTTCATTTGTTTCACTTAATGTTTGAATACCCATTCTTTTTAGGCTATTGTCAGGATTGGTGGTAACAAGTTTGCAGAAAAATGCACTACACTTCTGCATCAGCTTTCCAGTCAAGTATCTAGACAGATGTCAAATGCGAATGATGAAAAAATCTGGAACCAGGATATTGTAGAAGCTATTGTCCAAGAAGAAGAATACAAAAGTTCAAAACCGCACGAGTGTTCCTGTCAAGGTGAATACACTAATGTCTTGCTTAATGACTGCCTGGCCTACCTACCTACCTACCTACCTACCTACCTACCTACCTACCTACCTACCTACCTACCTACCTACCTACTACCTACCTACCTACCTACCTACTACCTACCTACCTACCTACCTACCTACCTACCTAACCTACCTACCTACCTACCTACCTACCTACCTACCTACCTACCTACCTACCTACCTACCTACCTACCTACCTACCTACCTACCTACCTACCTACCTACCTACCTACCTACCTACCTACCTACCTACCTACCTACCTACCTACCTACCTACCTACCTACCTACCTACCTACCTACCTACCTACCTAAACCCACCTACCTCTACCTACCTACCTACCTACCTACCTACCTACCTACCTACCTACCTACCTACCTACCTACCTACCTACCTACCTACCTACCTACCTACCTACCTACCTACCTACTACCTACCTACCTATCCTACCTACCTACCTACCTACCTACCTACCTACCTACCTACCTACCTACCTAACCTACCTACCTACCTACCTACCTACCTACCTACCTACCTACCTACCTACCTACCTACCTACCTACCTACCTACCTACCTACCTACCTACCTACCTACCTACCTACCTACCTACCTACCTACCTACCTACCCACCTACCTACCTACCTACCACCTACCTACCTACCTACCTACCTACCTACCTACCTACCTACCACCTACCGACCGACCGACCGACCGACCGACCGACCTACCGACCGACCGACCGACCGACCGACCGACCGACCGACCGACCGACCGACCGACCGACCGACCGACCGACCGACCGACCCGACCGACCGACCGACCGACCGACACGACCTACCGACCTACCTACCGACCTACCTACCACCTACCGACCTACCTACCGACCTACCACCTACCTACCGACCTACCGACCGACCTACCGACCTACCTACCGACCGACCGACCGACCTACCGACCTACCTACCGACCGACCTACCGACCTACCGACCTACGCACCGACCGACCACCGACCGACCGACCGACCACGACACGACCGACCGACCGACGACCGACCGACCGACCGACCGACCGACCGACCGACCGAGACGACCGACCGACCGACCGACACTACCACCTACCGACTAGCTACCTACCTACTACCTACCTACCTACAGACAGACAGACAGACAGACAGACAGACAGACAGATAGACAGACAGACAGACATGTCGGACAGAGAGACAGAGAGACAGACAGTCACACGCACACACACACACATATATAGATAGAAAGTCTGAAGAAAGACCGACCGACCGACAGACAAGTCAAGACAAATAAAACAGACAGACAGACTGACAGACAGATAGACAGACAAGACAAGACACACAGACAAATAAACAAACTGACAGACTGACAGACAGACAAACAGAGAGACTGACAGGCAGACAGACAGACAAACAGGCAGACAGACACACTAATGGTCTAGTATTCTATATTACATTAAAATATTTTTTACAGATTTGCACCATCTAGAAATCAGGACTTGGAAAAAAGGTGCAGACAATTTCAATATCAAAGGTGTTATCGATGACCTGCAGAAGGAACTTGAAGACTCATCATGTGTGACACTGGTAGGAACAGAGAATGAAGAAGTAAAGGCTATTTCACATCATATTGCGCTTTCTTTTGTAGAGCACAATGACTGTTATGTTATAATTCCTTGTAAATCCCCTGTTGAAGTTGTAAATCACTATAAGCTTGATAGGTATCAATTTTTTGTTTTAGAAGATGCTTGTGGTCGGTTTTTTCCTGTACAAGAGTCGGTTCAGTATTTGATTGAACATGACAGAAGTTTCAAACAAATGATTCAGGCTGGCAAGACAAAAATCATGATTTCTTTCACCGCATGTGTGTATTGGAAAACCCTTTTTTCGAAAACTGATGTGTTCTTCAGGAAACATATAAATGATTTAGCACCCGAATATTCAAATCAATTTGCACCGCAACAAAGCGTCAGAACAGACGAATATGAAATTTCTTGGAGAGATCAATTGGACGACTGGTTTTTGAATGATACGTCAAAACATTGTGCATTGTTTGTTACTACAATAAATGATGGTTGTATAAGCAATTTATGTTTTAAAAACATGAAATTCAGCTGGAAGCAGGTCGAATGCAACAAATTCTACAGAAATATTCACTTGACTGTTCTAAAGTGAGAGCTAGTTTATTGGATCATTCTGAAAGTTTTGTTTTAAAAGATGGGGATCAGTACAGAATTTCGAGTTCAACGATGTTTCATTTTCTCTGTTGTTACTTTTGTGCACATAAGGATTTGCAAGATTTGTTCTTGCAATTCGTTGATGAAAAAGTTTTTTATGGAAAATTACTGTTAGAATGTACACAGACACATTTTAGCGGAGACTTTGTTTCCGTAAATATCTCACAAGAGGATCGTTATTTTAGTCGAATACTAAATGATGTGTCTCGAAAAGATGACAGTGTATTTTATTCCAGACAAATGCAAGTTCCTGCATATAGACAAAAACTAATTGCTCAGGTTTCCAAAATGGGTGGGACTTGGATAATTGGTATGATAAATACGAAAGGGCTACAAGAAATCGCTATCACCGGACAATTTCGGAGATCCCCAATACTGATGGCCTGTAACAATGGTTATGAAGAGCTTGTTTCTTTTATGTTGCGTCATGTAGATAAGAATATCAAAGATAAAACCGTTTCCGCACTGTTTAGAATAGCAGTTGATCAAGGATACCCATTATCAGTAGTAAGATTGCTGTAAAGCAGGGGTGCCAATCTGAAGATTGTTTGGGACGATTCATGGACCGCTTTAAATGCTGCGTGTCAACGAGGAAATCAAGATATAGCCAACTTTTTGATTGATGAAGGATCAATTTTCAATTCAGTTGAAGCAATAGGAACTACTCCTTTAATGTTAGCATGTTACACGGGATTATATGAAACAGTGCAATTGCTGATAAGTAGAGGGGTGGACATAAACACGTTAAACAAAAGCAAAATGTCAGCCCTTAAATATGCATGTATAAGTGGACATGAAAATATAGTTTCATTACTTCTAGATAATGAGGCTTACACTAGCACCGTATACGAAGATGGTAGGACACCACTTGTTATAGCGTTTGAAGAAAGACAGGATCGCATTATGTCATTGTTGAAAAACAAAGGTTTTGAAGTCGACATGAAAGATACATCCGGTAAGACAGCCTTAGCTATGGCGTGCATTAATGGAGAAAGAGGAACAGTGCAAAGTCTTATCAAATTGGGAGCAAACTTGAATTCCCGTGACAATGAAGGATGGGTGCCGCTTAGTCGAGCGTGTAAGAGAGGAGCAGAAAATATTGTTGAAGTTCTTTTAATCGAAGATACATTGGACCTTAACATGGCAGACAATGATGGGTGGACATCTTTGAAAAAAGCATCTTTGAATGGGCACAGTAAAGTTGTTGAGATCTTATTGAATACGCATAAACTTGAAATTGATCAAGCTGACAATGATGGATGGACGCCACTTATGTCAGGTTGTCAAATGGGATTTGTAAAGGTTGCAGAACTCCTTGTAAGTGGAAATGCAGATGTAAATCATAGAAGTAATGACGGAATAACACCACTCATGACTGCAATTAATAAAGAGCATATTGCAGTCATTAATTTACTTCTCGAAAACAATGCAAACGTTGATCTCGATGATAATGACGGAAGGACACCACTTATAGTTGCGTGTAACAATAACAAATATAAGGCTGCTGAACTTCTTCTTAAGAAAAGTCCTGATGTCGATAAACCAGATAAAAAAGGTTACACACCCCTAAAAATAGCATGCAAGAATGGGTATTATAAGATTTCCTCACTTCTTATCGATGCGGGATCAGACGTTAACAGAAAAGACACGGGTGGATGGACGCCTTTGAGAACTGCATGTAAAGAAGGTAATTTAAAAATATGTAAATTACTTATGTCACATGATGCAGATATTAATATACCAGATCTAAAAGGTTGGACGCCCCTTCATACTGCTGCTGCGAACGGAAACACAGAAATCGTTGAATGTCTTTTGAAGAATGGAGTCACTTTGGACAGTCAAGATAAAGACGGTTGGACAGAACTCATGTCAGCCTGTAAGTTTGGTCATGAAAAAATTGCAAAACTCTTAGTAGAAAACGGCTCAAGTGTAAAGCACCAGAGTGTGCAGAAATTAACCCCTTTGATTGCAGCATGTCAAAATAACAAGAGTAAAGTATTGATGTTTCTTATAAAAAATGGAGCAAATGTCAATGAGTGTAATGTTGACGGATGGACGCCGTTACATTTCTCATGTACGAGAGGACACACAAAAGTCTCAGAAATTCTAATTCAGAATGGGGCTGATGTTAATAAAGCTGACAGAAAAGGATGGACTCCCCTAAAAATTGCATGTAGAAATAAAAAAGCCAGCCTTGTTGAGATACTAATTAATGCCAAAGCTGATGTTAATGCTGTAGATAATGATGGTTGGACTCCTCTTAAAACTGCATGCAGGGTTGGCGATGAAGACACAGTAGAATTGCTTTTGAATAATAATGCAGACATAAACAAAGAAGACAAAGAAGGATGGACGCCACTGAAAAGTGCTTCTGTCAATGGACATTATCAAATTGTCAAGAAACTACTGATGAAAAACGCAGATATTAACAAAGTTGATCATGAAGGATGGACATCATTAATGTCAGCATGCAAAGTCGGAAATTTCAAAGTCGTCAGTGTTCTATTAGAATACGAGGCAGATGTCAATTGTTATAGTGAATCTACAGGGGATACACCTTTAATTATAGCATGTACCTATAGTAACGTCGAAGTTATTGAATTATTGCTTAAAAAAGGTGGAAATTGGAAAATGCCAAACCATATTGGACAAACTTCTCTTTTAGTTGCTTGCATGTATGGAAAGACGAAAAACGTAACAAAGTTACTTGATCATAAAGTAGATATAGATGTCACAGACAAGAATTGTGTAAGTCCGTTAAAGGCTGCATGCCAAGGGATGTACATAGAACTTATTGAAATACTGTTAAAAGCCGGAGCCAATATTGATATTGTCGATGGGAACGGTTACACACCTCTCCTATGCGCTTGCGAAACGCAAAACCACCAACTGGTTAAACTTCTTATTCGTTATAACGCAGATGTAAATCAATGTTCGTCAGATGGGTGGGACCCTTATCTCATCGCCATTAAAAACAATAATGAGGAAATAACTAATAGTCTGATTGAATATGGGGCTGACAAAAGCAAAGCATCTTTATTGAAAGCGTGCGAAATCGGGCATCTTCCTATAATTCAATTTTTACTAGACCAAGGTCGCAGTGTTGAATCCAAAGAAGAAGATGTCATGACTGCATTCAAAAAGGTAATTGAAAAACGGCAGTTTGTTATTTTGGATTTATTTATACAGGAGGGAAGAATATTTAAACTTGACCATTTCATGTTAAAGGACCTCATTGACGCGTTCGATGAAGAAGGTTTATCTGCTCTGACTAAAGCCTGTAGAGATGCAAATACGGAAACAATGATATATCTACTCGAGCACGGAGCTGATATTTTTCAACCAGACAAAAGGGGAATTTCTCCCATGATATATGCATGTTTTAACGGAAACAAACACAATGTTGATCTACTCCTAGAAAAACTAGAAAAAGTCGTTGACGAGAATAGCAAAATAGTCCTTGACTCTTGCAGAAGTTATCTTAACAAAGCGGACAATGACGGATACACACCTTTGACAGCAGCAGCAAGCCGAGGACACGTGCCATTAATAGAGTTGCTCATATTAAAAGGAACAGATGTGGACAAATTAGATGACTGTGGTAAAGCACCAATCATGTATGCTTGTGAAAATGGGGATTTGCACACAGTAAAATCATTAGTTTCAAATGGAGCCAGTATTACTATTATTTCTGATAAGACATGTTCACCTTTTACATTGGCAAAACAAGCAAACGCATGGCAAATTTTAGATTATTTTATAGAAATGAAAATTAGATTAAACCATGAGGATCTACTAAGTATCACTACTACTGAATCCGGTAATGAAACAAGAGGCGCAAATGATTTTTTTACAATGGCTTGTAAAAACGGATACAGAGCTTTGGTTGAATTGATCATTAATGAAAAACAAGCTGATTTAAATTCTCTTGATTGCGAAGATTTAACCCCTTTGATGCACGCCTGTAAAATGAACCAGACGAAAATAGTAGAGGTCATTGTTGAAAATGGTATTGACATTGATTCAGAATCATCGGAAGGAAAAACAGCTTTAATGCTTGCATGTGTTGAAGGCTATACAGACATTGTTGAAATCTTGTTAAAAAACCATGCTACTGTAAACAAGTGTGACAACTCTGGACAAACTTCTCTTATGATTGCTTGTGAAAAAGGTTCACTATCATGCATAAAGCTATTGACGAAATATGGGGCTGAAATGGACATCAAATTCAGTGCTGAATTATCTGCCTTTAAGATCGCCTGTTACACTGATAATTATGAAATAGTAGATTACCTTGTTAGTCAAGAATCGTATAAACCTTTAAAATACGATGTCCGAACATTACTAGATCGTACACATGGGAAAGAACTGATACAAAGTGTCTGTAAGGGTGGCTATGAATCATTATTTAAAATTTTAATTGAAAGAGAAGATGAAATCGATACAGCTGATGGTGATGGCAATAGTCTGCTTATGCTCGCAAGTCGAGATGGACACGATGGCATCATCGAGAACCTGCTGACAAGAGGAGCAAACATAAATCACAAAAACCTAAATGGACAGACTGCCCTCAGAATGGCATGCAATGGGGGTCTTGCAAGATCTGTAAAAATCCTATTAGAGAATGATGCACATCCAAACAAAACTGATGCAAAAGGCAGAACTCCCTTAATGATTGTTAGTCAAGGTGGCTGTCTAGATGTGGTGGAAATATTAATACAGCATCACGCAGACATCAATTTGGGTGATAGGAAAGGCACAACAGCTCTTATGCTTGCCGCAAAACTTGGACAATATGATACTGCAGAATATTTGGTTACCAAAGGTGCAGACATCAGTAAGTGTGACAACGAAGGCTTGAATTCCTTGATGGCAGCATGTCAAAACGGTCATATTGCGATCGTCCATTTGATTGTCAAAACGAAAATAGACCTAAACTCCAGCGACAATAACGGATTTACAGCTCTTAGATTTGCTTGTGATGGGGCTCATAACGACATTGCAGATTTCCTCATTCAAAATAAAGCAGAAGTAGATAAAGCGGACTCAAGATGTTGGACCCCGTTGAAATCATCGTGTGCAAGGGGGGGCATTTCAACTGTTACATTGTTATTAGAGAAGGGAGCCGAGGTAAATAAACAAGACACAGATGGATGGACTCCTCTCATGTCTGCCTGTAATTATGGACATGATAATATCGCTGAACTACTCCTAAACTGGAAAGCAGGTATTGATATGACAGAGGTGGATGGTTGGACAGCTTTACGAATCGCATGTATTAATGGACAGGCATCAACTGTGAAGTTTTTATTGTCAAAGGGGGCAAACGTTAATAAAGTTGACAAAAAAGGGTGGAGTCCAATGAAAGGCGCATGTGTCGGTGACCTTAAAAACAAATTGGATTCTGGTTTAAAATTTGGAAAGATTATAGGACTTCCAAAAGAGTGTGAGACTGAATCATCATTTGATTCAATTACGAGTAAGAAATACGAGGAGATAGTTACGTGTTTGATTCAAAATGGTGCCGATGTCAATTTAGTAGATACAGATGGATGGACATGCCTAATGTCAGCTTGTCAAAGTGGCCATATTGATATTGTCAATATCTTATTCAGCAACATAAGCGATATCAATAAAGCTAATAGTAAAGGATGGACTGCAGTAACGATCGCATGCAGTATGGGTCATACAAAGGTTGCAGAACTACTTTTGACTCGTGGTGCCGATATCAATAAAGCAAACACTGATGGTTGGACACCTTTGAAAATTGCCTGTCAAGTTGGCCACAAAGATACAGTTAACATGTTACTTCGTAACGAAGCCAATGCTAACATTGAAGACAAAGATGGATGGACAGCCCTAATGTCTGCCTGTAAAAATGGGAATAGAGAGATCGTGCAGTCTCTTCTAGAAAACAAAGCTGATGTAGAATATATATCACATAATGGTTCTACGACGCCAATAAAAATTGCGAGAAAGTTTGGTCATAGGCGCATAGAGAAATTGCTTATAAAATCATTGGAAAGCTCATTTGAAGGTGGTGTTGAGGACGATGATCAGAAAGATGACGAAGACGACGAAAAATCTGGCAAGAGGTTTGGAGAAATGAAATTGACCTTCAGGCAACCTTTTTCTAACGACAGTGATGAAGATGATGATGATGATGATGACGACAGTAACAATTTACCGCTTGGTTTATTAGAGTCTATGTTAGAAAACGATGATCTTAATTCACATAATAGTCCAGGTTGTCGTGTTCCATAGTCGCTCAAGATAAGTTTTAAAGCAGTTGGTAACATGAATTCCCTCATCAGGATTATCGTATATTAAACACTACTGTTTTAATCATTTATACAACAAAAACTGATTGTAATTGTTTACCTACATTGTATACTTTTTAATATATATGTAACTGTAAATTTAGAAATTATTTTGAGGTTTTTAAATTATCAATTTAAGACTTGTTGAACTAACGCATAGATGATTTTAAGGACGAATGTGTATGTAAAAATTATCGTTATGCCAAGTAGTAGTCCTCAAACGTGCATGTAACATGAATGTTCTTATGATTCATCGCATGAAAGGCTACAAAATGTATTTTTGCTATGTACGATATGTCAGAATATAATGTATTCTTGGTAATATTTTCAAAAGCGTACACCAAAACGTTATGATTGGTTTAAAATTTTATAAACAATAGAAATTCAACCAATGACGTGACGTTATTTTAAGTTTGATGTACGAACAATGAGATTACCCATAGTCCACTAGATTCTTAAAAGGCGAATTGGTTTATAGGTACGGAACGAGTAATATTTTTCAGTTGCTGCCTTACCAATTTAGATAATAACCATTTTTAATTGGGCCTTATTGGAGTTTTCCCCCTTTGCATCTTTTTTACGATCCATTCTTTTTTATCTTATTTTGTAATGGTCAATATGAAGTATAATACATGAATTTCAACATACCTTAAAATCCTAAATAAGTTATCAGAATATTTCATCAGTAATGAATCGTGTTTGATATATTCTCAAAAGGGCTAGTATTTAAAACATTGTAAAAAATTGTGTAAAATGCTGCTTTATGGCATACATGTTTTACATAGAATCATTTATTTTTGAGGAATGAGGAAAGTGGGTTTTTTTATTTTTTTTTATTTTTGTCGAATTCTGCATACACGAGATTATATAGATATAAATATATTATTTTTGATTTTGTTACTTTTATCCCTGATTCACATATATTCACGAAAGTATTAACATATTTATCATGAACCCAACATAAGCAGTTTTAGTATTATTTTGGAAAACTAAAGTAAATATGAAACATACATGAAATTTCATACGTAAGTAAATAAACATGTATATTTGTATCGACATCGAAAATTAAGGTCTTAGTACATCACATCGTACAACCGACTCTTGTCATTTTGTTTAAAAACAAACGCGTACGATCGTGCACTACTGTTCTAATATTAAGCAAGTGAGGAATGACTTACTTCATTTTTAATTCACTTTTTTGTTTTACTTTTTGGATGAAAAAGACTGTATCATGTTTTGATTTAACGCATATTGTCAAAATCTTTCATCACAATTAAAATGATAAAGTACATTGTCATTTATGACATACTATTATGAACATGTTTATGTAGTTCCTGTTGTCATTTAATATGACAATTACACAGATAATACTACAGTAAAATTACCTATATAGAGAATGTGAAATTTTAAAGGCAAAAAAGAAACAGTTATGTTTATGGGATAAATTTACGAGGTACTCTTGTCTTTGCTGACAATGAACCGTCCTTCTATCTTTGTATTTCGATAAAAACGTGAAGACAGAAATTATTAAAATGTTGGTTATGAATATCACAGCCATTATTTATCAACTAGTTATTAAATAAAAATAGAGATTTTCTTATTATTAAAAATAAACTTAACATAATAGAAACCTTTATCGTGTTATGTTTTAGATTGAATAAACGCGTGAGGGGGGGGGGGGGTTGCAAGTCTAATTATATTGAATAAATGTCTGTCAGTTTAGTATACAATATGAAAAAAACAAAGAACTCAAATGAATACATGTATTTTCATATATGTAAATATGTCTCGATATGAACTACAATTCTACAAAAGTGCTTGGTCATATTTGGGTTTTTGAACAACATGATGCAGGTCGGTTGTACAATGAACACATATAACCTGTTGGTCCTCGATTGTTTTGTTACTTTCTAAAGAAGGGGGAAGGTGTATAGTATGTTGAGTCAATGTTATCTGGGATTATCAATTTTTACGGAAGAATATGTAGTACCTATTCAATTTGATAGATATTTATGTATTGATAATGGTTATCTTATGATCAAGCAAATTTCTACTTTTTGTAGTTATATATAGTTTTATAACATGATAAATATTCGCAATAACAACACTTATTAATAATTTGTAGTACACGGATGTTAAAAAAAGGGCAATTTAAAAAAACAACAATATTTAATGATTCATTTTTATTGTATTATTGGTAATTGGTGAAAAGGAGGAGAAGGTTAAACGAGTTTCATAGTAGTAGAAATATTATTAACATTATATTTTTGCATGTAGAATATTTTATACTATAAAGTAATATTTTGTAATTTCAACAATAGCCAGAATTAAATTTATTAAAAATGTATAGTATAACTATTTGATATTTGTCGTGTCATGTTTATACTAATTTTATTCAATACGAAGGACAAAAGACACCAAAGAAACATTCAAACTCATTGGTCGAAAATAAGTGAAAATGGCAAGGCAAAAAAGAATAACAGACAAACAACAGTACACAAAACACAACACTGAAAACAAAACACTGAACAACACGTACCCAACCAAAACTAGGTTTGATTTCACCTGCATCGGACTGGTAAGATGATACTGCTTCACATGTTGCACCCGTGCTGTTGCTCTTGTAAGTACAAACCTGGTCATCAGTCTAATTCGGTAGGTCACACTCGAGGAAAAAGTAAAATCACAAAAATACTGAGCTCAGAGGAAAATTTTATCGGAAAGTCCATAATCACATGGCAAAATCAAATAACAAAACACATCAAAAACGAATGGACAAGAACTTTCATATTCCTGATTAGGTACAGGAAAAGGGAACCTGAATGTAGTTACGACATTAGAACATATCCGTCGGCATCCAACTCGTGATACCGTCTAAAAAAATACATTGGGATGATTTCAACTTCACCACTTGGAACTACTGTTTCATAGCTTCCTGGTTGGCAGCAAGCCCCTCTCAAGGAAATTATGATCGAAAATATAAGCCCTTGAATATCGAATCTTTTAGCACCAAGATTATCTGTCTATCTCGCAGAGGTTCCTATATATTGTGTTGGTATACATTCTAATACACAATATAGAGCATGTGTTGTTAGGTCTATCTTTCATTGTTCATATTTTGTCTGTATACCAATCATTAAAAATAAGAAGCATTCGCTTCGTTCAACTCTGAAACAAATTCCAAATATGAATTTAAACATTCTGCAAGCGCCTCTCAGGGAAATTATGATCGAAAATATATAAGCCCTTCGCAGTCACAACTACATATGAAAATAAACTCATCATAGATACCAGGACTAAATTTTGTATATACGCCAGACGCGCGTTTCGTCTACAAAAGACTCATCAGTGACGCTCGATTCCACACCTAGCTTAAAGTTTGGAATTCATTTACCATTGTTTGCTTTGGTTCTAAGGGGCAAATCGTTCACGCGTGTGCAAGACAAGAACCAATTACCACTTAAATAATAAAAGGTACTGCAATAGGGGTTCGGAGGGTGAAAGAACGATGATACAATTCGTCTAACCGGTAAAATGATCATGGGGAAAATAGCTATAGGACACTGGTCGGAAGAATACCAAAATGAACACCCATTTAGGTGTCAGAATTGTACGATAAAAGTAATTATAAGATTAGAATAGTTCATACATCATCATTAACATGAACACAGACGAATAATGCCTACCTGTCCAAGAGCTATTATTGTATATTCAGAAAAGTGTTTAATTATTGCGAGCTTTCCAATGAGGTAGTTTTTGCAAAATTCCAAAAAAAATCGCATTTAATTTATGGATTTCAGATGATACTTTTTGTAATAAGCATTACTTTAAATCGAAAAATTGCATTTCGAGTTATCTTTTGTTCATCATTCGGTATTATACGCAAATGTATAAATTTCTGAATTTACAGTATTTTGCATCTAACATACGCATTGTAGGATAAGACCCTACAAAAAGTTTAAATACACTTTTGACCCATATGGGCGTTTCTTTTAGCAACCAAATTATCTGTCCTCTCAGAGGTTCCTTAAATTGTGTTGGAACACATTCTAATACACAATATAGAGCATGTGTTGTTAGGTCTATGTTTCATTGTGCATATTTTTTTCTGTATACCAATCATTAGCAATAAGAAGCATTCGCTTCGTTCAACTCTGAAACAAATTCCAAATATGAATTTAGACATTCTGCATTTCCCAATGAAATCGTATCGTCGTGAGTTTCACTTGCAATGTCCTTTGTACTATTTTCAGGGTCAAAAACGAGATTGTCATTTTGATTCATTTTGTTGACATCGATTGTTTCGTATAAAGCTTCGCCTCTAATGTGTACTTCTGGTGGATCAATATTAACTATTCGATATGCCCTGATTTTTTTATGATTCTCAGATACTTTTCTCCTCTTATAGTAAGCTAATGTAGTTACAAGTACGACACATCCCAATGCTGATGATGTATATGCTAATATATATTTTATCGACAATTCTGAAAATATAATAAAAAAATCCAGTAAATTATTGTTGTTATCAGATTGTTCAGTATGTGTATGCACAATAAAAATAAATAAATTTAGTTACTGTCTTTATGATAGAGACATCAGTGAAATTGCAAAAAAAAGAGATAAACTACATAATTTGGACACACAATTAAAATAAGGAAATGTGGTATGAATGTAATGAGACAACTATCCACAGAAGTTTGAATGAAGTGGGTGTAAGTTACTATGGACAACCATACTACCTTCAATGATAAAACCCATACCGTATACATTGTAGTCGCCCATAATAGGCCTCAAGATGAAAAATATGAAACAGTTAAATTGAGAAAACAAACGGTTTAATGACGGAATAATAAAACAATTTACGAAAAACCAATATGACAGACATGAGCAAACGACAACAAAATAACTGCATGCTTCTGATTTGGGACAGTTTATATAAAAATTTTGCGGGGGTAAACCTGTTTGAAGGCGCTTACCCTCCCCTCTAACCTGGGACACTGGTGTTAAGGCACAAGAAATCGGTCACTAGTGTCTAAAAGTGTACGAAGAGAAGGAACTAAATTAAAGCCCCACAAGTCCAGGTCTCTTAAAAAGAAAACCCAAATTGAGAAACCGCCATCTACAAAACACAACTGTTATACACAGAAAACTGCTGCAACACAGAAAAAACTTAAGATTTAAATTGCCACAAGAACATCACCAAAAATCGAGGTGATCTCAAAAACTGTAGAAGAGTCAGTAGTTCTTTCTGTGATATTTATTGATTTGACTTTTAGGGAGCCACCAATCATTTAACTTGATGGGGGAGGGGCGGTAATCGTTTCGTGTTTTACCACATATTTTCTTCTTCGACAAATTGGAAATCAGAATACAATGTATTTTATAAAAAAAAAACATACTCCAACCAACCCCTCCCTTTTCAAGTTAAATGGTCGTTCCCTTAATAGAAACGTGTTTGTTGAATTCATTATCTAACACTTAGACATCAACAAATCCGAAGAACAATTCGTACTTACAACTTTCCTATTCTTTTATTCTTTTCTATTTCTATTTATATTCTATATCCTAGGGAACAGAAGGAGTGAGTAGTTATTTAGACAAAAGGCACAAACATTCTTATTGGTATTTATTTAATAGTTATCCCACTCGGACTTTGTGTGTCAGTGTAAGATCATTCCGATGGCCGGAGGCCAGAGGGTGATCTAACACTGACACACCAAGTCCGAGTGGGATAACTATTTTACATCCCAGCTGTTTTAGATTAGACGAAAAACCATTTCGTTGCTAAATTTTGCAAGAAAAAAATATCTCACAAACAGGCTTTGAAAATTTTTGCAAAATGCATGCTTCCAAAATGTTGTATGTGAACTTGAACATTTTTGTAAATAGCAGTAAAATAAAAACTTTGACATTTCTGGATTATCCAAGAACTTAAAATATTTTCACAGAAATAAAGAAATGTACAATTATTTTTTTCCCAAAGCCATTCTACAACGATTTTCAAGTTTTCATACAACATTTTGGAAGCAAACTTTACAAACAACTGACATTGGCAATTTTGTAATATGTCTTATTTCACACATTTTGATTGGTCTAACTGTATGCTATTTTGTAATATCAAAGATTTCCTCCCACCCAGACCATTGGTGTCAAAAAGTATTTTTAGCCAAAAAAGTCATATACGACATTTCAGAAGCCCAGCGACGATTTGCAATTCAAAAATTCTCGTTTAGAACGCCACACAACCATTATAACATACTTTATATATTACTATATGATGTATATCCTTTATGACCCCCCGAACACGATGAGTAGATATCAAACAATGTCAACTCACCCCACTGTCCAATCGGCCCACACTATATCGCCACTTTATAAAAAAAAAATCGCCCTACTCTTGTTTACCGACTCGCCCCACCTTTGAAAAAGTGTAAAATCAAATTGAACAATCAGTCTGAAAACTCACTTATTAACGAAAAGGGTTTAAACACCACTGAATAAATGTCTACCAACTCGCCCCACTTATAAAAATATCTTGCTTCTTTTAAGTATGTTAAATTACTGATAGTTCGTATCCAGTCGTCCTGGTGTAGTGGTATGTGTCGTGGATTGATATGCTAAAGGTCTTTCGAATACAAGCATATACACTGAATTTTTTCTACGTGCGTTTTGATAGATAGTCTTTTCCGTATAATTAATTATAAGTTTTATAGTGGATTTGACATTCCCGCCAAATTGTTACAGAACAAAGGAAAGCATGCATAACAAAGAAACTCAAACTGGGGTGATCTGGTAGGTGTGATCCGGCTTAGATCACCCCTGTTAGAACAAAGGAGCTGGGATGTAACTTACCTGGATGTACTTTCTCTTTTGACATGTTTAAATGAACATAGCTTTGTTCAACGCTTGTTGACACAGTTTGAAACGACGTTGTATTTATATCTCCTACAAAACATTATGTTTAATATTTAGAAAACAAGAATATGTAGTAAAGGACATCCCCGCCCCCGTGGCACACCGTGTTAAGTTCAAACTGCCAGGTTAAAAGTTAACTTTATAATGAACATCTGTACTAAGTTCCGACTTAACCAATAAAGGGACCAGAGAAAACCTTAAACCAAATATGTAACTTGATACTGGACAAGCGCACGAACACACAGACAGGAAAACACGATGAATCTCTACTATCGTAGATGGGCATAACAAGTGATAACGCGATTTTGAATTGAAATATAAGGTTTATTTACGCATATATACATGGCCAAGGCTTATCTTAAAATAAATCAATAAAATTTCTGAAAAACCATAACTTGTATTTCAAGATACAAAAGTATGTAAACTATGCGTAAAAAATAAGGAATAAGCTCACTGTTGTCTTCTACAAATGAAAATTATTAACTGTTATTTACCTGTACAATTGGTATATTCTAAAGACAGCGTCTGATTTTGTCCTTCGTACTGTATGGGGTCAGAAGTTGATATATCAGTAAGCTTATCTGGAATACATTTTATAGTTTGAAAAAAAAATGAAACATTCAAAGCTGGTTGACAACGTCATATATTTATACACGATATTTAAATCAGGACGGAGGTTTTTTTTAAGTATGAGCTTGATGAGTCAGTGGTGGATCATGGGGGTCCTAGGGGATGTAACCCCACTTTTTTTACGATCAATGCATGTGAATGGGGACATATGGTTGGAAACCCCCTTTTAAAAATGAGTGGCTCCGCCCCTGTGACTACATGATTGATACTATAATGTTTAAAATACCCAAATCAGTATCATCTTTTTTTTCTAGAGGGAAAAGTAATAGCAGTCTGTGTTCATTCCATTTGGGCTACGTTGGGTTTGGTGGTGGGTTTGGGGTTTTTTTTGGCGGTTCTTATTAAATTTTGTTCCATTAGAGTCTATGGACAAACATACAAACAATAAACAATTGTAAACTATCTGTTTTGCTAGTAAAATTAGATAAATCAGTTATAAATATAAAAAGAAGATGTGGTATGATTGCCAATGAGACAAACGAGGGACGTAAGATACCAGGGGAACAGTCAAACTTATAGACTAAAAATAAACTGACAACGTCATGGCTAAAAATGAAAAGACAAACAAACAAATAAAAGCACAGAAAACACAACATAGAAAACTTAAGACTAAGCAACATGAACCCCACCAAAAACTGGGGGTGGTCTTAGGTGATCTGAGATGGTAAGCAGATCCTGCTCCACATGTAGCACCCATCGTGTTGCATTTGTTATTACAAATCCGGTTAATAGTCTAATTCATGAAAAGGGAAGGGTATTGTAGTTACGACATAAGGAACATATCCGATATCATCTGCGAAACAGTTAATCTGGAAAGGTCAACCAACTCGTGATGGCGTCCGTAAAATTTATGAAGGAATGATTTTACTGTTCACTATAGACCAATAGAAAACTTAACAACTATAGGTCATTGTACGGTCTTTAACAAAGCTCATACCGCATAGCCAGCTATGAAGGCCCCGAAAAGACAAATGCAGAAGAATTCAAACGACAAACCTATTAAACGGGCTAATTTAGGTACAAATAATGAACAAAAACAAATATGTAGCTCAGTAACAAACGAAAACTACTGAAAAGAGAATTTGGCGGAAGTTAAACTAGTTTGAAGGCGCCAACCCTCACCTAACCTTGGACAGTGGTGTAACAGAACCAAATAAGAACAAACTGTCAAAATAAGTTCAGATTGGCTTAAATCACTCATAAAGCTGCTTAAAATTAAAAAAAATACCACTGAGTTTCAGATATTTTTACATGGTGTTTGAAATTTTTCAAAATAAAAGAAAACATATTATAAATCTGAAGGTAGCTATTTGATGTGTGTTTAATTTAGTAGGTTTTCCACACAGATCCTATTTTAATTTACTAGTTTACCAGTAACTTGCCTGAAAATAATTCCTGATTTGGTGCTATGCTCTGGAAAATGTTTTTCTGTACATATTTGGGATTTTGTCCATTGCTCTGTTACTCATTGCAGTATTGGTATAACATTTTTTGAAAACTGCATGTATATATAGCTTAGCTAGAAAATAGAAAGAGGAAATTAAATACCTGCAGTTGTTATAATCTTTTCGGTTCTGTTTTGATTAATGTGTCCGTCACTGCTTTCATCTTCAAATTCTGCATGAAAAAGGAGGGAAAATACAGACATAGATATAAGAAGATGTGGTATGAGTGCAAATGAGACAACTCTCCATCAAAGTCACAGTTTATAAAAGTAAACCATTATAGGTCAAAGTATGGTCTTCAACACTGAGAATTGGCTCACACCTAACAGCAAGCTCTAAAGGGCCCCACAAATGACTAGTGTAAACCCATGCAAACGGTATAATCAATGGGGGGAAAAAACGAAAAACGACAAACACTTATGAACCACATCAATAAACGACAACTACTGAACATCAGATTCCTGCCTTAGGACAGGTGAAAACAACTGCAGCAGGTTTAAACGTTTTAAAAGGTACCAAACTTCACTCTTATCTGAAACAATAGTGTAATATCACAACATAGAAAGACCTACTATAAAGTATCAATTGAAATGACTTAACATACATATATATAAGAGTATACATTGGTGTTCCTTCATATCTGTATTTTTACGCCCCACCTACGATAGTAGAGGGGCATTATGTTTTCTGGTCTGTGGCTCCGTTCGTTCGTTCGTTCGTTCGTTCGTTCGTTCGTTCGTCCCTCTTCAGGTTAAAGTTTTTGGTCGAGGTAGTTTTTGATGAAGTTGAAGAGCAATCAACTTGAAACTTTGTATATATGTTCCTTATTATATGATTTTTCTAATTTTAATGTCAAATTAGAGTTCTGACCCCAATTTCACGGTCCACTGAACATAGAAAATGATAGTGCAAGTGGGGCATCCGTGTACTGGGGACACATTCTTGTTTAATTTTGTTCACTCATTCTTTTGAAAAATAATGGTTAATACGTAATTACTGGATAACTGTATTCTGGACATAGTATTTTTCGGTAATAAATACATGTTTACCCATTTTTTAGTTGTTGCAGTTATTCTTTATGTTTCAACACCCCATTATTTTTTGTTCTTCCCCCCCCCCCCCCCCCCCCACCCCTTAGTCATTTTTATCTACTCTTTATTCTGTAAACCCCATCAACACCCTCATTCATTTTACAATTTCTTATGTCATATTAAACGAACTATCTTATATCGATATAATTTAGTTTATCCGTTTCCATGAATTCAATTTTAAAAAGACTTGACATAGGATTTGAGCTTTCATTTCTTTACTGTATGGAATCGCTGCAGTAAAGAGGAATAGTGAAAACATTTATTTATCCATTTATTGTCCTTTAGTATTTCAAACAAATTTATGAGGTCAAAATTACCACCAAAAAAAGCTATCACTTGTTTGTTACCAAAAACGTTATTCGGAATTTTGCAAAAATCCATTTTAAAATGTGTACTTAAAAAAACCTGCCTGCTTGTAAACGGATTGGAACACAATAAAGGTGTTAAGAGTACAACCGAAACATGATGTCATATTTTAAATTAGTCTTATTTTTTTTATTTTTAACAACCTGAGACATCACGAAATATTTACCGATAAAAATGTCCAGCTCTATTTCTTCATCATTCACACATCCCGTAACTGGGTCACATCTAGAAAATAAATTATAAATCAACTTGGAGAAAAGTTATTATGTTCATATACAGTACTAGGCCTTAATTTTCTGTACTGTTTATGCTGTCAGAGACGTATTTATGGTGGGAGATGCAGACCCCCGCTTTGTTTGTGTGGAAAATGTGGTTGATTATATAGGGAATCACTGACGCATGACTGGAGCGGGTCCCCTTATGCAGTCATTGGGTTCCCTCATATAAAAAAAATCTGGATCCGCCACTGGTTATTGCAGTACTTAAAATACCCCTACGTTCAGTCGTCGGCATAAGAGTGTGCCAGATATATATCATGGGGACTTTTATTTGACAAAGCAAGTATATTGAATTTAGAAATACATATTATGTAATTTAAAATTTCGAGGACCTACACAATCGTAGAACTCTATACTTTTAAAACCATGATATATGTTTAATATCTCACTACTTCATTAATATGTATATCAAATGAGTTTAGAATTATAAGGTACATGCATTCCTGATTCATATCAATGTTCGGTTCAAAGAGAAGCACATTTCAGGAAATAATTCTGTGTGGGTTTTCTTACAAAAATTTAAATACATGATTATATTTAAAGGTATGTATACATCGGTTAAATATTATGAATATGACGAAAGTAAGCCGTAATAAAAGATAAATGTTCCTAATAAAACTTCCTTCGGATTATGTCCTTCTTTCGTAATTTTTTTAAACCGTAAATATTTAATTTTTCCCAAGTTTTCATTCATTCATATATCAAGTTTAACTAATCAAAAAGGCAAATTATATGATTTAAAAATAAGCTTTCTGTGATTTTAAAGTTGGATATCAAAAATATATGTTTGGTAGAGAAATAGTTCGACTATGTGTTAAATGTATTACATATTTTACTATCTGAAAAAAAATTATAAAAAGAATGAAGTTGGAAGAGCAAACAAAATAACTGACCTTTGACTCGGTGAACAATTGCAACCATAACTACATTTAGGGCCATATAGGTTACTTCGACAAGGCTCGCATGGTTTACCGTATCCCGACGACATGTAACCGGCTGTGCATTCTACAATTATAATAATGTTGAGATTGAATCAAATAGTTATGATGTATTGAACAAACAAAAATTGCCCCCCTTTTTTTTAACAACAATACAAATATTTAAACGGATTAAAAAATTCATAAACTATAATTGATGATTATTATAAACATATTATCAAACAGGAAGAAACGGACTCTATCCTATCAGGGTTTTTTTCCTTTTTTTTTTTTAACTAAATGATTTCTGTGGTTTATACACGTGTATCAACAGTTCGAGATCCTCGAGTCAACATCGGTAAAACATTTTTGGAATCCAGAACTTTTTATAAAAGGGGGAGGGCACTTACTGCAATAAGAGGGGACCCGCTACAGTTATGCTTCGGTGATTTCTATATAATCAACCATTTTTTCCCTACAAAATAGGGGGAGAGGCCTTGTGTCCCGCCCGCTTAATCCGCCTACAATTAACACCAACAAAATAGCTTGTTGCACTGTCTGATATAAAATTTGTCAGGGTGGAGTTTACAGAATAGAGAATTATGAGAAATAAATCAAGAAAAAAGGTTAAAAAAAATAAGGAATAGAGTAAGATAGGTCAAAAACTATAAAGAATATACCGAAATGAAGAACATCCTATATAGACTCTCTGATATTGGACCATTTAACGGTTACGTTAGTTATCATATTATTATCGTATCTTATCAAAACAATGATAACATACAATCTACCTTTACAATAATAGTCATAATACATATCTTAACATACATATGTGGGGTTTACATTGGGTTTACAGAATAAGAAATATTAGTAAGAGAAAATAAGGGGGGAATGGTTCAAAACTCATAATGATAGCCATAATTTAATTAGGCGATATCTTTCTTCTTTTTTTTTTAGATACTAGAGAAAATGTCAAAACGTTGATTACAGAATTCAAATATAAAGATCATTAAAACACACACACACACACACACACACACACACATCCATATATGGAGTTTATGTTGTGTTATGTTTATTTTGTATTTCGTATGACGTATTTCGTCCAGGTCAATAGACGCCTTTTCAAACAGTTTCACATTCGTTTCCGGATTCTGATTATATTAAAGGATTTCATTTGCTTGATTTTTGTTTGATAGCTGTTTTATCGGTCACTTTTCCTAAATCTTAATATTCTAAAAGCATAAAAATACATACCAACACATCGTCCATTCTTTAATTCGTGGTTGTTACAACAGAATGTTCTTATGCCATCTCTGAAATAAAAAAAAAAATTGAAAACTATTTCTTCTGATTAGTTTCAAGAAGCCAGTAACATAATGTATATATATATATATATAAAAAAAAACGTGTTATAAATTCGGCCGTTAGTTTTCACAAATGATTGTTTTCCTATTTTTTATATCCCTTTTAAAGTCGAATATATTGTATGGTTGTTCTCATTGTTGAAGGCCGTACGGTTGTATATGATTGCTTACATCCACTTAGTTTGAACTTTGGTGGATAGTTGTCTCATTTGCAATCATACCACATCTCCCTTTTTCCAGCGGATGACCGTGAGGGCATTCCAGTGTATTGCTATCGCCTATATTTCCGTTACGTAACTTTCGTTTTGGGTTTTCAACCGATCTATAAATATAATGGATACGTAGACATCATCAAGTGCAAACAAATATTCCTTATTGCTTGTTATAAATGCATTTCTTCAATGAATACTCCGGCATCAAATGTCTTTTAAAGAAGATAAATTAATAATATTAAAATGGTTTGTTATTATGTACGTAATATATAAAAAAAAAAAAAAAGAAAAAAAAAGCATTAATATCTTTGCAAACGCATGCGGAAGAATATCTCAGGAACGTTTGCAATCTCAAGGAACAATAACTATGCATGAATGATTAAACAATTTTTGCGGGAATATACGAACGCCTACTCAAATCCATTCTATTAGAAAAATCAAATTATTACAGAAGCTAGAGTGTCCACCATGCACTTGCACTGCACTTTTATTAAAGTAGAATATAATGATATGAAAATGCATGAAAATCATATATGCATGTAACTGTACTATACAAGTATAAATTTAATATATAACATTAGTAAACCAGAGTATACTGATTTGTATCACTACAATATAAATATAATATAATAGTCATTACGATGAGGTTGATTTCCTGTTATTAATTTATCATCAACGCACGAACTTGTCCTAAAAAAATATTATATCTGTAAATTAACCTCACTTTCAGGTATAGAGATGTGATTTTTTTTTTTAGACAAGTGCCTGTCGGACCATCCACAAGCACTTGCGGTCATCCTATGTTCAGTACTTCATTACTTTGATATATAAAAGCTGCGAATTAACAAATCCCACATAGACGACCAGCTATACCTTTGTAAGGAAGGATTTTTACTGGTAGAATCGAGAGAAGTGCATGCGAGAGATCGGGGCGCCACTTACTATGTAATGAGTGTTAGGGATGAGCCGCTGGAATAGGTCACTATTTCATGCTCCGTGATATATATATGCAAAGGGTGAGAAATTCAGATTAATATATATAAATAGGTTGATATTATCACTTGCTTGATTATATCATAAGTATCTGAAACTAATCAGAAGTCAGTATTTATTTTTGGTGCCGTTAAACCACAGTCGTAAATGAATCAGTTATTTGTCAAAACAATTAATCTCTATTTATTCCAATGTGTTTTTTTCCACTGATGCTAGTTAAAAATGTTATAAATCCGACCATTTTGACATTTGCACCTAGTTAACATTCAAATGTTTGTATACATAAAACATGATAACAATTAATAAATGAAATTCCATAGTGTCAGCCGTGTTCTTCAAGAGCGAACGGCTATGTAACTTTTTATCAGTTTTTCATTTAAAATGTAAAACTCAGTGAAAGTGTTACTTTTTGAGGTGCTACTGCATTTATCTGACCAACCATATTTTATCGTGTATTGAGATTGCAATTTCTTCATACTGCAAGATATAAAAGTAAAGGGGAAAATAGAGGAAAATGTTTAAGATGTGACGAACTTATTGGAAAAGTTAAGTGTGATGGTAGCGATTGCGGTGCTCTAAACATAAACATGATGATAAGCGGGACGTCCACCCAATAAAACTTACTATACTAATGTACCAGAAGATGAAAAATATTCAAATATATCTATAGGTCTGTTTTTTTAATTGATATATGACAAAGGTATATATTTTTGAAAAACAAAATATATGAAAAGGGTGGGGTACACGATGTCTCAGCTGCTCACCCTGAGTGCGAGGGTGACCATATTTCAGTACCTTTGTCTGCTGACATGTTTCCGAATCTAGGCAAAATTGGAAATCTAATAGAAACTAATATAATTTTGCTATCAACGCCAAATCACAGTAAGGTAGGATATGAATTTAACACTGTCAAGTCTCGTGGACGTGCTGCGGAGTAAAACTTAAATACATTGACTAACCTTCCACTTCTGAAGCACTCTGGATTTTTGGTTGTTTTGGCTGAGGAACAATATACCGTTAACAATAATAAAAACAAGTGTTTCTTCATATTGTCTAATTCGCTTTAATGGCTTATCTTTGAGATCAAACAGCTTGCTTAAAAGCAATACTAACGGGAAAACCTTTATTTTTTTCCAGTATGGAACAAAAATCGAGAAATTCCGAGGCCTTCTATAACTGATCCGGAAAAAGATAATGAAATTGTTCCTTTGATATTATTAATATGATCTAATGACGGAAAATATTAAAACTTATCAATTGTGTCCTTTAAAATTTTTGATTATAAAATCTATGTATAGAGTTTCTTTAAGTATAAAGTAAATACAGGTATCCGTTTATCATAAACATGATTGGAAAAAAATTAGTGTTTGCTTTCAAGGACGTATATTAGTTATGTGAGTTATACGTCCTTGTTGCTTTGTAGTAAAAAAAATAAAAAATCAACATTTTGCATTTAAATTTTGTGTCACTTTCAAAAGATGAAATGTTTAATTATGATTGTCATAAGAAGGAAATCCATATTATTAATACTTCCGTGTCCTAACCCACGTCTTATGTATGCATAATTTTATAATGAAAACGATATTTTCCTAAAATGCCTAGATTGTCACAAAAAGCTATTCAAAAGATGCGCCGACTAGAATTTTATTTTGGCCTATTAATAACAGTCCATGGAATTGCAAAGCTTATCGTTAAAAATAAACAAGAAATATTGGTATTTCAACTCTTCCGAAAGGTTCATTGCACAGTCATTTTCCTATTTAATATTTGTTTAGATTCTAGAGAAATTGATATATCGATACAAATATTTATATAAATGTTCAAGTTAAATTCTTAATGTCTTTAATAGAAGATTCACTTTATTTCAATTCACTTTTTATTTGGTTAATACCTAAACAAAAGAAGCTAGTGTATCCTGAATGACCAGCGTATGATTTTGCCTATAGGATTGTAAGCAGCTTTGCATCCAGTGGCAAATATTACATTCATATTCAGGGTGATTAGATTCCATTGCAAAGTGTGACACTTCAGGAAGACTTGTCACCTTTGGTTTTTATACGCCCGTCAAAATTTTGACGGGACGTATTATGGTATACAAATGTTCGGTGTCCGTCCGTCCGTCCGTCCGTCTGTCAGTCCGTCTGTCTGTCCGGCATAACATGTCGCACCGTAACTGGAGAACGACTTATTCAAATTTCATGAAACTTAAAATAGTTGTTTCTTATGATGGTCAAATGATCTGTATACTTTTTGGTGAAAATAAGATTAAAACTTTTTGAGTTACGGCACTTTGTAACTAAAACAGGGGGGTGTTTTTTTCACATGTCACACCGTATCTCAAAAACGATTCTTGATTATGGCTTACAACTTTAAACACTTCTTAGTTATATTAATCTTAATATCTGTATACTTTTTGGTGAAAATTTCATTTTTGAGTTATTGAGTATTTTGTAAAAAAGGGGGAGGGGTTTTTACATGTCGCGCCATATCTCAAAAACAATTTATGATTATTGCTTAAAACTTTACACACTTCTTTGTTATATTAATCTAAAGATCTGTATACTTTTTGGTGATGATTCAAAATTTTATTTTAGTGATATTTAGCTTTTTGTAAAAAAAAACAGGGTGGGGGGTTTCACATGTCCCCCCGTGTCTGAAAAACAATATATGGTTATTGCTTAAAACTTTCTCAGAAACTATTTATGATTATTGCATAAAACTTCCACATAAGACGTCGGGCGTATCATGCGCTCATGGCGCAGCTGTTTATTTTACATGTCGCACCATATCTCAAAAACGATTTATGATTATTGCTTAAAACTTTACACATGTCTTTCTTATATTAATCTAAAGATCTGTATACTTTTTGGTGATGATTCAAAATTTCATTTTTGAGTAATTGAGTATTTTGTAAAAAAGGGGAGGTTTTTTTACATGTTGTGCCGTATCTCAAAAACAATTTATGATTATTGCTTAAAACTTTACACATGTCTTTCTTATATTAATCTAAAGATCTGTATACTTTTTGGTGATGATTCAAAATTTTATTTTTGAGTTATTGAGTATTTTGTTAAAAAGGGGAGTTTTTTTTTACATGTTGTGCCGTATCTCAAAAACAATTTATGATTATTGCTTAAAACTTTACACACTTCTTTGTTATATTAATCTAAAGATCTGTATACTTTTTGGTTTTGATTCAAAATTTTATTTTAGTGATATTTAGTTTTTTGTAAAAAAAAAAGAAAGGGTGGGGGGTTTCACATGTCCTGCCATGTCTCAAAAACAATACATGGTTATTGCTTAAAACTTTCTCAGACACTATTTATGATTATTGAATAAAACTTCCACACAAGACGTCGGGTGTATCATGGCTCATGGCGCAGCTGTTTATTTCTTATTTCTAACAAATCTAAGAACCATGTTCTTGGCAATGATGCAGTAAATATCAATCTATTTTAAGGTTTCATTTGACCTCCTGCACTAAAGGCAAATAAGCTTCAATGGGACCACCAGAGTTGCCTTATTCACAGATTTTATAATTATAAATTAGTGCAATCATAAGTCATGAACAACTGTCTCTTTTACTAGTTTAAAAAACACTATCATTGACCATACTGACAACTTGATTCCCTTTTTTTAGTGGACTTGGTTTTTGTGACTATAATTACAGTTAATCTATCAAATAAATCTATTTCTAATGGCAAAAGGAATCATGATTGGAAATTTTATTGATGATCAATCCAGTTTCAATTACAGTTTTAAAAAGGTCCCAATAGATGAACTGAACGTATACTAATTTTTATTCTTAAAAGCAAACTCTCTTCCAAAAATAATTGTAAATATATGTTCTAGTTAGGGGAGCGTCCATAAACATGTTAGTGCTGCATTGCTGTATTCCGTATGTGCCTGTCCAACGGCGGGGGGGGTCTCTTCCTAAATGAATTAAGGTACATATGTGCTGCTGGAATATGTCTCTATTTTGATACGTCGAATATATCAATGAGGGGCAATTTTACCGAGGACATACATATCACTAGACTAGATAATTTACCAAGTGTGCTATATCAAAGGGTCATATTTTTTCAGTTTCGTGTGCAACGATCTTCACTGAATTTCCCAAACTCTTTGACATTAAACTCTCACATCTGCTGAAACTTAATGACACAAGTTTTGATGTTGATCAAAATTTTATTACTCTGTCACAATATTAAATAACCTTTAGCCACTAGAGTAAAGTAAAAAGAAGGTCACATATCGAACCTTCTGCATGTATTGCGTAAAGTGACCTATAGTTGCAAACTTGGTCATTTGGTCAATGGTTAAATTGTTTAATTATCTATCATTCCTAATCTTTTAATTACAATATTCTGTTTTGTTTCAACATCAAAAGATATATATACTTCTTTTTCATTGAATATTTATCTTATGCTCAAGATTTCGAGTTTCAATAAAAAAAAAATTAATAAGGTATTTAAAATTTTGGACAACTGAACTTTCATCAACTCATATCAAAACAGGCAATATAAAAATAAGGAGATGTTGTACTAACTTTTTAATTCCTAACCCTAGAGAATAGGCAGTAAAAACGGACTGGTATTTTTTTGAAAGGATATGTTCATTGTTGATTACATCACCAATTTAAGTGGACATCATACCAAGTACTGTATCATATACCTTCCAGTGGCCAGATGCAGCCGATATTTTAAGAAGAGAATTCACTAAAAGGCAACCATTCAGCTCACAACATGGGTCTAACTACACTAACAATAGGGTTGCAACTCTAACATGCAAAATTTTTAATACCGTATAGCCGGTTATGTTCGCAGGGTGTAAATTTTCGCGGATAGAACAAAATCGCCACAATAAATTAAAAGTGCACATGCAAAGTAAAATTGAGAATGGTAATGGGGAATGTGTCAAAGAGACAACAACCCGACCATAGAGCAGACAACAGCAGAAGGTCGCCAACAGGTCTTCAATGCAGCGAGAAATTCCCGCACCCGGAGGCGTCCTTCAGCTGGCCCCTAAACAAATATATATGTTCCGGACCATATGAGTATTTGGACCATACGCATATGGTCATGACCATACGCGTATACTCATATGGTCCGACCATATGCGTAAGGTCCGACCGTACGTGTATGGTCCGACCGTACGCGTATGGTCGGATCATATGAGTATAATACTCGTTTGGTTATTAACGAGCCGGACCATATAGGTGTTTTTTTTCTTCAAATTACATTATAAACGTTTCAATAATACGAAAACTTTATCTAAAAAAACAGTGATGGTTACATGACAATTTATTAATTTTATACTCCAAAAACTACGCAAAAATTAAATATTGATGCTATAGCTAGTTTTCATCGCTAGTTACATTCTTGCATGTAAACTTGGGTGACATTTACTTCCACACGGTATTATTGCTTTTTTGCATTTGCAAGACATTTGTGCACGATCCTTTTAATTTACACCTTTTGTTTGCGAGTGAAAAGCTAGCCTTTTTGCAGCTGCGTACAGTGATACCGAGGTCTTTATCCATTCTTATGTCTACGGTGTTTTTAAGAAGCTCTAGATCTCAAATATCGTAAAATGACTGCAATACACCATATTCACAAGACAACTAAATATACTATGTTACTTTCCAGTGACTGTGTAACATTTCGTTAAGAAATTTTTGGAAACTATTTTTTTGGCGACATATTGCCATTCACTCGTAATAACAAATCGGTAAGAACCATCGATAATGACCATCGGTATAAAATGTGTTTACTTTAAATTTGACAATTAAGTAAAATTAACTATGTGAAACTTATTATTTTTATTTAGCTCAAGTTTTTATTATAATATAATAATAAAATTACCTATATAATAGCGTCTTTTTAATGAACGGTCATACCATATGAAGAGTTTAGAAGTATTAAAAGTAAACTGAAGCAGAGTGTTAATCACCCCGACCATACGCGTACGGTCGGACCATACGGGTATGTTCGGACATATGAGTATAATTATATCCATATGGTCATGACCATACGCGTATGGTCCAAATACTCATATGGTCCGGAACCTATATATACTAGTTCAGTGATAATGAACACCATACTAAACTCCAAAATGTACGCAAGAAACTAAAATTAAAAATAATACAAGACTAACAAAGGCCAAAGGTTCCTGACTTGGGACAGGCGCAAAAACATTGCGGCGGGATTAAACATGCAAAGGCATTGATAAAAGTTTTGAATCCACCAAAATAATAACCGCCAAAATTTTTCGATTACCTTATTCAATGAAAATCACGAAAAATAACCCGCTATACGGTACTTTATGAAAGAGTGATTGATTGACTGATGGTGTTTAATGCCACTCTAAGAATTTGCCTTTTTGAGGTATATTCTCTCTCATATATTTTATATGTTTGGCTCTCCAAACTTTAAGTCAAAAGATTATTCCAAATGCATGTAATATGTTCATGAATATCATATAATTTTTTTTACTACTTCTATTATGGATGTGTTTCGGTAGATGGGGAATGGTGGCTATCAACTAATAACAGACAATGTGGTGGTGAGTATGGTCTCATAATCTTTGTCATAGATATAGGAAAGTGTGGTTTGAGTGACACTGAGAAAACTCTCCATCCAAATCACAATTTGTAAAAAGTAAACCATTATATGTCAATGTACACCCTTAAACATGAAGCCTTGGCTCACACCGAACAGTATATATAAGCTACATTAATTTCTGTTTACTTGCTCAGGAATATAAAAATAAGAAGACATGGTATGATTGTGCAAATCGTGATACAAGCATGAAATTTGGTATAAAGGTTGACTAAATGATACTTATAAAAAATCCGCTGCTGGCCAGAAAAAAATAAAAATATTTCAAGATGGCCATCACACATTTTGTAATGGCGTCATTACAAATTGGCAATTATTCGTTAATCCTTTGAAAGGTGTGTTTTATGTAAAATCCAATGTTAGAATTGATAAAAAGTAAATGACAGTTCCTAAATTACGACTAGACAATACATCAATGAAACTAAAGGTGACTTCCGGTTTCAAAATGCCGGCGAAAAAGTCAAAAAAATCAAATTTTATACTTTCAAGCAACTTCACAAGGGATGTAAATCCTTGAAAGATGTGTTATAGGTATAATCCAATGTAAGTTATGATAAAACGTTAAAAACAAGTCCTAAGTACGACAAAACAACACATAAATGAAGAAAAGTAGTGATTTCCGGTTCCAAAATTGAGGCAAATACGTAAAAAATATTTTTAAAAAATTCCATCAATTTAACAAGTGATAACACTCTTTGTTAAGTTTAAATGCCAAGTTTGGTTTGACAGACAGGTTGCTTATCTTATAATTATCTGACAGTTGCCTAAACAACCCGTACATGGAAGGCTAGAACGGTAGCATTTACAGTTACCAACACAACTGGATTTTTTACTTCGCATTCAAAATTTCCTGAGACGAAGATGCAACGGCAGTCATAGAAGTCCATTTCGGTTTCCAACTCTCATTGCTTCTTTCTTTCATCAAACCCCAGTGTTCATGAATTTGTACATGTACCTGTCAAATACATGAATCAGGCTGAGCCCAAACAACTCCTCCTTGATTTACTTCATTTTTGATGTGCTCTGGAAAAAAAACCTCTTGTAGACGGAATTGCATCACAATGTCGCTGCTTCCTGACAAACAATTCACATCGTGCCTCGCTTCATACTTAAGCCAACAAAAACGTCCTTTACATCTGAAAAACCTTCCATTGTTAGCCAAGCTGACTTCTTCCCTTCCCTACGACAATTCGACAAAGTGTCACATCCACTGAATGCATGGACGAAAGGACGAGCAGCTACACAAGGACCAAACGCATTTGATATGTCACGTACAGGAAGCCATCAAAAGTCTTCATTCACTCCATAACCTATCCACAATGTGTTCTACCTAGTTTCGCGATTGCAGTTATTCTTGATACTATTACATCTGTATCAGTACTACCTGAAATTACATTTAACAACACTTTTCATCATCATGCCGAACATGGACAAACATTCGTGTATCTGCTTCTTCATGATTACAAGGGGTAGACAGGAAGTATCCTTATTGAAATTGCAAAGGATATTTTCACCATGAGTAACATACACATTTTTATTAGTCTCTTAAAAAGCAATTTTGTCAGCAAGAAGCTTGAACAATTTAGTTTCGATGTCATCTTCACAGAGAAAACTACTCCAAACCCTTGGAGTTCTGCCAGAACCAACACGTTTCGATCTGACACAAAAACCTTGCATTTGTCTTGTCACAGCCTTTAATTTATTCATTTAGTAAACATCAAATACAATGTTTACTCATGAATACTTATCAATGCAAGATTTTATGTAAGGCAGTATGACATCATTTGCATAATCATCAAATATTGTTGGCCAACTTTGTGACCTAAAATTAACCATTGCTGCCCAACCAACGATAAATGCGTCCGAATTTGGATCAGAAAATCGCAGAATGGTTCAAGTAAACCCATTTGCAGCAATTTAATACCACTATTTCAAGAAACATCCTGAGATAAAGACGGAGGAGAAGTTTGTTTTTATGGATAAAAAAATATTTCAAGGTCTACTGTGACAAGGAATGAAAAGTCTAGAAAAGATATTGCAATCTTTTTTAAGGTTCTCTAGCTTTGTCTTTGACAAAGACGTTTCCAGTTTCTTTTTGCGGCCAAAATAAGTAGTTCTTATTTTTAATTTGGTTATAAAAAGCAGATTCTCTTTCATTTGCATTTGCTTCAAAAGATCTTCGTATTGTGTGGACCAAAATTTTTCGTATTTATTTACATATCTTACATGTTCAACAACTTCCTAAATGGAGTATATTTTGTTTACAAATCTGACGACTCTTCTAGAAATGAATTTGCAAACTAGTTCATCACTTTCCAAAGTCTTTTAAGCTGTTTAAAGAGATCGTTTTGTGTTTACGCAGAGTCTTCATTAGGTCGTTCATCTTTTATCGAATGACCCAAACCACAAGATCTTTTAAATTCATCTTCTAGTATACTGAACCCTGGTCCAGCTACCATCCATTTGTCTAAATTGGATCTTCGGTTAATCCTATGGCACCAACATCGCCCCTCAGAATTGCAATATTCTGTTTTTGTGCCTGATCAATTGTTTTATTAGAAAGAAATTTGCTGGTCTTACGTACAGTGAAATTGTCATTTTCAAATTCCATTGCCACCTGTGGGTGATGTTCGGGAAGTGAAGTCATATCTTGGTGATGTTCGGTAACGATCGAGCATAATTTACACGATCCAGACCTAAAACAATACGCTATCATGCTCTATATGGACTGTTTGTAAAGTACGAACTCCCACTCATGAAATGAGCATACTACCAAAATCAGAAGATGTTCTTAATTTATAATTGAACGCCAGGAATGAAACTGTGGTCGAGATGACTCTATGCACCAGACTTTTGAATCATTGAACGTCACAAAGTCCTGACATAATTATACATTTTCAGTTTAGCTTTCATAATCCGAAATTAGCAATTCAAGCAAAATACATGCAGTTGTCTGATGCGCCTGTCTAGTCCTGGGTACATTTGAATATACATACAAAGATTATGCCGTTCTTGTGTTGCAATATTGGCTTCAGTAAGACAACATTTCCATCCCCTATCACGCAATATATCACATAGAGTTTTATAACAAGTCAATGTACAATCCACCAAACATGACGATAAACTTATCTTTTCCGTAAAAATCAGGCCATTCCCATTGAATTTGCTTAGGCATTTCCAAAAGTGGCTGATCTGCAGTTACAATTGATGTTTCTTCGGGATTAACCACATTTTCGCCTTATCCATCGAATACCTGATAATTGCCTGGTTGTGCTTACAAATTGCTCTTAATGTCTATGAATAGTTTTCACATGCGCAAAAGTGTTAAACACATGTGTATCATAACCTTGAAAAATGTTATTAAACCAATTCATAATATTATTAGAAATCCAAAAACACTAAATATATGGAAATTAGTTCAAATGTTTTTGAAAGAATTTTGTAACATTTTCGCGCGTGCGATAATTGGTTTTTAATAAAAGAAGTTCAAAAAAAAGTTTTCGAGAAAAAAAAAATTTTTCAAACTGAAGAAAACAGCCATTTAAGAAAATGGCCGTGGCCATCTTGAAAAAATTAAATGGCCAGGAGTCTTTGTGGCAATTTTCATGCTTGTAGCATCATTTGCACAATTCCCTCGATTTTGCTTGCTAATATCTTCCACTATATACCTATATAATGCCAACAGCTAATTCAACATAAATTTTCCTAACTTCTTTTTATTTTCTATAAGCAGAACTTGATATCACAACATCAACAACCAAAAACACTAAATATATGGTAATTAGTTCAAATGTTTTTGAAAGAATTTTGTAACATTTTCGCGCATGCGCAAATACTGGATATGTCAAATATTCATTTCTAATGAATATGTGATGTAAGGAAGGTACCCGCCAAACCTGATAATTGGTTTTTAATAAAAGAAGTTCAAAAAAAGTTTTCCAGAAAAATCTTTTTTTTTCAAACTGAAGAAAACAGCCATTTTAGAAAATGGCCGTGACCATCTTGAAAAAGAATATTTTTAATGGCCAGCAGTTATTTCTTAAAGAGTATATAATAATAATACTTTGTGGTTATTTTCATGCTTGTATCATCATTTGCACAATTCCTTCGATTTTGCTTGCTAATATCTTCCACGAAATAGATGTAGAACCCACAATTTGAAGATGATCTGGAATACGAATGGGTTTTTTTTTGTTTGAGTTAGATTTTTTTCACCGAAGCCCTTCAGCGCTATCAATTAAAATTATGTAGTGAAAATTTAACACTAGTATTAAGGTTCATTATAACAAATTGGCAAATATGGCCGTATTTTCACCTAAAAAACTACTGTGTACAGACTTACATGTGCGGTTTGGGAACGATTAAAAGTTAAATTTATTTTGCATATCTGAAAGATAAAATTGTTTTTGATGAAGATTTGGATTCAAAATATTTTTGTTGTCCTCTAGATCTGCTTGAACAGATTTTTTTTCATCAATTTTGGAATTGCATAAATTTGTTTTATAAAAAGCCCCCCCCCCCCCCCCCCCCCCCCCCCACTCCTGCCTTTTGAAGTTCAATGATCGTTCCCTAAACATTTTCCATCTGAACATATTATTTTATTTTAGACAAAAACTATATGCAATAATGTAGCCTAGGACATTCGTCCTGAACATACATGAAATATTTGCCACTGGACGTTAGACAACCAACAACCAATCAATCTATACATAGGACATTGTCCTGGTATAAAGCTGGCATTTAAGGTAGCGCCTTCATCATATTAAAACTTTAGATTTAATATGCATGACAAATCCATTCTTTGTTAACAAAGTTCAGACCCTCCCGACTTTTGGAGGAAGCCACCATGACATTGTCTTTTGAGAAATCAACTTTCCTATACCAACACCAAAACAACAACCACATAAAGCACTTATATACATGGAAGCAAATGGGAGAACATAACGAAAGATCTCATCCTTACATGTAATTCTTTAAAAGTTAACAAGACAAATATGACTGTCGATGATCTATGGACCACCTTTTAAACAAAAACGACAGAGACCATTAACAAATGTATATAAACTGAACTAATCAGGTACAAAAATCAAAATTAACATGGGTAAATAGAGATGCGAAAAGACTCATTAGAAAGAAAAACAAAATCTGTAAAAAGAAAAATCATGACTTCACTTACAAAAATAAATACAAAGAGATAAAGACCAAACTTCAAACAAATTGAGAAAAGCATACTTGGCATACATTGAAAAAAGGATATTTACATCGATAAAAAAGAAGCAGACCAGCAATGCTTCAACACACAACTCAAAAAGCTGTACTTCTATATAAAAAGCCAAAGAAAGGAAAACACCGGCATTGCATCTTTAAGAAGCGGAGACACCCACCATACAAACCCCTCTTAAAAAGTCTACATATTGCACCAGCAATTTCAATCTTCTTTTACATCAAAAACTAATACAGAAATACCAACGAAAAAAGCTAGTACAAGTCATACCCAAAAATGAAACAGATAAGGTGTATATAAAATCATGAAAAACATTAACACCGATAAAGCTATAAGACCAGATACTATCGAAGGCAAAATACTGAAGGAAAACATCAAAATAACCTCAGACATACATTTGTACTTACAATCATTTTTGTCAAATCTCTTGAGGCAGGCTAAGTATCATCAGACTGGAATCATGCAAACGTTACACCAGTATATAAAAAAGGAGACAAACATCATCCTGGTAATTATAGACCAATTTCACTTACCTTCATATCATGTAAATTATTTGAACATATATATGTACTTGCTAACAGCATGATGAAATACCTCGAATCAAATAATATACTATATGAACTACAACACGAATTTAGAGCAAAAAGGATCATGCGAATCAAAAGTAATATATTCTTATACACGAACAAGTTCAAACCAACGATAAACATATACAAATAGACTTAGCAATCATAGATTTTGGCAAAGCATTCGACAAAGTGCCACACAAACTCTTACTTTTCAATTTTGCTATAATCATGAAAATAATCATTTTCGCGATTAAACTTTTGTTCATACTTTCATTAAAAATGGAGTAGACCAATCTGAAAAAAAAATGAACTTAAAAATAAAGGTAGATGTTAGTATAAGAAAGTTGTTGCTGTTTTGTGTCAATTCTACCATGCTGTCAATTTTGAAAATTTGGGATTCTTCTCTATTTTAGATCAAAATACATATACATTTTGTACTTTCAACTTCTTTGCTCTAAATGATTGAAAACATGCATATGGAAGAATTTTGTTTCGGCTAATTAGACTGACTCGATGTTTTAAAAAGTTTGAACATTTTATTTCTCAAAATCTATTTTTTTGTAAAAAGCACATTTTATATTTTCACAGAGTCAAGTTTGATTATAATATTTTTTAAATTCACTTGTATTACATGTTTTGGAGACATAAACTTCATAAGAATACATCATTACTGATTTAAATTATAAAATCGTTTACGAGTGAGATAAGTGGCCTATGATCTTATTTTAGATAACTTGTCATAATATTGATACCACCAACTCACTGTGTATATCTACTAATCTATTATATAAAATTACACAGAAATAACCAACTATATGTCAAAAATCTTCACCGGAGTCCACAAAACAGAATTCACAACTATAGGTCATCGTACGGTCGTCAAAAGTGAGCGTAGCCCATATTGCATAGTCCACTGGGGTAAAGCTGATGACCGTAACTAGATTCACGGTCATCACAAGATGTCGGATGAAAAATTAGGTCAGTTTCTGTATTGTCTGTTAAAGTGTTTCTATATCATTTTCTTTACAAATCATACATTGAAACGATGCAAATTTATAAAAGAATCACTCGGAAATCACTAATTACTTCCGAGAAATGTGCATGAAACGGGAAATTCGATTTGAAAAAATCGTTAAGATGACCGTAAATCATAATCAAAATATTTTCAAGATGACCGTAACATATAACAAGGATGACCGTGATTGGTAAAAAGATGACCGTAACTTGTAAAGGATGATCGTAATTTGTAAAGACTGACTGTAATTTATATAAGACGACCGTAACTTTTATAGGATGGCCGTCAATTATAAGAAATATCCGTATTTGTATTCAAAGCTTTTTGTTGAGTTTGTCTAACTCAATAGGGGCTCGGTTAGCGGATATAAATATGTTTTTTTACACTATAATATAATTGGCCGTATTTTGGATTTATGACAATGATAGTTAATTGCATATTTCTCGTAAACAATGAAATATTTATTGATAACGACGTTAAAATTTTTACACAAATTGACAGCGATACGACGATCATTTGAAGAAACATGGTTGTGTCCCTAGTACACCGATGCCTCATCTACACTATCATTTTCTATGTTTAGTGGACCGTGTGAAAAAGGGATAAAACTGTAATTTGGCATTAGAATTGATTAAACTTGAAGCTGGACAAACGGACAAACAAACAGACGAACGAACGAACGTACGCACAGACCAGAAAAACATAATGCAAATAAATGGAGCATAAAAACATTAACAATACATATAAATATTCGGTAATCGAGCCCATATGTATGGTTCCAGAGGAAGCAGATTAAAATCTGAATTTGTCTTGATATATGCTGGCGGAAACACTCTTGAAATAGAGCAAAAGAATCAAAGCTCTTTGTTTATCGAGAAGGCGATAAATGTTTACTGTAATGTAATAGTAACAAAATTTTTTAAAAGTTAATAGAAACAAATAAAACGACATTTTTCTTCTCAATTACGAAGTGTTTTATTTTAAAAACTCCATTTGCATAAGTTTTCAATTTATCTATTACATAGTAATGCAAAACAATAAGATATCAAGGCGACGACATGGGTATCTATAAGTTGGATGTAGAAAATGCATAACCTCCTATTTATTTTTATTTTTTTACAACAGACAGAGAACATATCAATCTTTTAGTTCAGAAATTTTCCTGTCTGCCCTTCCATTATGTGAATAAAGAAAAACTTCCCCAAAATAGGTAACGATTGAATCGAAAAGAGAAAATCGAGTGCACCTTTTTATGTTAGGGCATGTTTGAGGTGTATATTTTGTCTTTGAAACGTACAAAGCAAGAGTGTTTGATATAGCATCTCACTTCAGATTCTATCATTTTTATATATCAAAGCTACAGGTTGACTTTATAACGTAAACAAATGACAGTACGAAAAGATGAAATATATTGGTCAAGTGAAATACCTATCTAATGAATCACAAAAACAGAGTAGGTGTGTTCGAATAGCTATTTTTTTTTTTCTAAAAGTACTTGACGACAGTCTTTTAATTTGGATGATGAAAATGCACATCTTCGAAAAATATGAATTTCTTGTGTGTGATAACTAGGGTTTATAATCTTCAACCACTGAAATTTTTTAGTCTGCCCTTCCACAAAATATTTAATTAGATTTTTTTTTAAATGCTTAAGAATTTTCGAAAATTCCACCTCACATCCGATCAGACAATATTTTTAAGTTGAATCAATGCAGACAAGATCATTAACTGATGCCCATTAGCTAGTAGATACATTTGTCTTTTAAAATACAACTGACATATAATGATCGTAATGGTGCTCTGTGGATAAATTTATCAGTTTTCAAGAGCAAAATTGGCAGAGCGTCATCCCTACAATGGCTTCCATTTCTACGATTGTGAGCATGAACTTGCGTAATGGGGAGATAATTTTGACGAAGTAGAATCCTGACTGTATGAATAACATTTCTGTATACATACAAATTGACAACGTTCCGCCTTGTGATACACTATTCGTACAAGACTATTTTAAGGATCTACTTTGCTGGAGCTCACCTTCACTAGTTTAGTCGTATGATATTTTCAAAATATTTTCTGTTATTTTATTTGCACGACTAAATGGAAGACGATATAATATCAATGGGTGTACATGCATTGGCATTTAAAAAAAAATGTGTATTTATTATATGTCATTAAAAGGAATCCCAGAAATAAAAAAAATCTTTTGTCATGCAGTTGGAGGCTGTGCACCGTATTTTTTTCATTATACTTGTAAGGTGTCCTTTTATCGCGCTTTTGTAGCATGTTTTCCCTACCTGTTCATTTTCATGTCTTTTTGAAAATTCATTTTAAAAATTAAACCCTGTACCGTAAAAAAAGATACATATGGTAAACTTTGCATTTAAAGCACGTCTTATTTTCTTCTACTTATAGGATAATACTCTCATATTATGTTTATACCAACACGATTAATCATTTGATACAAAAAGGTAGTTATATAAATACGGATATTCCTAGAATTGAGGGTCATCCTTTAAAAATTACCGTCATCATTTACAAATTACGGTCATCTTAAAACCAATTACGGTCACCCTTGTTATGAATCGCTGATTCTGTTACGGTCATCTCGATTGTGATTTACGGTCATCTGAGCGATTTTTTCAAATCGAAATTCCTGTTTAATGCACATTTCTCGGTAGTAATTAGTAATTTCCGTGTGAATTTGTTTTAAATTTACATCGTTTCAATGTATGATTTGTAAAGAAAATGATATAGAAACACTTTAACAGACAATACAGATACTGACCTAATTTTTCATCCGACATCTTGGAATGACCGTGAATGCAGTTACGGTCATCAGCTTTACCCAGTGATAGTCAGGAATAAAAAGATCCGAAATGACTAATGCAAAACGATTCGCGCAATAAAAACTAAAAGCATAATTTATTATTCAAAATAGTTAACGAGAAACAAATAAGTAACACAGCAACAAAAAAGCAACAATGAGAACAAACTATTAAATAACTTGCAAAAAACTTGTTGTTCAGTGGTTGTCGTTTGTTGATAAGATGGCTCATTTAAAGTGTTTTTCGTTTCTTGTCTTTATATAGATTACACTGTTGTTCCATGTTTGAATTGAATACTGGTCATTACGGGGCCCTTGCTATTGTGCTGTTTGGTGTGAACCAAAGCTTCGTGTTTAAGGTCGTACTTTGGCATATAATTATTTTCTTTAACACATTGTGACTTGAATATAGATATGTCTCATTGGTCTTCATACCACATCTTCTTATTTCTATCAATACATTAGATGAATACACAGATATTCTTCTAACAAAAACACAGATGGACTTGGATGGGTACTTGAACATCCAACCAATCAACAATAAAATTTGAGATTATTTGCAGTTGCTGTTGAATTTATTTTGAGAATGAGGAATTCTGAGCACCTGAATATCCCTGTATAATTAGTGTATATTGTTTCCTTGTCATTTCTTAAAATCAGTGATTACTTGAGGATGAAGAGAAAATAAATGAGGCCGAAAGTCATAGCATTTCATATGAATTAGTTTAGGAAGCTTATTTAAAATAATACTACATTACCGAATCGGAACGATGATAATTATTCACCTACTTCAAAATAGTTCTAGTGTTTCCTTGATCTTTTTAGTCGTCATTCCAAACTAATATATAAACCAATAAAAAGAAACATCGCATTGATAAAAGTTGAAACGCTTCTAGATCAATATATATTCCTTTGAAAGCTGCGAAATTTGAAGTTAAGCCTTGTGTGCTAGCCGAGGCAGTCAGTAGTTATATGTATCAACTCAGCGTTTATAAAAGCGTCTTCTAAAACTCGATCCAACACCATGAGACATGTCATACTCTTTTGACAAACTGCTAGATACCGCTGGATTATTTCGCAAATCTTAAATGTATTCACCGACAGTTTTGTCTAAAACAATTAACCTAGCTAAACAGCTTTGGCTAATATGATATTTTTTTATATTTTAATACATATACCAAATTTCAATCTTTATATTTTATGCATGAAATAGTAAGTAGGGGTGAAATTATATGTACAACAATTTGGGGCATGAATACTTAGGTAAAGCAGTAATGTAATTTGAACCAGTTTGAAAAGGTAAATTATTAGTATGTATGAAGCTGTCAAACCGAATCACAGACCGCCTCACCATAAAATTGTCCATATTTTGTGTTAGAGTCAGCAGACTTTTATATAATTTTGATATAATTTGTCCCGATAGAAGTACAGTACACTTTAAAAATCTTTATTGGATAGACAGGTGTGATTTTTTTAATTTGCGTGTTTGGTCTAAAAGAAATGTACTACGAAATAATTATGTTCTCGGGCCAAATCATTTGTGTGTTGAATCTTGATTCAAAATATATATTCTTTGTTTCTGAAAAAAAAACGTTATTAGTGTACAATATGGGTTTTTTTTTAGAATGTTTTAATGAAAAAAGAACATTAGATTATAATTATTTTTTTGTTTTTTTATTTATGCACTTTCGATCATATAGCTTTTCGCATGTTTATGTAGCTTTCATTTTATTGTTAAAGTTTTTCTAGAGGACGGTAAATCTAAAATAAACAATTCGGACAAATGTAAAAAAAAAACGTTATTTGTATACTTAACATTGTTTAACAATATCGTCCGTTATCAACAAAAACAAATAGCACAAGGTCATACATTTACAAATATTGATATTAAACCAGGTGATTTTTCAACTCGGGTATCCAGTGCATAAATTAAGAGGTATCGATATTTCAATACACTTTAAGACCTTGCGAAACACGAAGTCAAATTTTAGTCTTATACATACTACAAACCTAGAGTGTGATTTCACTCTCATTAAAAAATATATGTCTTCCCGATTTTGAAATTTAATGTGTAAGGCAGGGTGAAAAGTGGCTATTAATAATTTTATTAGACTGGTTGGTAATGCGCATGTGCAATCTTTATCTAGCTGTTTTTGATTTAAAATTTATTGAAGAACGAAGGATATAACGTCGCGTAAGATGAAAGATCAGAACCGTAAATTCTCCAAATGTTATCAGTAAGTGTCTATATTCGATAGTTACGTACATGTACGCCCTCTTTAAATATATGTGAACAGAAAAACTAACCAAGATGGTTAATTATATTTTACATTGTATTAGAATCAGATAATCTTATCTGTGGTTAAATATTTTTGACGCTGCAATACATTAACAGATTTGAAAGCCCTAATACTTACTGTACTGAATCATCTATAAATAATTCATACATTGTGGGTGTAGATTAATGGACTCCCGATAATCGTCAGAACCATGGAAAATAAGAAGATAGACAGTATACGATACCGCTAAAATTGTTTTATAGTTGGTAAGTATTGCTATATATCTTTATGACTGCTTTTATCATATCAAAAATGATATGTTAATAAAAGCTCTACCAACCAGTATATAGCAATGACAACCATCATCATGTATGTGATCAAGAATCAGTTCCGTTCATGTGTTTGAGCTTAGATTGCCATTTCATAAAGGACTTTCTGATTTGAATTTTCCTAGCAGTTCGGTATTTTGTGATTTTGCTTTTTACTGTGCAAAATTGATTTTCCTTATTTCTTATGAAAATACAAAAAAAAG
>CM034351.1:34692519-34960587 GCA_019925275.1 Mytilus edulis | reverse complement strand
AATATATATATAAATGTTCAAGTACGATGCTTAAGATCTTTCATACTAGATTCACATTATTTCACTTTTTATAGGGTTTATACCTATAAAACAAGAAGAGAAAAAAGAAGCAAGTGTATATCATGCAAGACCAGCATATGTTTTTTGGCTACGTTGTGGGTCTCATTGGGGTCTGAGCGTGACGCTGGATTGCCGATTTTTTGTAAGCGTGACACGTGAAAGTCAAATTATTGTGCCGTGAAATCGGGAAATGAAGTCTAATGGTAACGGGAAATTACCCAAAAAAATGTGAATTACTTACGTACATAGTGTAAGCGGGATACGGGAATCTGACAAAACAGTACGTGGGATCCAGGACCAGAAACTCCCAATGAGACCCCCTATGTTATCCGAATGCAGGCTAAAAATAAGCATTTATTGATAAGAAATTTGTAGTTTCTTGGTATCCTTTCAAAAGCCATCATATGTTGACTCTTCATAGTAAGCAGCTTCACGTCCAGTGGCAAATATTACATTCATATTCAGGCTGAAAGCTCGGGATTTCGGGATTGACCCTTTCGGGATCCGGAAATTCTTTTTTCGTATTTCGGGATTTAAATTTATTTTAATTCGGGACCTTGGGATTTCGTGTTTCTAAGCGGCCGGGATTTCGAGATTTGGACCCCCCCCCTAGACCACATTGGAAATCTAACACTAGTCTGACATACCTAAATCAGTGAAGGAGCAAGTATCAATATATGGTTAGATCTTCTTTAACCTCGTGCAATTTTAAGACGAATTAGCTTCCAGGAGTCCACGAGAACAGCGATATAAGTCATGAACACCTGTCTCTATTGATTGATAAATAATCCATCCTTATGTGTCACACTCACAAAATCCCTTGTTTTAGCGGCCTGGCTTTTCAATTCATTTATTGTAGTTTATCTATCAAACCAATCTATTTCTGATTACTAAAGAAATCATGAATGGAAAGTATATTGATGGTCACCCGAGTTTAAAAAGGCTTCAAATAAAAGAGAATTGAAAATACCAGCAAACTCTTTACCAAAAAATAATTGAAAACACATGTCCCAAATTAGGATAGGGTTGTGGGCGATCACAAATATGTTAACCTTGCTGTATTCTGTATGTGCCTGTCCCTAGTCTATGAAACCTGTATTACAATAGTTATTTTCTGGGTATGTAGGGTTAGGGCAAACAAACATTATCTTTTTCATGGCCTAATTTTTTTATGTCTAATCCTAGAAAAAAGGCAATAAAAACTGACTGGTGTTTTTTTGATAGGATATGTGGATTGTAGATGACATAATCAATGTAATTGGACAGTGTACCAAGTACTGTATCAAATACGTTTCAGTGGCCAGATGAAGCTGAATTTTTAAGAAGAGAATACACTAAAATGAAACCTTTCAGCTCATAACATGGACATAATTACACTTACACCATTTGTACACTAGGGTCGCAATCCATCATGCAATTTTTTTTAATATTTTATTAAAGGGTGATTGGTTGCCTGTTGGTGTTTAATGCCACTTTAAGAATAAAAGGCTCCATCCTGGCAGCCAGTTATTATTGGTGGAGGAAGCAGGAGTGCTTTGGAGATAACCAATGACCTTCAACAAAAAATAATTGGCAATCCTGGTGAATAAAGATTGGAGTTGAAGTACCTGCTAATGCAAAGTTTGCACTCAACACCTCAGTTTTGACAAGCTAGAGTATACAGTAGATACTACCTAGACAATTCCGCCACCAGAGCACCTCACTTGTTTGATATTTTTATTGTATACTCTCTCTCTCATATGTTTAAATTTTTGGCTTTCCAAACTTTGAGTCACCAGGTTATTCCTAAGGCATGTGATATGTGCATGAATATCATGTCATTTTTTTTTACTACCTCTAGTATGGAAGTGTTTCGGTAGATAGGGAATGGCGACAATCAGCTAATAACCGACAATATGGTTGTGATTATATATTGGCTTATAAGCATTATCATAGATAAAGGAAAGTATGGTATGAGTGCCAATGAGAAAACTCTCCATCCATCTCTCAATTTGTAAAAAGTAAACCATTATAGGTCAATGTACACCCTTAAACACAGAGCCTTGGCTCACACCAAACAGCAAACAGGAACGATTAAAAAAACAACGCAACAAATGAAACTGTGATCTAATGCTTACTGATGATACCCCCGCCCAAATACTTGACAGTAAACAGGAAGTTGTTGAGTGATAAATCTGAAAATACATCATACAGTATGGCTGACTGATATAAACCATGAAACCAAATTTCAGAATTTCTTGTAATGTAGTTCCTGCGAAAAATACAGGTGTCGTGTGTAAAATGATGTAAGTGTCCGGTAAACAGAAAGTTGTTGAGTGATGAATCTGAAAATGCATCACATCAGGCCCGTAGCCAGGAATTTCCAAGGGGGGTTTATTTGGACTCAGGAACTCGACTTTAACAGTCACAATTCGAACAGAACAATGACTTTAACAGTGCTTATTTGTTTTCAAAATTTCAGAAATCCTTGTAATTTGCAACAAAAATATTCATGGGACCAAAGGACGGACAGACTGATGGAGGATTGGACTAACAGACAGGGGTAAAATAGTATACCCCCACTTTTTCAAAGCAGATGCATAAAAAACACAAGGTTCTTTAACTTAAAGGGTTCCATCCAACAACAGGCTATTATAAACTTATTATTATATCCTAAACTATATCTAGAAATAACACAAGCCTTAACATTCAAATTTAACCCTTACAGTAAACTGAACTCTAACCTGAAGTACAAAGACCACTAAAAGAATAAGAATTAAACATAACTGAAAATAAAACAATATCTGATGCCAACAATTGATATATATCTTTTTTAACTTCTTTTAATTTTTGGAAAGTCTGTTTTCTGTTTCACATTATAAAATTTACTTTTAAATTTTTCGTAAGCAGTTTTTGAGATTACAACATCTACAATAAGATGATTCTCAGTGTCTGTTTCTATATCTTGTACTTTGGTCTCTTGATACAGCCAACTGAAATAATGAAAAAAATAAAGGAATTTAAATTGATTTGGTTACAATCATAACAGTATTTTATTAAAATATAGATTATATACTATAAATTACGAAATTATTGCGTTATTTATTATTACCATTTTTCAAGTGAGTTTTATTATTGTGATTTGGAAAAAAATATGCATAAAGATCTAGGTTTCAGTTATCATTATTGCAATACTTACCAAGTGGCATTATTCCAATTTATAAAAGCCTCTCAATAATATCTACAGTACAGTATTTCCCCTTGCAAAAGTTAAAATGATTGTTGTAATAAACCTTTATTTGAAAGACGTTTTCGGCCATGGTCCCCCTTCAGTTTCTTATTTTTTTCTTAACTACATGGTAGTTAAAATATGATAAAAGTATCTGAGTAACACTACTTATTCAAGATTTGAAAATAATTAAACTACTGTAAACCAACTTATTTCGCTGATACTTTATTTCGCGTTTAGCCCTAAGAATCCCATTTCGCGGCGATTTAATTTCGCGATTTTCAAATTTGCTTGATGTAATTAATTTAGAATACTCCAATTTTAACATATTCGCGTTATTTTTCAACTCACGAAAGACGCGAAAATAAATCCCTCGCGAAAATTAGTTGGTTTACAGTATTTAAAATGTGAACAAATGGATATTTATACCTCAGCTGATCTCCAGAATCGGGAATTCTCAGTCTTTTCTCCAAATATATAGAATTTTCTCCTAATAGTTTGTGTTGTATTTTTTCTACTAAAACATCTAGGCCTTGTCCTGTTACTGCAGATATAGGCATTTCATTGCCTTCAAAAAAATAATTCCTACAATAGAAAAAAAGGAAAATAAAATTCAAATATAGAACACTATGACCTGTTTTTTTTATGAGCAACCAAGGTTTTAACAAGATAATCATATCAAGGATTTCTTACTAATTAAAAAATGTTTGAGATTTGCTTCAATGAAACCACAACAAGCAATACAATACAAAAGACATTTAAAGGCTTCTATATATGCAAAATGAACTTCTGTTACATTTCAATATCTAAATTGTTCCTGGAAGCTGTGAATATATAATTTAACTGACACTGCACAATATCTGCCAACAATATAAAATTATGTGAAAAGGATAAAAACACCACAAAAATACACCACAAAAAATATGTTAACCAAAAAGTGATGATGATGGGGATAGTACTTCCTGTATGATGTATAGGAATTTTCATTATTTGTTTAAGGTGGTACCTAACACTACAGGGAGAGAACTCTGTAAAGTCAGTAAAACGTTTTAATTACGTTTGTGTTTGTAAAAAGGAATATTAAGCTTCTCAATGATACAAATTGGTGTTTGTCAAATTGCTATATAACCAGTGTATTTTTTTCTGACAAAACGGTTGTGTCAAAAATTTTTGAATTTTTATATTTTTATATTAAAGTCTCAAAGTAAATACTTTTGACAAAATTTTAATAGAAATTAAACAAGCCAATTAATTTTAGTGAAAGTGTTTGGTACCACCTTAAATCATCAACATAAAACAAATTTCAGAATAGACAAGTAAGTTTCTGATCTTACTGGTTTCTATTCTTAAAAACTTTGGACATCAACAAAAAAAAATAAAAAAAATACAACTAACAAACATAACCAATTTACATTGATTTTCTATCCGTCTATAAGAATTATTCTTTAATTTATTCTTACTGTGAAAGTTTGTCCACTTTATTACAGACTTCTATAATGTTTTCCATTTGATCTTTGGTCAGTTTTTCCTTCAATATCTTCATAACACCAACTTTTTGATTGACAGCATCGGATGACTGACATCTCTAACATGAAGTACTATATCCTGAATTAAAAAATGAATATAGTTGATTAAATTGATTCTTGTTATAACAAACTCTTATATTTAAAAAAACAAAAATGAGCAACTTCATTATAATGTTTTGGTCCTTATTAATAGTTTTGCAGTTTTGCAATATTTACTTTTATATCTGGAAATTCAAGATATCAAAATAATATCTAATATCAGTCAAATCAAATTTGAGATAACCTTTAGATAATTATGTTATTTTCTAGAACAGTATTCTTTAATATGTGGTTGATCAAAGGGTGATAACTACACTTACATTTTTAAATCTCATATTTTCTGTCAGAACAAAAATTTCTTGTGTCCCAAAAATTGAACCATAAAATTGAGAATGAAATGAAGAATGTGTCAAAAAGAGAACAACCTCACTAAAGAGCAGAAAACAGTTTATTGAAAGCTATTGCTTTTATAGGGGGTTCTATATTTCTGTTAATTCTTTAATTTTGGTTGCCATTTTTCTTTATTCTTTGTAAATTTTGGTTATCATTTTGCATTCTTTATAGTTAAGCACCACGTTAATCTCATTTCTTTATATTCTTTTTTTGCCCATTTTTCGCCATCATTTTTTTGGCCCATATTTATGTATATTAGTCCATTATTCTGTATTCTGTAAATGTTGCTGAGAATATAGGTGCAAATTAACGTCTTATGTTTGTGACATGACTTCGTACTTTTGTATGGGTGCCTAAGAAATAGATTTTGAACATAAAGACAAACAAGCACAGCATTAGTGACTTTAACACTTATTTCAACACATTTGGATACCTATTTATACCCTCATATCTACAGCTAATAATTAAACCCAAACTATTAACTTACAGCAGCCAAAGCATCCTCTAACGTGGCTGAAAATGCATCAATCAAATTATGGTGAAGATTAGATATAAATCCTACAGTATCCATATATAAAACTGTCATTTTATTGGGCAGTAGTCCACCATGTGCAGTGACATCTAGCGTAGCAAACAGTTGGTTTTCTGGTAGCATTCTCTCATCCCCTGTTAGAGCTTTGATCAGTGTTGTTTTACCTGTATGTAAAAATTGCATTACAAAGATTTCTTTTAATCTATAATCAATATTCAGACTTGATCTCCATAATTCAAAACAGTCCATTTTTCCATAAGATCCTCTTGTGTCAAGAGCCATACAATTACAAATATAAAAAATGTATTTAAGTTTTTAAAATCATTTCAAATGTTATAAATATATTGATAAAAATCTACTATTTTGATATTATCAAGTGGACACTAATAAAAAATTTGAGCTCATCCTCAACTTTTCCAAATGAGAAATTTTAACTGGGATCTATCTAACAGTATACTTTTTTCTGAATATCTATCCTTCTCAATGTTCAAAGCATAAGCACTTATTCTTTATTTACAAATTTACTGGTTTTTTTTGGAAATCCTGTAGTTTTAAATATTTTTCTTTCATAGAACAATAAGTATAAACAAGCTTCCCTTTTCTGAGTTAATTGTCTGAATATCATATTTCAAATTTTTTCTGGATACCGATTTGTCAAACAAACTTATACTATCACTGATAAATAACAAAAACAAAATGCTCAGATAAATGCACAATGTTTCTTTAAAGTATTGTACCAGTGTCATAATGGCCATGTTACAAAAAATGGTCTGTTTATGGGCGTTTTTCAATAAAAGCGTTCCTTTCAGACCTAAAAAAAATGGAAAATCAACTAGTCTAAAATTTATTTTCAAGAGTTATTTTGAATACCTCTATTATATACCTGTTTGTAAACAAAAAGTGCAATCTTAAATACTCTTTAAAATGACATTATTTTCATAATTTGTGTACTGTTTCGTAAGGGACTTTTGTCCCCTACGAAACTGCTTCTAAACACACATACTTTTGCAATTTTAAATGTTTCCTATAGACATTCCAGTTTGTTTACTTTATATACTAGAAAAATCTCATATTTTTCTGAATTGGTGAACCATTTTTTATCGATAAAGATTAGACAGTACTTCACATATGAAGGTACAACTCATGTTACGTAGTGGACATTTTGATGCGTTTCGTAGTTGACAAAACCGTTTCGTAGTGGACAAAAAGTTTCGTAGTTGACATCAACCCTATTCTATGTTAATAAAATCATAATAAAAATTACATGAAACTAACCTTTGTTATTTGCTTTGCACGAATATAATTGAAAAAAGAGTAAAAAAAGACTGCATGGTAGTGGTAGTGTCCACTACGAAACGTTTTTCTCCCAAACTTGTTTCGTAGGGGACCGTTTCGTAGGGGACGTATTCACATATTTTATTTTTTTCTCACAATCCCTATATTGCAATAGTAACAAGACTGACTGTATTCATCAAAGCGTTATTGAGCTGTACACTGATATTTTTTTCAAATTTTAAAACCAGTTACTGAAAGAGATTTGACCCGTTTCGTAGTGGACATTTACAAAAATACGGTATCACTCTGGTCCATTTGATGTGCTCAATTTTTCTTACCAACAGTTTAATTGCCGTTATAAAAGCATCACTTCTTTTGTAAGACCCTAATGTTTATATCTCTTGCAAACAAAAAATTACATTGATTTTATAAAACTGTTTATAAGCAAGATTTAATGACTTCGTTTCGTAGTGGACATTGTGTTAGAGACACACCTTCTAAAATAAAAAATCATTTGTTAAAAGCTGTTTATTAAAATATGTTGGCTCTAAACATACTTTTGAATTATTAAAGAACTTATATTAAGTAAAATTAATATTTATTTCTACATTTTTTTACGATATTTTAGAGTATGAATGTTGAACAGGCGGTCTAGGGACATGCCATTTTGGTTGTTTTGGACCATTCAGGAATCAATATCTTATCAATCCCACTAAAAAATAAACTGTTTCTTTGCTTAAAAATGTTATATCTAATTCAATGTACTGACTGCACAAAAAATTACTTGCAAAGATCAAACACATTTTTTTTTTAAGTGGCTGGGACAAGAAAGTACTGAAAAACGCCCTTATACTACTTACCACTGTTTGTATAGCCAACAACTGCTACAGTTGGGAGTTCTTTCCTTTTTCTACTTGTTCTCAAAAGTTCTCTTTGATTTTTGACCTTAGCAAGTGCTTTCTTTAACTTTCTTTCTGTGTCCTGAAAAATATTTAATATTTTGATCTGATTGTACTGGTAGCAGATCACAATTCATTTCTTATACAAGAGGGAAAATATTTCTTTGTTTATTATACAAACACATGTATTAGTTCTTCATACTGTTGATTCATGGGACTTAAGTTTTGATAGATTCTGTGGATTTATTATACCTTTATTATGTGAAATAGATCAAATGAGTAAAAATATACTGTACTCTAATTAAATAGTTAATATACAATTATGCAGGATAAAAAACAGTGTATGTTCTAAAATTTTTGTGTTCATTTACTTAATTGCTATCTTTGAGCATTAGACAAAAATATAAGATTAATTACATACAAAAGTCATGTGTATAATGATTTCATTAAATGATGCAACGAATAATGCTATCAACATATAATTATTTTTTTTAATTTTTTTTATGAAACCTATATCCAGTTGTAATTTTTGCAATAATAAAAAATTGGCAAATATTTCTGAATTTACAGAATATCATAATTTTGCTACAACGCATTTAGGAAGAACATTGCTTGTAAATTTCTGACAATCATATGTCTTCTGTTACTTACCTGTAGTAAAGCCTTTCTGATTTGTAATGGAGTTTTAGCACCACGACCATGAGCTGACTTGGCAAGACCACTCTGAATTTGACGTGGATTGGCGGCATTAAGTTCTTCTAACCTATCTCTGCAGTAAAGATACATAATAGTGTTTGAACATTTATAACAGATGATGGTCAGATCTAAGGGTTTCATTTATCAATAAAAAAATCAAAATAAGCAATAAAAAGACTATTAAAGCATGTATTAATCTATTAATCTAGAAAAAAATGTTTAACTTAATCCTTTCACTAGACTGAAACAATCTGTATTTGAATAGGCTGATCCATGCACCTTTCTGTCATTTTGGCTCTCAATTTTATCACACCAACCATTGTTAATTAATGATAACTCTTAACAGTTAAGGCCTATCAATTTTCAAGTAAGCAATGTTCATTATGTTTCTTTGTCTTGGAGGTGGTTGAAAGTGCAGGCAGGTTAAAATAAATTAAGAAGTGTGTTACCTTATTACTGGAATTTCAGCAAGTGCCACTTGGAGCTTTGCCACATTTGATAAAGCATGTTGTTTGAAAATTTGTATCACTATTGAGTATCTGAAATAAATTATGTTGGTTGATTGATTGATTCTTGGTTTTTAACACCACCTTCAAAATCTGGCAAAAACAGAAATTACAGATATAAATAAAGCATTCCAATGAAATATCGCGCAGTTGTATGATAGTTCCATTGGGTGTCTTTCACTAATGGTCTTTTGGAAATTTCACTAGCCTATAAATTCAAAATGCCGTACAGAGATAATCATTCGTGTGAAATTGTACATCAATATAAGCATAGTTACTTTGATTGCGCTTCAATATATATAGGTAACAAGTGATTACAAAATATGTCACAATAAAAGAAAGATATAAACTACGAAACTAAAAATTATAAGGGCTGTTCCAGAATTAAACCTTTAAACCTAGGGTTGGAGGGGGGGGGGCATTTTGTTTAGCCTAACCACCCAAAAAACAAGCTTCATTTTTTTTTTATTTACGATACTTACAAAACTCGTATGAAAATGCAACCAACAGTAGCATATTAATTTAATAGCATATTATCCGTGATCCCCCCAACCATAATCAATTTTGGAACAGCCCTAAACTTTCCTGCCCTTTACCTATCAAATACAGGTAGCTGCCAATGTGCCTGGAAATTCATAATCTGTGCCTTGTTTAAACGACTCACATTAAGGAACACAGCAGAAATATTCTTCTTGTTTGGAATTTTAGTACACATTTCTTTAAAAACATTTGCACCAAACATGTTTGCAGTTGTTAGGGTGCCAATGTTGACTTTTACTATTTTCTGAAAAACATATTAATTGATTGATGGATTGTTGGTTGCTCAACGTCCAGTGGCAAATATTTCATGCATATTCAGGACGAGAAAAACATATTAATGATAACGTATATATTGCAATAAATTATTAAATTTAATTAGAAAAACACATGACATATAAAGACATTTTCCTGGGAAAACTCAAGTATGTTGTATTTTAAGAGGGGCGTAAAGGGGGGTTTCTGAACGGAAGAACGTGAAATATCATTGCCATTTCACAATGAATGAACAATTAATACATGAAATAAAAATGGCAAAACATGTTGCACGAACACAACCCTTTACCACCCTCCTTAATGTGGCATATACTACTACAGGGAGATAACTCTGTAAAAATCAGCTGAATGTTTTCATCACATTCGTTTGTTAAGGAATTAGATTAAGCTTCTTATTGATTAAAATTAGTGTTTGTCAAACTGCTATTCATACATGGAAATTTTTCAAATAAATTGTGTGGCTCAAGTTTTTTTTAATTTCATTTATTTTGTCAAAGGGTCAAAATCAATATTTGGTCCAAATTTTATGAAAATTAAACAAGACAGAAACACGGTAGTGTAACATTTCCCCCAGACACCTCTTGTATGATTAGCAGTATGACAAGGATGTCTGCTGTATAAATTATGTGATGACATGTAATGAACAATATTAATATTGAGTTAACGTTGAATCTTGAATTGTTTTATGACCAAAGGCTAATATTAAAATTAACAGACTAATCATGATAGGGTGCCTTAATGAATAGAAGAAATAATGATTAAAAACAGATGTTTATATACTATATTTTGATAATGTAGTTAAGAGAAAACCAAAATGAGAATATACTGACTTGTAACATATTTTTTTTAGAAACTTGACTTGGTAAGAGAGATAATTCAACCTCAAAATTATGAACCTTTTACCAATAAATAAAGTTTCTTTAAAAGAGCATTACTTTAGACTGTCCTATGCCTTTCCATCCATTTATTAACTGTACCAAGGTTTTTTTAAACATTTTTTCCTATTAATATGTCTGTTTGTTTTGCTCACTAGTTGTTGTCAAATATAATGGAATAACATATCACTGTCATACAAGTGAGAGGTTGAGCCAGCTATAAAACAAGGTTCAATCCACCATTATTCACATATGGAAATGCCTGTTTCAAGTCAGGAATATGACAGTTGTTTTCCATTCGTTTGATGTGTTTGAGCATTTGATTTTGCTATTTGATAAAGGACTTTCTGTTTTGAAATTTCCTATGAGCTCTGTATTTTTACTTTTTCCTTCAATACAAGTCAGGAATAAACATGATAAATGTGTGGATTTATCTTTTTTTTGTGCTTTTTTTCAAACTGTTACCTGTTCAGCAACGTTCCATTTATCTAATGTTCTAACTAGTGTACAGGCCTCCTCCATTTCTAACTCAGGTGTTGTAAGCTGGGGGTTACGTCGATCATATCTAACAGCTGAAATAAAGACACATCACACTTATATAGATTTTTGTCACTTTCCCTTCTCACCCTTCTCACCTCGGACAGCTCACTTCAAGCCAATAAGAACTAACTTCATTTTTTTTAAATATTGTACATTTTTGTTCCAGTAATCATGTAATCAAAAGCTGGGGTGATTTTTCCAATATTAATTCCGTGAGGATCACAAAATAAAAACTTGCATTCTGAATAATGATACATGTACATATATGTGTATGCAGCTTTACCTGTAATTGCAATAATCATTCTCATACATTTGTCTGTCACATCAAAATGGGAATAATAAATGCAGACAATCATTTCTGAATTTAAATATAAAAAAAAAGATGTGGTATGATTGCCAATGAGACAACTGTCCACAAGAGACCAAAATGACACAGAAATTAACAATTATAGGCCACTGTACATCCCTCAACAATGAGCAAAGCCTATACTGCATAGTCAGCTATAAAAGGCCCTGATAAGACAATGTAAAACAATTCAAACGAGAAAACTAACAGCCTTATTTATATAAAAAAAATGAACGAAAAACAAATATGTAACGCATAAACAAACGACAACCACTGAATTAAAGGCTCCTGACTTGGGACAGGCACATACATAAAGTATATTAAAAAGATCATGCAAAAACTAGCCAGATTGGCCATCTAGCTAAAACAATGTTAAAAGTCCTTTTAGGAGACTTACAATGTAAGTTGGTACCTAAACTACAGGGAGATAACTCTGTAAACATCTGCTTAATGTTTTATTTAATAACGTTGTTTTGTTAAGGAAATATAAAGATTCTCAATGATCAAAATTAGTGTTTGTCAAACTGCTATATAACCAACAAAATTTTTCTGACAAAGTGGCTGGTTTGAATTTATGGAATTTTTTATATTTTCGTCAAAGGTTCAAAGTAAATATTTTGACAAAACTTTATGAAAATTAAATGCATACCTGTCAACTGACCCGTATTCTGCGGGTGTGACCCGAGATTTTCACAATTCTGAGGGATCACCCGGAACACCCGCCGGGTCATTGAAATAACCCGGGAATTCCGAAAATGACCCGATTTCACCCGTATTTCTTAGCCTTGAGATTGATTTCATAAGTAATATTCCTTTGAAATACCGGCAAATTCGTAATTCTTCCATGAACAGGAAGTTCATCTAGCTATGTAAACTGTCAAATTAAGTGACCCATTAAGTGCATGGCTTCACTTGACAGCTTTGGTGTCAAACACACTGTTAATTAACACCAATGAGGGGGGATAGGACCTTTATGGGGACTCCAGGATCGGGTGTTTTTAAGCTCAGGATTTCGGGATTTACCCTTTCGGGATCCGGGAATTCTTTTTTTCGGATTTCGAGACCTCGGGATTTCGTATTTTTAAGCCCGGGATTTCGGGATCAGGACCCCTCCTATCCCCCCTCACCAATTACCTTAGCTTTAGGTCGTAAATAAATTGCACCATCGGTTACAAACTGCACTGGAGTTACTTCCCCTTATTTGTCACCATTCAAAATTATTCCTTATTTTTACGTTTTATGGGTGAAAAAGATTAAATCATTCAAAATATAAAATTCAAATACATATTGAAAAATAACTATTCATTATTTTTATACCTTTATACAATTTTTAAAAAAAAGTTGAAAATTATTTTTTACATTTATACTTCCTTTAACTGTATTACTATATTTTATCATAGTCTAATTTCCTTTATGAAAATAATATAATATGGATAAAGGCTACATAGTAAATAGTGAATTACATTAAATTCTAGTGTTTGAAGATTGTATTATTATTTTTCAAAAAGTAAAGCACATAAGACTGAGTTACACAAAATTTAAAAAAATCTTTAAAAGTGCAATGAATTAATATTTAATAAGATTTAAAATGACTTAACAAAGTGAACATGCATTGATGTTTTGGTATCTTTGATATACATTATAAGAAAATGTACCATAAATACTGAAATTCAGCTCGAAAAAAGTTTGTACGCGTTATGACCTGAGATTTGATTCTTCAATGCAGGTCATGACCTGCATTTTCATCGTCACAGGTTGACAGGTATGTAAATGAGCCAGATTAATATTAGTCAAGGTGTTAGGTATCACCTTAAACTTTTTGGTAAATTCAAACCTGGATGAATAACAAAGAGGCTGTGACCATTGTTAGAATGTTTGTGATATTCTTGTACAAATTCTTTATACTCTGGGTCATCTATAACATTTTCATCTGTAAAATAAAAAAAAAGATATATGTAGTTAATAGAGTATAGATAAGTATTTCATGGAGAAACAAATAAATGATATTAATAATGGCTAGTTTTTTTGTAATGTATTTGAATCATGTTAATGTTTTAGTGAGTTTTTTTTAATTATGTTGTTGATTGCAGATTATATTAATTCACCACTTAAAAAGCACTTTTTTTAATCAAGGCAATTCAAACATTAAAAAGCTTTTATGTTGGTTTGCTTTCTCATTGATATAACCAACATGTATAATCATTTTTAACAATGTTTAAAATTTGTTATTAAAATTGATCCCTATTTTTGACATCATGATCAAATGTTCATACAAAATGATATCATAAAAACACTGCATATGCCATTTATGCTGATAAATCATGTAAATAAATTCTTCTCATAAATTGACATAAATATTGGTTACCTTCATTTGAAGAATCGTCATTCTGACATAGCAGAGCAGATGTGTGAAAATTTCCTGGTGAACCATATTTTGATCCATCTAAATATAAAAGACTTGTTTTTCTTATCAGAGATTTCTTTGTGATCTCTGATCTTCCATATGTATAGAGCTGGCTTTGGTGGCTTAGTTTTCTAATTGTTGACTGTAGATGCACACACTTAGTACACACATGTTTCGTCTTATTAACGGCTGACAGAAACATTCAACTTCTTTCTGAAATATATGGAAGTGTACAGTACAGAAAAGAGGGGGGTAGGAGGGGTCATGATCTCGAAATTCCCAGGCTTAAAAACATGAAATCCTGAGGTCCCAAAATTAAAAAAAAATCAAATCCTGACTTTACGAAATTCGAAAAAAGAAATCCGGGATCCCAAAAGGGTCAATCCTGAAATTCTGAACTAAAAAACACCCAATCCCGACATCCTGAAAAAGGTCCAGCCCCCCTCATAATGAATTCATTTTGGTTAGAATTTATTTTTAATAGATTGACAACATTTTTTTTACAACTGCAATCAAACCACATTTAATTTTTTTTTACAAAGTCTTAACAGAATAATTCTCTTTTCGAGTAAATGAGAATGCAAACGGTGCGTGTATGTATTCCTCTGAAATCAATAGCAGTAAATAAAGCTGAGATACATACATGACATATTATTAATAAAATATTTTTCTACGCTACACTTAATCCTGTTTTGTCATGTTTATATATCATGTATAAACATGATGTATATATATTTTTTTTTCTTGTGTATAATTCAGAGTTAGGTATGATAATGCATGACATCCATTATCACTGAACTAGTATACATATTTGTTTAAGGGCCAGCTGAAGGATGCCTCTGAATGCGGAAGTTTCTCTCTGCATTGAGGTTGTTGTCTCTTTGACAAATTCCCCATTTCTATTCTCAAGTCTATTATTCAAAATTTGTACTTAATTATTCTCTAAAATTGCAAGCCTTGAAATTAAACAAATCAGAATTTCTAATTTCATAGACTAATAAATGACCAACTTAAACAAATTATTCTTAATTTGGATACATGAATATTATAAGGTCGATTTTGATATTTAATTAGCCTTGTATTAAATTCATTCTAACAGAAGTTGATCTAGGTTGGAGAAAAAAGGGCTGTGTGTGCACTTGAGTTGTCAGAAATGATCAAATTAAGTTTAAATTTATGGGGCTTGAATTTATACTGATATTCAACCATGGGTTGGCCCTTTCAGCTAAATATTTTACCGAAGAGCAACAGTGCAGAGATAAATATTGGCATAAAGGGCAAACCAGTGGTAAATCAGTTAAAATTCAAGCTGCCATGAATTATTTCTTTTCTAATAGGACAAATACAGCAGTTCTCTGGATAGAAGAGCACTAGGTGAATGCAAATATTTGCTGTTCCCGTAAATAAACACACTATTACATTGACGTGAAGGAACCAAGCAAACTGATCTAGTGACATGCTTAAACTATTTGGAGGGGGGTGGGAGGGATCCTGATACTGAAATCCAGGGTTTAAAAACATGTTATCCCAGAGTTTCAATTTAAAGAAATTTATAAAATCCTGACATACCTAGTCCAAATAATTATGACCTCTTGAAGTAAGGCGTCAAAGAAAAAAATTGTAATAGCCTTTCAAGAGGTCATAATTATTTGGACTACGACATACCATGCATACTGAAATTCAAAAAAAATCCTGAACTCCCAAGCTTAAAATCGTCTGCTCTTGGAGTCAAAACAAAGTTCTGACCCCCACCCTCTATATGCAATAACGTTTTTAGATGGGTTTTGATGAATTTGAAATATAAATTTCATAATTTAGACATTAAATAATTTCTAGAGGGAGATAGACATTTGTACATAATTACATTTTTCAAATTGAACAAGTCTAGAGCTAAGACTATATTGTTATGTTATTGAAAGTGTGTAAAAATAGTTTAAAAGTGAAATACATTATTACTACAATATTTTCCTTGCACGATGATTTCACTTATTTGTTCTTTTAACTTTTATTACTTTGGTCCTGTCAAAATCCTTAATTGATGTGGTAAAACCTAGAGAAAACCAAATGATTTTTTTTCTAAAATCCAGAATCGAATGTCGGATGAGAACCCGGAATATCTTATTCACATACATTACTACCTCATTATTTCATAATTATGATCATATAATTGTATCTTTTTCTTCATTTGACAAATTTTCATCGCTTAGATTACCGCAATGGTGCAATCATTGAATAGTTAAGAATTGCTCATGAGACTAGCAGATAAGTAGACTACTCGGAATACCTCTGTATTTGTCATCTTCCAACATTAGAATATTTGCTGTGCAACAAAAGTTGTTTAGTCTAGTAATAATAACATTGTGTGCAGATATTTGAATTTCTTACATAGTAAGCTATATTTATAGGTATAAATTCATGAGACATTTTCTCAATCATTTGATTTTGATAAATCATGGCAAACATCAGATCTTATCAAACCAAACACAAAATCAAATCAAATCATGAATGCAACATTGAACATGATATGTAGTCCAAATAATTAGGCAGCAACCATTTGATTTTCTGGGGGGGCTATGGTTTTTTTTGGAAAAAAAAGTTTGTTTCCAGTTTTTGGAGAAAAAAATAATTTGTTTTTGATTCTGAGAAAAAAAAATTGTGTTTCACCCTCAGCTGCCACTATATATATATATGTAATGCTAAAATTGAAAAAAAAAAATTGTCCAGAAAAAAAAACCATGGCCACACCAGAAAATCAAATGGTTGCTGCCTTATGACGTCTTGAAAGGCTATTATATTTTTTTTCTTTGACATGTCGTCGAAGTAAGACGTCAAAGAAAAAAAATATAATAGCCTTTCAAGACGTCATAATTATTTGGACTACATGTCGACATGAAGTCGATGAGCAATATCTAATTCAAATAATTACAGGTCTTGGAAGGCTATTTTAAATTTTTGCTTTGACACCCGTAGTCCGTCTCTCGTTGCCTCCCAAGGCCAAGATGCATAAAGTATTGTTACAGAGTGGATGTAAGGCGTCAAAGAAAATAATATAATAGCCTTTCAAGATGTCATAACTTTTTGCACTATAAGCATTTAATATGATTATGTGAGGTACACTATATGAAAATCAACAGGTATTTTATTGCTCAAATTTAAACACTATTTGAAAATTCTCTTGTAATAAGTTATAACAATCAAACTGCATACAGCAGCTAGCGAAAAGTGGTCATTTGATCACAGGAATCAAAAATTCTATCAATAATAAGAATAATCCAGGGGTGGGACCGGTGGGTTCTCTTTTGAGGATCAATGCATTTGAACGAGGACAAATGGTTGTAACCCCCCTTGCTGGATTCACCATGTCCACCCTTATTACATGTATTACAACATTTACTATAGTTGCCGGCCGAACTTTGAGAATAATAATTGCCCCTTTATACAATGATATATAACTTATTATTGATAGAATTTCTGATTCCTGTTGTTTCATGTATATAATTGAGGATCATCATCTGTCAGAGCTCGGACATAAGTAATTAATAAATATGTAAGTCTAAATTTTGTGCTATAAAAATTTGTAAAAACCAAACCCACAAAATTGGTATTGTACAAAAATTAAAAAATTATACACACAGTAAACATGATAAACAATTAATTTCTCTACATCATCATGATCAAATACGCATGTTAGATACCCTTTTAAACCATGTAAACCCGCAATGCTTGAAAATACATGAAATAGTAAATGATTAAAAATGAGGAATGTTTTATATTTAATATTAAGTAAAACTATGCCAACATCATGTATGCCATCATGGGATAGTACCCTCAAAGCCATACTTTTAAACATGTTAAATAATGTAATACAATTAAATGTTCTTTTAGAGTAAAACTTGACCAGCATGAAATCCTTGGTTAAATTAGATTTGTTGGATGGGAATGGCTGCTTCCTGCAGACAGACTATCAGGATGACGGGAAGTCAGGATTTAAGCTTACCTTGATTGATGGCATAGATGTTTTTAAAGGTCAAGGTGAGATATCGACCCTGTTGAACTTGGTATCATAATAGTAATCATGGTATTTAATGCTTAAATTTAATACTTATTTTTATACTTAGCCAGTCACATTCAGTCAGGGGTACTACTTATACAAGTTATTTTTAATTACTTGAAGAAGTAATATTAATATACTTAACAGGCTATTATTTAAACTTGGAATTATTTTTAATTATGGAATTTGCCTGATTTCTTGTTATTGAAATTTTTAATAAATTCCATGTTTATTCTGTACTGAAATGTTCTGTGCTGCGCACAACACTTTCTATTACAAAGAAAATAGTATATTTTCAATAGAATGTACTGTGCCGCGCACAACACTATCTAACCAAAATATATTGTATGGAAAGTGTTATTAACCGCTCAAAAGATTATAATACCAAATAAACATGGAATTTATTAAAAATTTTAAACACAAGAAATTATGCAAATTCCATAATTAAAAATAATTCCAATTTCAAATAATAGCCTGTTACTTATATAAGTAAATTTGTAGGATACTTATACAAGTGAATTATATTTACTTGTATAGGTAAAAAAAAATATTGGCTGAGTTATGTCCCTTAGACATTCAGAATCTTTTACTTGCAGAAGTAAAAAAGTCATCTTATCTTCTTTTATTGAATTCTTACGATTTCTTTGCTCCAATAGAATTTTAAATTATCTGCTCTTTGCAGATGTCTTTACTAATTATTTAAGTGTAATTTCATGGACAATGAAAATCCCATTTGTCTGTTATCTTCAGAACTCTGCTCATTTACAAGCCCCCAAGGAGCAATTTTTGAAGGCCTTGTGCAAATACTTAAGATCTTTGCACAATCAGTTTCTTTGTTAAATTAATGAGATGAAACATTGAACTTTAATAAAAAAAAAAATGTGCAAACCTGGGGAAAATCATTAAAGGCATGATTTCACATCTCAAAACTTGAGGACTTTTGTGGGATTGCAAGAAAAATTTACTTATCATGCTTATACACAAGTACATTTTTGAGAAAATTAAGGGGAGATTGTTCAAACACTATTTATTTACTTATATGTGTATATTTTTTTTTACTTCTCTAAGTAAATAAAAATAACTTGTACAAGTAGTACCCCTGACTGACATAATCATGATTATTTGCATAATAAAAATATTGCAATAATTTCTGAATTTAAAAATGTTTATAGTATTTTTTTATTTTTTTTTAAACTTTTAGTTTCTGAAGATGATCTTGATAATCTCAGATTAGCTATCAAGATGGACCTTAATACATTTACAAGACAGACTTTACAAGCATTGACAAAATCAGGAGGAAAAGACATTGTTTTTAATTACCAAGTCAAACATAAGAAAGATAACAGTTTAGAGTTGATCTGGAAGAAACATGTTCCAGCAGAAGATATTACAGTAAGATGATATTTATTTAATAATAAAGACTTTTTAATATATATAACATGTTTAATCATGTTAATACTCATTAATTATCTTACGTCCTGTACATTTTCAGGAATATGATTGGTTAAAACAACCATGTGGGGACAATGTACAATTCATTTTAGGCTAATAGGGAGGTTTATTTCAATGCATATTTAGTAGTGCTTCTATGTCCCTTTATAAAAACACCATGGTAATAAGAACAAATCTGAAAGGGTTCAACAGACGAGGAAATTGATGATGAACATAATGAATGATTGAAATGAATTCATAAAACCACGTAAAGTTCACCAAAAAAACAAGACAAACTACATTTCTATATTTTGACTATTTATTTATTGTGTCTGTTTAGTTAACGCATTAATGTAAATATAACGGAATTTGATGAGACTGTCATCAAAGTGAGAGGGTTAGTGCTATAAAACCAGGTTTAATCTACCATTTTCTACATTTGAAAATGCCTGTACCAAGTCAGGAATATGACAGTTCTTGTCCATTCACTTTTGGTGCATTTTGTTATTTGAAATTGCCATGTGATTATAATGGACTTTCCAAATTGATTTTCCTCTAAGTTCAATATTTTTGTGATTTTACTTTTTTCTATGAAACATTGAAACTAATTATGACATCTATTTATCTGTATATATGAAACTAAGATAAAATAATGAGGTTTTATAGTGACTGTCAGGGAACAATGGGGAATGTGATGTTTAACCTTGAAACATTATGAACAGTTATATTATATTGAAAATTTCAACAACAACAAAATAAGAACTTCTAAATAGACTGTCAGGAAATTTAATTATGAAAAAAAATAGTAGGCTTTCCTTTTATTATTTTTATTAAATTTGATCGCGAAAAGTAAAGGATAGAATGAAAAGTAAACATGACCATTTTGATTTTATTACAATTTAACTTACTATGTTCACATGCATATATAGTTCCAGTTAGGCAGAGCTACACTCAAGTCATCAACATCTGCCACTGATGCCATAAGTTCTGTCCTTAATTATTGTATTGAATGTGCAAAATCACAGCAAGTAGACATAGCAACATTACAAACAGATAATGACAGATTATCTCAAGAAAGAGTTAATGCTTTAAAGGTAGGACATTTATTTTTTCATTTTTCAAGAACATTTGGTATTTGCAAGGTTTGTATCTTTTGGTATTTTCGTTGTACATTTAAAGACTATTTTCTTCTGGTGTACATCTTGATGTCTTATACTTTTGCATTTCTATCATTGTATTGATGCCCTACTGGTAGTCAGGGGTACTACTTAAACAAGTTAATTTTATTTACTTGAACAAGTAAAAAAAATATACACATATAAGTAAATAAATAATGTTTGAATAATCTCCCCTTAATTTTCTTAAAAATTTACTTAATCTTACAATCCCACAAAAATCCTCAAGTTTTGAGATGTAAAATCATGTCTTGAATGATTTTTCCCAGGTTTGCTCAAATTTTTTCATTAAAGTTCAATGTTTCATCTCATTAATTCATCAAAGAAACTGATTGAGCAAAGATTTTGTATATTTGCACAGGCCTTCAAAAATTGCTCCTTTGGGCTTGTAAATAAGCAGTGTTATGAAGATAACAGACAAATCGGATTTTTATTTTCCATGAAATTACACTTAAATGATTAGTAAAGACATCTGCAAAGGGTACACAAGTTAAAATTCTATTAGAGCAAAGCAATCGTAAGAATTTTAGAAAAGAAGAAAGGGCGACTTTTTTACCTATAGATACAAGTAAACAAGTTTGGATGTCTAAGGGACATGTAATTAAGCAATTTTTTTTTACCTATACAAGTAAATAAAATTCACTTGTATAAGTATCTTACAAATTTACTTATGTGTATATTTTTTTTACTTGTTCAAGTAAATAAAATTAATTGTTTAAGTAGTACCCCTGACTGACTGGTTGTCAGCAAGTTCTTTGGACAATTTTTTATCCTTATTTTCTGTACTGGCATGCTTGAACATATACTTCAAAAATTGAAAACAAATTAATGTCTTGTAAACTAAAAAAAATGTAACATTTGTTTATTAAATTTCATTATGCTTCACACTATAGTCCCTTACACCCTTACAGTTCTTTCTACTTATTGCATACTTTTTTCTTTCCTATATCATATTTTTACTTAATTATCAATATAAAGAGATGAAGTGTGATGGCCACTATCTACTAAAAGTCAAATGAAGTGGATGTAAGTAGTTATAAACAAACATATGGCCTTCAACAATGAGATAAACCAATACCATATGATATAGTCTGCTATAAAAGATTCCAACATGAAAAATACTAAACAATTCAATTGTGAAAAACTGGTGGCTTAATAATCATAACAAAACAATTAAAAAGAAACAAATATGAATATGGGGCTGCCAACCATGTTTCTCCTATCCTTATGATGAAATATTATGTACATGATATATTAAAGTTAACACTTTCTATATATTTTGATTCCTTCAGTTTATTTTAGGAAATTTATGTTCCAAGGACATTTTACTCTCGTATATATCAGTTGTCCGTATCAAAGAAATATGTTTAAAAAAAAATCATGACTTACTCTGTTTTGTAGAGATTGGAAAAATGTGTTGTTGCAAAGGAAGAATTAGAAAGGGACCTTTATTCTAAAGTAAGGAAGACAAATTGTGCCTGGTATACAAGGGTCTACATAAGGAATAAATGAACCAAGGTTTTAAGAAAATTGGACCAACAAAAAAGAGAAAAACAGAAAAATGGGACACATTTTCAGAAAAATTAACCAACAAAAAATTAAAAAGTGAAAATGAAAAATGGGCCAATAGAAATAGAAAATAGAGGATAAGGTTAACAAAAAAAGTATAGCAAATAAGAGATTAAGAAAAATAGTCTGAAAGTTGAAGAATGCAGAAATGAAGGCACCAATCTAGACACATGTACAGTATATAAAATAGTTTAGGGTAAACACTATTAAAGAAATTCCAATAACTGTCATATAACCGCAATTTCATGATGTATGTACTCAGCTCAAATGATTAACAAATATGCATGATAATTTTTTTTGAAAATTCAACTATAAAGAACAAACATGTTTACAGTTTGTATGTCTTTACTTGCTTATTTAATTATTAAATTTTGTTTTTTAGTTTGCAGCAATTTTAAACAGTAAAAAAGAGAAGATCAGAGAATTGAAAGAATCTGGAGGTTTGTTTGAAATCAATTGTACAAAGCATTCTGAAAAATAGAATTTACCCAAGTTGATAGGTGTTCATATTGGCACAGACGTACATTTAGTTTTGACCCACTTTGCCAGTAAGGCCATCTTCTACCTTGATAAGGTTGCCAAGTGGTTTACGTACAGGGGCGGATCCAGCCATTTTAAAAAGGTGGGGTTTCCAGCCATGGATAAAGGGGGGGGGGGGGTTCCAACTATATGTCCCCATTCAAATGCATTCATCGGCCAAAAAAAAGGGGGGTTCCAACCCCCGGAACCACCCCCTCTGGATCCACCACTGACATAGTTCTACTACTGTAATCACTAGCCAGTCCACATTGGGGTTGTGAGTTCGAACACCAGTCATGTGGGTGCACTCCACATCAATCTTAATTGACTATATAGCTAGGATTGTCAGTTTTTCTATTGAAGGTCAGTGTTTTTCTCCAGGGACTCCATCTTCCTTCACTAATAAAAATTGGTCGCCACGAAATAACCCAAATGTGGTGCTAAAAAGTGGCGTTAAAACACCAACAATTAATTAATCTACCTTATAAACGGTCTGGATGTTGTTTATTGAGAATATATAAATTATGAACCAATACTACAGAAAATGGAAGAAAAAAGTAAAGAATAGAGAAAAATAGAACAAAAATCAGGACTGTTGAATAATGGGGTGCTAAAATATAAGGAATAGAGAATAATGGGGATGGGGGGGGGGGGGGGGATAGGAATAAAGATTAGAGAAAAATAACCTAAAATTCAAAACAATATATACTGAAATAAAGGACTTCCACTTTAGACCTTCCGCTAATGTTCTCATAGATGCTTGCTTGGCTGGAGTGAAGTAAGTCATGGTGAGATACAATAATCAGTCTAAAAAAATCATATTACATAATTTGATTATTTGATCATAAGGTTTTAATTATATCTACTTCCTTTTTAGAAGAAGAGGGGGGGGGGGATTTGGTTAATTATATCAGGAATCACTGAAGCATGACTGTAGTGGGGCCCCCCTTATAAAAAGATCTGGATCCGCCACTCTTATGTATTTAATAAATGAACTTATCCTGTTACATTTTGCATAATGGTAAAAAAAAAATAGTCTTACGTTTTAAATAGTGTACAAAAATATGATGAATCTTTCAAATCATACATTATGATATTTATTCTTTACAGGTGTGGCAGTAAATAATGGTGACGCTGGACCTTCTAGAACACCAACAACGCAAAGTACTAAACGTCCAGCAAAACAGATGAATTACAGGTACAATGTAACTTACTACCGAAAAATACAAAATAGATATTAACTTATAATAACTCAGAAAATGGAAACTCCCTAGGTCTTTTCTTTTTTTTTGAAAAATGGAAGGGGGAAGGGGGGTTGGAGAAATGAAAACAGCAGTTCATTGTACAGACCAATGGGCTATACAATTTAACCAGCAATATATCAGATAATTTAAAAGAATAAAAACATTATGACAAATAATTCTTCACTGAGATTTTTTTTATCCATATTACAAATTATTATTTTGCTCTTTTTAAGCCAGATATAGACAGGCTGTAGTAATAGTAAGCATCTGCCTATCCATCCTTCCTCTTTTTGTATGTTGAATCAAATATTAAATCATTAAATAGTCTTTAAGGTGGTACCCAACACCTTCACTAAAATTAATTTGGCTAGTTTAATTTTAATAAATTTTTGACAAATTATTTACTTTGACCCTTTGACAAAAATATGAAAATTTCAAAAAATTTAAACCAGTCGTTTTATCAGAAAAATTACACTGGTTATATAGCAGTTTGACAAAATTTTGATCATTGAGAAGCTTAATATTCCCTTAACAACGTAACGTAATTAAAACGTTAGCTGATTTTACAGAGTTATCTCCCTGTATTGTTAGGTACCACCTTAAGTGCCTTTATCGCTATTTTAATGAATTTTCCTTTGATTTTGATGATTTCCTTTCTCAGCAGAGTCGAGTGATATGAAAAATTATCGCTAGTAACTAAGAGGGCATGTGGCGTTGTCAATGAAATTGACATGAAATTGACAACATCGTCATTGGTAAAATTGCTATAAACAGATTATCATTGGTCATCTCAACTTCATTGCTTTTCTCACTTTCACCATACAGGCTCAAGCGAGAAAATCAATCTCATGATTATGATCAACCATAATCTATAAGTATTGCTGAATGTCATATGTAGAAATTTGGACCTAATTTATAATTTATAATTTAAGATCAATGGTAATTTTACACTTTAATAAAAGTTAAATATTCATTAAAATTTAATATAGCTTATTTTTTTGAAATTTTAACACAATGTAAAGATTGAATAAAGATGCTTCCATGTTTTTTTTATGTAAAACAATAACTTAAACTGTGATGTTGTACATGTTTAATATGATGCTTTTGATTATTTCAGTGATGACGAAAATACCACTGATGATGAAAAGGTGAGATTCACTTCTATATATTAAGTTAAACTAAAGGAAAGAAATATTTATTTAAACACTTTGCAAGTAGCCTTTAATATTTTCTTCAATAATTGGCTTATTACAGATAATCTTTAAACTCTTCATTAAATTGTTCTTGAATTCATTCTAGCTGCCTTTTTTCTTCATTTTAACAAAATATTTTGGTAAAAATTAATGCAATAATAAGTCTTATTTTATTTCATACAGTTGTTGATTTAAATGGGATCTTCCTTGTTTTGCAAATCAAAATGATATTCAAACTTAAATAAATATTCTCTTTTCTATAAACATTTTTTAAAATTTCTTTTTAAGGTCACACAACACAGTAAGAAAGCAAAGCAGTCAAATCGATCAATGGATGATGATTCCCTAGTGCTAGAAGATGAGAATGAAGACAAACCAAAAACTGTTGCAAGGTTTGTGTATAGTTTTATCATAGTTAAGACAAACGAATGAGCCCATGATTCAATGTAAAATGAGTAACTTATTATAGCCTTGTTTTTCATATATAAGAGTATAAGATGCTGTTTGGGTTATAAGGCACTTAAAATAATAATTGTATGTTCACTATGTTGATTGTAATTTCTTATAGCAGTATTTTAGCATTGCAAAATTTAAAAAAAAGTTTAATATTGCATGAAAAAACTATCCTACATGTCCTAAGGACCAGTTATAAGAAGTATACAGTTATCTCCCATATATAATATTACATTTAATTATCTGAGTTATCTCCTCCTATACAAAATTACAGTGAATTGTCGTGTTTCAAAATATTGTTACCATGCTTTATTGATTGATATGGTTGTTTAAGTATTTTGTGGACACAAAGAATGCATGAATTCATCATACACTCTTGTCAAACAATTTTGAAAACTACACACGAAGATGAAACATTAACAAAATATTCCTTGCTGTCTTGGATTAATGACAATTATTTATGCAATGCAATTTATATACATGATTTCAGTGCATTGCCCACAATCATTAGATATTCATTTTGAAAAATCAAAAGGATTTTTTAGGTTAATGTGTACTGTATATACATTGTATTAAATTTTATATTTATAGACCAAGACGAACCAGGGAGACAAACAAGAAAACCCCTAATAAACAGTTCTACCTAAAGTTTCTTCGAAGGATTCAAATACAAGGTACTTCCATTTAAATAGATGGTAATTAACATGATTAAGTGCATTTCTTTTATAAATCTACTTTCATTGTCAATCTTCTTCTCTGCAACCCTAGGATCTTATCAGCTCAAAGCTTAAGCCTGCCTCCAGATACTGGATTTTCTTGCTGTGTTGAAGACCCATTAGTGGTCTTTGGTTGTGTTTTTGATTTTTCCTCTCTGGTCAGGTTGTTGTCTCTTTGACATATTCCCCCATTTCCATTCTCAATTTTTATTAGACTCAATCATCCCATCATACTTAGATAGTGGTATAAATAAAATGTGATGTGTGTTATCTGTTGAGCAGACTGCAACCCAACAAAACATAACATAAAGACAAACTAGATTGTTTACATTGACGCTTTCTGGCTTTACACCACCGAGTACAAAAAGGCAAAATGGCAAATTAATATGCACATTCAGGATGCGATATCTTTACCTGCTTTTGTAATAGACTGACATATCTGCTGAGCCACATTTTAAACATGCTAGTTTACAAGGTAACAGTTCACAGGAGGAATGTCATTTTACCTGCACACACTATTTGGACTCCAACCCAACCAATCTTTACCCTTACTAATCGATGCCATGTGCGTTATAAGTGGAAAAGCAGGAAATACTGATTTTTTAGTCTGGTTTGCACAGCCAGGGTTCAAACCCACTACCTCAAGACCATCAAGGCAGTAAAGGCATCTAGGAGGATCAAGGCAGTAAAGGCATCTAGGAGGATATCATACAGTATAAATAATGTCCACTTGTGTTAATATGTCTTTTGATTGAAAAAGCTTGGCAGAGCCTCGCATTTTCCCTGTTTCTAAGCCTCATCATTACCGTATATCGTTGATATCTTAAATTAGTATTAACTGACTATTTCTCTACTACAGTTATATACCTAAGCATTTTTTATACGACCGCAACAAATTTTAATTTTTCGTCGAATATTGCTATATCACATTGGCGTCGTCGTCCTGCGTCGTCGTCCGAAACTTTGAGTTTTCGCACTCTAACTTTAGTAAAAGTGAATAGAAATCTATGAAATTTTAACACAAGGTTTATGACTCAAAAGGAAGGTTGGGATTGGTTTTGGGAGTTTTGATTTCAACATTTTAGGACTTAGGGGCCAAAAAGGGCCCAAATAAGCATTTTCTTGGTTTTCGCACTATAACTTTAGTTTAAGTAAATAGAAATTTATGAAATTTTGACACAAGGTTTATGACCACAAAAGGAAGGTTGGGATTGACTTTGGGAGTTTTGGTTCCAACAGTTTAGGAATTAGGGGCCAAAAAAGGGCCCAAATAAGCATTATTCTTGGTTTTCGCACAATAACTTTAGTAAAAAGTAAATAGAAATCAATGAATTTAAACACAAGGTTTATGACCTCAACAAGGAAGGTTGGGATGATTTTGAGTTAGTTAAGGACTGTAGACAACGAAACAGTTTTAGGAATTAGGGGCCAAAAAGGGGCCAAATAAGCATTTTTCTTGGTTTTTGCACCATAACTTTAGTATACGTAAATAGAAATCTATGAAATTTAAACTCAAGGTTTATGACCATAAAATTTTTGGTCCAGTTTTCAAATTGGTCTACATTAAGGTCCAAAGGGTCCAAATTAAACTTTGTTTGATTTCATCAAAAATTGAATAATTGGGGTTCTTTGATATGCCGATTCTAACTGTTGTGTGTAGATTCTTAATTTTTGGTCTTGTTTTCAAACTGGTCAACATAAAGGTCCAAATTAAACTTAGCTTGATTTTAACAAGAATTGAATTCTTGGGCTTCTTTGATATGCTGAATCTTAACATGTACTATGGGCCCAGTTTTCAAGTTGGCCCAAATCAGGATCCAAAATTATTATATTAAGTATTGTGTAATAGCAAGATATTTCAATTGCAGAGTATTCAGCAATAGCAAGAAATCTTCAATTGCACAGTATTGTGCAATAGCAAGAAATTTCAATTAACTAGTATTGAGCATTAGCAAGAAATCTTCAATTGCACGTATTGTGCAATAGCAAATATTTTCAAATTGCACAGTATTGCGCAATAGCAAGAAATATCTAATTGCACAATATTGTGCAATAGCAAGAAATTTTTAATTGATTGGAGTTATCTTTCTTTGTCCAGAATAGTAGTTGAATCAACTTAAATCATTGTTTTATACAATATACAATGTATATTCACTTTTACTACCAACTGATAAATTAAAACAATCTTTACCATTCAGTGATACCATTCAGTGATAACAAGCACTTTTTTTACATTTTAATATTTTATGATGTATTTGAATGAGTAGTTATTGCTATTTCTTAATTTTTTTTGAGAGGATTAATATTCAACAGCATAGTGAATTGCTCAAAGGCAAAACAAACATTTTAAGTTCATTAGACCACATTCATTCTGTGTCAGAAACCATGCTGTGTCAACTATTTAATCACAGTCCAAATTTAGAGCTGAATCCAGCTTGAAAGTTGTGTCCATACTTGCCCCCATACTTGCCCCAACCGTTCAGGGTTCAACCTCTGCGGTCGTATAAAGCTGCGCCCTGCGGAGCATCTGGTAATATTTTACTTCTCAATATTATAAATGCATTATTTTTTTGTAGTTTATCAGAAAGACCATCAACAAGTAGATCATCAGAGAGACCATCAAGTACAAGAAAATCAAGGGCATCCTCAGGGAATTCATATGACAATGATGCTGACGCTATGCTTGATGAAATATAATCTGTTAAATTCCAAAATTCTACTGTGATTTTTATAATTTCAGGGTCATAGAGATTACTTATTCATATGAAACCATCAAATGATTTGTACTATATTAGGAATTTATTATTGTTATATTGATTTTTATGCCCCACCTACGATAGTAGAGGGGCATTATGTTTTCTGGACGTCCGTCCGTCTGTCCGTTTGTTCAGGTTAAAGTTTTTGGTCAAGGTAGTTTTTGATGAAGTTGAAGTCCAATCAACTTGAAACTTAGTATACATGTTCCCTATGATATGATCTTTCGAATTTAAATGCAAAATTATAGTTTTTACCCCAATTTCAGGGTCCACTAAACATATAATTTTACAATGTGATCTAAGAATGGAAATGTAATTTTAGTGATATGTGTAGATTATGAAACAAATTTCCTAAGAATGCAATGTGTCTGATTGTTTGTTCATTCGTTCGTCTGTCCCGCTTCAGGTTAAAGTTTTTGGTCAAGGTAATTTTTAATGAAGTTGCAGTCCAATCAACTTGAAAACTTTTTACACATGTTCTTTTTGATATGATCTTTCTAATTTTAATGCCAATTAGAGATTTTCCCCCATTTTCACAGACCATTGAACATAGAAAATGGTAGTTCGGATGGGGCATCCGTGTACTAGGGACACATTCTTGTTAATTATTACATTGTAGTTTTGACTTGCATTGATTAAAAATATAATAATTTATTCACTAAGGAAATTAGGGTAATCATAATTGAGGCAGGTGTGCATAAAAACAATGTGTTTTAAGGTTAACCAGAAGTGTAATTATTGGGATGGACCAATCTATACTTTATGGATGCAAATTTCTTTATTTTATACAAGTAAAGATGACATGAAATGCAATCAAAACCATATAGGACTGACTTGATATGTAAATCTTCTTAGGATTATCACTACCTCTTTTATACACAAAATAAAGTGCATTGATCTAATCATCCTAATAAGTTATATCTGTTCTAAAAATATAAATGATGTCATTGTTAAAGTCATCTGTTAAAAAAATAAAAATGGAGTTACCTTCCTTTGTCTAGCTATATATAGAATTCCTGTTAAATCAACTACAAATAATGCAATATTTAATTTTACTTCCACATGATAAATTGATGCATCTTTATCATTCAGTGCTTACAAGCACTTAGATTTTTATGTTGTGTATTTTTAATTATGTGTTAGAAAATTATTTGTTTTTGATATAAGACGTATTTGATGATGAATTTGATACATAATGTAACAGATTATTTTTATGTTCATCGTATATATATAGAGGATTCACATATACAATAGTACTTAAGTAGCTTTACTGTTTAATAGTATGTTGCACATTAAATATGAGCTCATGTGAGAATTAATGTTTGTTGGACATTAAATATGAGCTCATGTGAGAATTAATGTTTGTTGCACATTAAATATGAGCTCATGTGAGAATTAATGTTTGTTGCACATTAAAAATGAGCTCATGTGAGAATTAATGTTTGTTGCACATTAAATATGAGCTCATGTGAGAATTAATGTTTGTTTATGTCTAAATCACTTTGAACCAATCAGTTCGTAAGCAAATTATTGTTAATATTCTGAGAACGTGATTGTAGAGTTTCTTTTTGTAAGAAATTAGACAGATTTTATAGTTTTTTTAAGAGATTAATAACAAAAACCAAGAACTCAAAGCTACTATACAATGGTATTTTTGGTACGTACAATTGTTAATTAGTGTTAGCTCAACATCCAGTGGCAATGCAAAAACTTTCAGGAACATTTTTGTCCCTCTTTAATTAAGGCGCATCCAGGAATTGACATGTTTTTGTAATGCATGTTTCTTGTAGTTTGTATATTTCATAATCATTAACAAATATGCTGATAAAAACAAAAAAAGCTTTATTGAATAGAAGACTAGATATATTTTTTAAATAATATCAAGATAAAACATATACATGTATTGCAATTCTACTTCCAGAACAAAACTATGAAAGGCAGCTAAAATAAAATATTTTAATGTTCGTCACTTATTTGTTGTCCAAAGTAAAATTTTACTTTTTTATGGTGTACATATAAGAATAAAAAGAAAGACTATGATCGCTAAAATTTAACCAATTATATATATTTGTCATAACTGACTAGCAACAATTTACATATAAATGATTTATGATTTGTATAATGTATAAATATTCTTGAGTAAACATGGTTAAAATCCTATGAGCATTTGTAGTCACTATCTGACTGGAATAAGACAAAGAAACATACAAAGCATAAACATCACAAATTTTGTTTGATAAAAATACAACATTCTTAAAAAAAAACAATCCAAGATTATAGTGTTTATTTGACAGGCTATAGGTTATGGGATAGTATCAATGTTCACTGTTTTGTCTCCCAGAACTGAAGGATCATGGGACAAAACAGCTAAATAAGAATTTATACTAGCACCATAACAGAAACAGCTACCCTGTAATTCCTGATTGAGAAATTAATAATGATCAGAAATTCTTATATATAGACATAAAAAGAGCATCATTGTCGACATAACTTGTATAAATTTGAAAGTGACGAGTTTAAGTAATGCCCTCGACTTTCGCAAGGATTGGACTGTGGGTTTTTTGTCACACAAGTCAAACTAATGTATGACATAAAAAAGTCATTCATTGTCTTCCTCAATGCCAAGGTTCAGTACATATAGGTTTCTAAATTAGGGAGGTCTTGGTTTATGTATGTTACATTCTTGTTTTTAGATGTTGATCTCCTCAAAAAAAGGTATAAAAGAGGGACGAAAGATACCAAAGGGACAGTCAAACTTATAAATCCAAAACAACTAACAATGCCATGTCAGCAATATTAACAGATCTGTAGTACTTTCAGATAAAAAGCATAATACTAATTAATGGAGCAAAAAATAATTGATGATGCACCATTTAAATTTTCAGCATTCTAGTAAAGCATGATCTATTCGACTATTTTCAGATTACAGACTTTTGACTCCAGAGTTAATTTTTTTTTTACAGGTATCCTTATCTTTGGTAGGACATCCTGATACCTTGGTCAAGTTAAATAAGTTAAAACAACACTTCAGTCTGTGCAATTTTTTGGGGAAATACAGAGTATCAGAATGGCCCACCATAGATTAGGTCACCTGTTGAAAATTGTATAATCTGGAGTCAAAAGTTGTTATATGAAAATAGTATAAAAATACAGATTCTGTACATGTGTCAACACTTCACTTAAAAGGATCTGACAAATCATCATTCACCCTTCTGTTCTGGTAATTATTACTTTAACCAATGAGATTTTTGCCTCCAAAATTGTGATAGTATGTGTCATTGAACAAAACCAGAGAATATCAAAGGTATTTAAAACAAGCTACAACCAAGCATTGCAAAAATCCTTATTTATAAGCAAAGCATGGACAACAGATCTGAAAGTCAATCTCTTGGTTAACTATATCTGTATCAGTGGAATAACCCACAAGTCCGTAAAATTCTAAAATAGTGAATTAGGCTTATGGTAGAAAAATATATGATGTAAAAAAAAAGTTCTTGACATATAATACAAAAAAGTAAAATCAAGATCATATAATAGCATATAAGTCTATAAGAACTATAAAAATATCATATATAAAAATAGAAGTTACAAATTTTGTAGAAAAGCATTCAATGTCAAATTTGGTGTACAAATACAAGACACATATGTAAAAGTTACCTATAAAAAATTTCAATCTTTCACTCATTTTAAAATAAATCTCAAACAAATAACTAGTAATTTCCATGTAAAGAAGCAAATATGGCACCATTATAAAGAGACAAAACAAACTCCAGTATCTTTCTATAAAACAAGTAAAGATCTGAAGTTATAAATAACTAGAGGCTCTTAAGAGCCTGTGTCGCTCACCTTGGTCTATGTGCATATTTAACAAATTACACAGATGGATTCATGACAAAATTGTGTTTGGTGATGGTGATGTGTTTGTAGATCATTATTTACTGAAATTCTTGCTACTTACAATTTTCTCTATCTATAATAAACTTGGCCCTTTCGTTACAGAGGAAAATATTTTGCAAAATTTACAAAAATTTACCAAATTAATGAAATTGTTAGAAATTGACTATAAAGGGCAATAACTCCTTAAGGGGTCAACTGACAATTTTGGTGATGTTGACTTATTTGTAGATCTTACTTTGCTAAACATAATTGCTGTTTACAGCTTATCTCTATCAATAATAGTATTCAAGATAATAACCAAAAAGGCAAAATTTCTTTAAAAATTAACAATTGGGGACAGCAACCCAACAACCAATTGTCCAATTCATCTGAAAATTTCAGGGCAGATAGATATTAACTTGATAAACAATTTAACTGCTTGTCAGATTTGCTTAAAATGCTTTGGTCTACATTTTACCCTATGTTCTATTTTTAGCCATGGCGGCCATCTTGGTTGGTTGGCCGGGTCAGTGCACACATTTTTTTAACTAGATACCCGAATTATGATTGTGGCTAAGTTTGATCAAATTTGGCCCAGTGGTTTCAGAGAAGATTTTTGTAGAAGATTACAAAAATTTACGTAAAATTGGTAAAAAATGACTATAAAGGACAATAACTCCTTAAGGAGTCAACTGACCATTTTGGTCATGTTGACTATTTGTAGATCATACTTTATACTTTGCTGACATTATGATGTTTACAGTTTATCTCTATCTACTATAATATTCAAAATAATAATCAAAAACTGCAAAATTTTCTTAAAATTACCAATTTAGTGGCAGCAACCCAACAACAGGTTATTCGATTCATCTGAAAATTTCAGGGTAGATAGATCTTGACTTGATAAACAAATTTACCCAATGTCAGATTTGCTCTAAATGCTTTGGTTTCAGAGGTATAAGCCAAAATCTATATTTTACCCTATGTTCTATTTTTAGCCATGGTGGCCATCTTGGTTGGTTGGCTGGGTCACCGGACACATTTTTTAAACTAGATACCCCAATGATGATTATGGCTAAGTTTGGTTAAATTTGGCCCAGTAGTTCCAGAGAAGATTTTTGTAAAAGTTAACAGACGACGACTGACATAAGTGATGAGAAAAGCACACTTGGCCCATTCGGGCCAGGTGAGCTAAAAAATATATTTAAATGATTTAATTTTTCATTTAATGACAAGTCAATAAATAATTAACTGTGTAACATACATGTACCTTACTCAATGCTTTTTGGGCATTCAAATTGTAATTGACCTATAATTTTAGTTTTGACCAGATACTGGCAGTACTGTCAAGTTTTCATACAGCAAATGTGTGAGATTTGGCCTATTTGTAAAGTTCAAAGAGAAAAAAATTCAAAGGAAAATGCAGCCATGATCAAAACATCATGAAAACTACTTACCTTTTTTTTTTAACTTTTATTTCTCTTTTAAAACAAAGTTCTTAAAGTATCCAAATTTTAATATGTGATCTTTCTTAACTATTCCTTCCCTCAGTACTTACTGAAGACTTTTGCATTGGAACCTGTGACCCAAACAGGATTTGATTTGACTTTTTGTGTTTTAACACCATGTGTGGTGGCCAGTTTTTATTGGTGGAAGAAGCCAGAGTGCCCAGAGAAAACCACTGACCTTCGATTATAAGGAAAGCTGAAACTTCTAGTCAATTAAGATTGGAGTCGAGTGAACCTGGTTGGAAATGACAACTTCAGTGTTGATTGGCTAGGGATTACAGTAGTAACTACCTAGACCACTCCGCCACTGGGGCCCCGACCAAAACAGGAAGTTGTTTGAGTAACAGTTTTTTCAGGTTGGACAATATAAAGATAATATGTATCCAGATGCTGAGAACTATAACTAAAAATGATGAACAAATAATATTATTGCAATGAACAAAACACTTGGCCGGGTATAATAAAAATTGACAATTTAACCTTTTTAAGAACATTGGTAAATCTAAAATGTTTGATTTAACGTGTGAAAACTTAAATAATAATAACTCAACAAAAAATGACTGTGAAAGGTACAAACAAACTAACTTAACTGAACTAATCACAAACTAATAAATGTAAATGAAGCAAAAGTTTATAAAACATGACTCAGGTGGAGGAGATCAGAATGCCAATGCTTATACAACTGCATACTAAATATCATTGACCTACTTATAGTGATTCCCCATAAACTAGACCTTATCACAAACTAATACAATGGTGACACCGATGCAGCCAGAAAAAGCATACCTATGTCTTGCTTTTTTCTCCGTCAAGGCGAGACAATTATGTGATGTGAGATAGAATTGTTTGTGTCTTGAAGTTTGTAAATGAGCACCAAATCTATAAATATAATAAATGCTTCGCTGAGCACAGCCTTATACAACTGCAAAGGATGAACCCTGAACAGTTATGGCAAATTTGGACACTATATTCAAGCTTGATTCTGCCTGAATTTGGAATTTGAGAAAAAAAAATTGAAACTCTTAAAAAAATTGGACCCCCAAATTTTTTTTACTCCACCTTGGAGCAATTACCCCTACACTCAATCCCAGCCTTTCCTTTGTATTATGGAACCTTTTAGTACGATTTTAGAGTGATCCATATTCTTAAACACAAGTTGTCTGGAAAATTGAAAAATGCTTGTTTTTGGCCCCTTTTTGGCCCTTATACCTAAACTGTTGGTACCATAACCCCAAAAATGAATCCAAACCTTCTACTTGCATGACTTGTGGTGTTAAATATTGTGTTACAAATTCAGAGCAATTGAAATATTTATACACAAGTTATTATCCTGAAAGTAGAAAAATGCTTGTTTTGGCCCCTAATTCCAAAACGGTTGGGACCATCATCCCCAAAAACAATCCCAACCTGGGATCCCCTTGTGGTATTAAACCTTCTTATTAAATTTCCTAGAAATCCATTTACTTAAATGTTAAACTAAAGTTATTGTCTGGACACAAAATGTGTCTATGACGTTGATGCAGATGACGATGACAACATCATACCATTATACGATCCCAAAAACCTTTTTGCGATCGTATAAAAACAATTAGACACTTGTTAACATTTGTTCTTCAGGATCTTTAGAACCCCTTCTTTCTTGCTTTGGCAAGCCTTTTTTGACTCCAAAAATGAAATTCCTCCACTTCCTATCCCAATTGCAACTGGTTTCCTTTGGCCACACAACTGGATTTATTTTCTTCTTATCCAAAGAACCAGACAAAATGATATGAGTAACTTCTCTCCCTTTAAATGCTGACAAATGTCTTTCTTCTAAGTCTCCTACTTCTCCAACAATAATGACACAGGCACACTCCTGACACATAGTATCAAGTAAGGTTGGCAATGCTAAAAGATATTACTAATGAATATAAAGACACAGGCACACTCCTGACACATAGTATCAAGTAAGGTTGGCAATGCTAAAAGAAAAGACACAAATGAATATAATGACACAGGCACACTCCTGACACATAGTATCAAGGAGGGTTGGCAATGCTAAAAGAAAAGACAAATGAATATAATGACACAGGCACACTCCTGACACATAGTATCAAGGAGGGTTGGCAATGCTAAAAGAAAAGACACAAATGAATTAAAGACACAGGCACACTCCTGACACATAGTATCAAATTGGGTTGCCAACACTAAAAGAAAAAAAACCAAAGGAATATAATGACACAGGCACACTCCTGACACATAGTATCAAGTAAGGTTGGCAATGCTAAAAGAAATGACACAAATGAATATAATGACACAGGCACACTCCTGACACATAGTATCAAGTAAGGTTGGCAATGCTAAAAGAAAAGATACTAATGAATATAAAGACACAGGCACACTCCTGACACATAGTATCAAGTAAGGTTGGCAATGCTAAAAGAAAAGACACAATGAATATAATGACACAGGCACACTCCTGACACATAGTATCAAGGAGGGTTGGCAATGCTAAAAGAAAAGACAAATGAATATAATGACACAGGCACACTCCTGACACATAGTATCAAGGAGGGTTGGCAATGCTAAAAGAAAAGACACAAATGAATTAAAGACACAGGCACACTCCTGACACATAGTATCAAGTAAGGTTGGCAATGCTAAAAGAAAAGATACAAATGAATATAATGACACAGGCACACTCCTGACACATAGTATCAAATTTGGGGTTGCCAACACTAAAAGAAAAAAAACAAAGGAATATAATGACACAGGCACACTCCTGACACATAGTATCAAGTAAGGTTGGCAATGGTAAAAGAAAAGACACAAATGAATATAATGACATAGGCACACTCCTGACACATAGTATCAAATTGGGTTGCCAACACTAAAAGAAAAGAAACAAAGGAATATAATGAACCAGGCACACTCCTGACACATAGTATCAAATTGGGTTGACAACACTAAAAGAAAAGAAACAAAGGTATATAATGACACAGGCACACCCCTGACACATAGTATCAAATTGGGTTGCCAACACTAAAAGAAAAGAAACAAAGGAATATAATGACACAGGCACACTCCTGACACATAGTATCAAATTGGGTTGCCAACACTAAAAGAAAACACACAAATGAATATAATGACACAGGCACACTCCTGACACATAGTATCAAATTGGGTTGGCAATGCTAAAAGAAAAGACACAAATGAATATAAAGACACAGGCACACTCCTGACACATAGTATCAAGTAAGGTTGGCAATGCTAAAAGAAAAGACACAAATGAATATAAAGACACAGGCACACTCCTGACACATAGTATCAAGTAAGGTTGGCAATGCTAAAAGAAAAGACACAAATGAATATAATGACACAGGCACACTCCTGACACATAGTATCAAATTGGGTTGGCAATGCTAAAAGAAAAGATACAATTGATTTATTCATTAACTTTTGTTGATACATGTACATAAGGGAAAATTTACATATTTTTACTTGACCATGCGGATCTGACAAAGGAGAAGATTTGGGGCTGGTTGTTAAAGTTTGCCTAATAAAGGCAACTGAGTAGTATACAGCTGTTCAGAAGTCATAAATCATCATTTTGAAAATTGTTTGAACTTTCATGAATGCCAGTTTTGCTTACAATTACAATTCTACTTATTATTTGCTTTTCTGATTTTCAATCATAGTACACTATCCAACTAGTCAAATGCGTTTTTTTTAAATTGTCATGGGCATCTGAAGTTTACAAAAGCAGACTCGGAACAAATATTACTTGGTTATCAAAACCTGTTTTTTTTTAATTGAATAGACAATTATTGTACTATAATATGCTAAATAAGGTTTCAGTTTTCACGTTTAAATTATTTTACATTTGTTATTTCAGGGCCTTTTAAAGGGGAATATGAGGTATGAGTTTTGGTCATTGTTGAAGGCCTTACGGTGACCCATAGTTGTTAACTTTTACATCAAAGTTCTCCTGAGTCCTGTGGAGAGATGTTTTTTTTTACATATTCATACTTACAATAACCAGCTTGTTGATCCATAGAATCCGGCCCAGGAGGATATTCTCTGAGATTATATTCGTGTAGTCCTGATTTTAATTGTTGCACCTTGTCATATACTTCTGCACCTTCATTGTATAGTATCAGACCATGAAATGGCTTGTCACCTGTGAATACAAAAATAGTAACTATTGCAGCAATATTTATATGACAGTATTAAGAGGGTGGTAAAATGTTTATTTTCATGCCATGTTTTTGGCCTTTTTATTTCACATGTTGTCGTTTTGTGACGTTTTATTTATTGTTTTCTCATGTTTGATTCGATGTGCGTGCTTCGTGTCCCCTTATTTATTTTCCGTGTTTTGTGAAGTACTTTTTATTTCTCGTGCTTATCCCACATTTGATTCAAAGGTAACCCAGATGAATTCATAATCATCCAGATATTGTATATTTATAGTATGCAATAAAGTCAATGAAATTTATACTATGAATATTTATTTTTTTAAATCAGATGCAACTCAAGACGTTAAAAGGTGACTCTGAGACTACTAGTCAAGGGTGACATCATGGACTTCATTTCTATTAACAATGACTGCATGATCTGATATGAGTTAAAATTTCTGGTACTGTTTTTATTAATAATTATGATTTTATTTCTCATGCTTCATTTTTTCCCTAATTTTTATTGTCCATGCAAAGTTTTTGTGATTTTTATTTCACTTGTTTCTGTGTTTAGAATCCCCCTTTACCACCCTCTATTAAGTACATACAATTTCAGTTTTCTTCTTTTGATTGCTGAGTTTAGTATGACGTCCATGTTCACTGAACTAGTACACATTTTTATTTAGGAGCCAGCTGAGGCCAACCTCCTGGTGTGAGATTTCCTCGCTGTCTTGAAGACCCATTGGTGGCCTTCTGCTGTTGTTTCTCTTTGGTCTGGTTGTTGTCTCTTTGACATATTCCCTATTTCCATTCTCAATTTTATGATTCAGGAATTCCTTTACTAAAGATAAAAACTGTCTAACTTAAATGAGGGTGGTAAAGGGTTATTTTCGTGCAACGTGATCGCGTTTTTTATTTCACATTCAACGTGTTTTTACTTTTTTATTTGACGTTCAGTCGTGCAAGACAGGTGCCTCGTTCAACGTGTTTTGCTTATTTAATTTATCGTGCATCGCGATTTTCAAATGCTTATTTTGCGAGCTCCGTATTTTCAAATAAAATTCACCCTTGGTAGGGATCCTCCAGAAAAAATGAATTCAATTTTATTTTTTGATAAAGCGGAAAGGCCTTTGATGTTGTTCCTTATCGATTTTAAAGTTTTCAAGCACAAGGTGTAATACCACCAAATCATGGTACGTCACATCCGGTTGCATACGAAAGTAGGCCTAAAAAAATATTCCCTTGAATTTGACAGTTGTAGAAAATTCACCCTGCATTTCAGTGCACTTAAATTTTTTGAGTCGTATATATGTATGTTGGATGTCTGAAAGCAGCATTCTTTTTTTATTTGATGGTCTTATAAAATATTTTGGAGCCTTAAGGTTACATAGTTACCAAAGCAGGTAACCAGTAAATAACAGTGTAAAAATTGGGTTGTTTACTTCGGTGCTGGTTACTTTCTTATATGCAATGAAATGTAGTGTGAAATTTTCACTGTATCACTGGAAAGGATTAAACTTTATACATGCAAAGTATTTCTTTGGTTGAAATAAAGGTAAATACTATACAATTTTTTTTAAAAGTGCCAATTTAACAAAGACTAATTGGGAAAAATCAATGGTGGTATTACACCTATTTAGGGAAACTCCATGTGCACTCGTGACCTTATTGTACTTTCATTTTTGAAAGTTATTAATAAACCAGTTCATGCATTGTAAACATGGACTTTTCGGAAAGGATTTAGACACAGAAAGCACGTTTGAGGTCAAATTGTCTTGAAATGGGGGTTTCTAAGTCAAATGGGTGGACAGACGAGGCTGTATTTAGTTTACTGTGTTAAATTTTAAATTGCCCTTACAGTTTTGTTTATACACCATGTGAATTTTTTATTTCAGTGTTAACCATGTTCTGAAGAGCATTCTGTTGAAAAATCTTATATGTGAATTGGTCGGCAGATGACACTTCAGCATTAAAGTATGTATCAACTATCGTCATGTTACTTTTTGTTTTGACCGCAAAAGTTTACAATTTGCCAGTGTGCCGTCTACATTTTGCACACTCAGACAATAAATCATTTAAACACTTATTTGTCCTGGATTTATACACATCAGAATCCAGTCTCACATACTTAAACTTTATAATTCTTACCAATTTCTTTTTTGTACCAGCATTCCAAGGGACATAACCCTTTTTAAAAACATTTTGAGGTATTTTTTTATTACTCTTTCTCCCCATTTTCTAATGTAAAATACAAGAAAGTGGATTTTTGTGTAAATTTATTAGGTTTAAACTGTTATGAGTAAATAAAAAGACTTTAATACCAGTAACAATTAATGATTGACTGAAAGGGAACCGTTATTTGTGACACTAGGGGAACAGACCAAAAACTCAAGTTACACATAAGGGCTTACAGAAACTTCCGTGTAGACTGTTAACATTTATAGAGACAGTTCTCTCAGCTAAAACACTTTAATTATTGATTTAACAGTACATTTATTTCATTTTTGTAGGAAAGTAATCACATTTGTTTTATTTTTTAGACAAAAGATATCAAGTTTTGATGAAAAAGGAAGTAAGGAAGAAAAATGGACCAAAACAGACCTTCAAATGAACTCTAAAAGGTGTAATAAAATTGTTTATCATCTTAAAATTGTCTTTTGTATTCTATTTAATTGTTTAAATGCATATATCATGAGTTTATGATCAGATATTAGTCAACACTGCATTTTATTATGATACACTGAAATTAGGATTTTTCGAAGAAATTAGACTGAAATTGCCGTAGGATATGGCCTTACATTATAGTGATTTTCTCTGAAACAATAGCTCTGACTGAGACAAAACTTGACAGTTATGCTTGAAATAACTTGCAATTGGAGGGAAAAAAATTAAATTAAGTTTATTTGACATTTAGGTGTAATACCACCAAATCATGGTACGTCACATCCGGTTGCATACGAAAGTAGGCCTAAAAAAATATTCCCTTGAATTTGACAGTTGTAGAAAATTCACCCTGCATTTCAGTGCACTTAAATTTTTTGAGTCGTATATATGTATGTTGGATGTCTGAAAGCAGCATTCTTTTTTTATTTGATGGTCTTATAAAATATTTTGGAGCCTTAAGGTTACATAGTTACCAAAGCAGGTAACCAGTAAATAACAGTGTAAAAATTGGGTTGTTTACTTCCGGTGCTGGTTACTTTCTTATATGCAATGAAATGTAGTGTGAAATTTTCACTGTATCACTGGAAAGGATTAAACTTTATACATGCAAAGTATTTCTTTGGTTGAAATAAAGGTAAATACTATACAAAAAGTATAAAAGTGCCAATTTAACAAAGACTAATAGGAAAAAAGCAATGGTGGTATTACACCTACAACAGAGTTTACACATACATGAACAGTGACTCAGTCACAAAAGGTTCACATCAAAGTCTTTATTTTTCGTGCAACGTTCATGACAGAAATTATTTCACGTTCAACGTGAAATGATGTCTTATTTCACGTTTTTTCCGTGCAAGCACTCCCCTTTACCACCCTCTTAAATGAGGGGTCTGATGGGTTATTTCCGTTCTTTGTGATTGGCCCAATTTGGCTATTGTGATGCGTTTTTCTACAGATTTTTTTTTTATATTTTTGTGATCCTCGATCATGGAAATTTATTTTCAGTGAATCGTGATTGACAAAAAAATCAACTTGTGAATCGTGATGAGACCCCCCTATCAGGCCCCTCTTAAATATACTGTTAATAAGTTTTGTTCATGTGTTTAATATCCCCTTTGATCACCGCAGTTAAGAAAAACATGTCCTGCTAGTTAGTTGTCTAATGTCATATTTCAGTTACTGTGAAAGTACTTTAATTCGTGGGTATCAATTTTCGTGGTTTGAGCAATATTTACATGTTCGTGGGTTCTTAAATTCGTGGATTTCAGTTTTCTAAAAAAAAAAAAAATTGAAAAATTGAAGCCTTTAGAAACGAGGGTTACAAATAGTCTAGATTGAAGGAAATTGCAAAGTAAACATTGACCCGTGTAAATCGTAGTAATAACACTAATTAACCCATGATAAAGTGATCAACAGATTAAAAACCATCAAAGGTGTTAATTAGGCCATTAACATGTCACCTAAAGAAAACAGTAACATAAACAAATGCTATGAATTGCCAAATAATTCTTAGCAAAATCAAGACCAGCATAATTTTTTTATTTCTTATATGTACGAGAACTATGAGGATATAAAATGAACACTTTATCATACTAGCATATCAATACCGGAAATCTGACTTTCATTGATCAAAAACAAAAGTTGTACATTTTAGGTTATTAAAGATTAAATGGGTATAATCCTGCATGCGGTTGTAGTTCTGTGACTGCTATTAAAGTATTCTCAGAGTTGGTGCTATTCAATATCTTCTCTTAGACTAGATCATACATGTCATATCAGTAGTCAAACCTACCGATTGGGATCTTTCCAGGTCTTGATTTAGACAATGGTTATTTTATTTCGTTGGACACTTAAATTCGTGGATAAAAGTACTTTCACAGTATTCAAGAGTTGAATATATATGGTATCGATGTTTGAATTTTTCTATAGAATTAAATCACAACTTTTACAGACTCTTGCAGAGCTTGACATATTGTATAAACATATGCTTATTGTTGAAGACTCTCTTTTACTCTCAAATTTCTTCGTAGGGTTGATGTCTCATTGACATATACCCCAAATTCATACTAAAATAACTAATGAAGCCTTCCTCCCGAAGTGTGATTTTTCGCTGTATTGAAGACCCATATTGTTGGTTTTGGGATGTTTTTTGCTCTTTGGTTTGGTAGTTGTCACCCCATTTTCATTCTCAATTTAAATAACAGTATATATTTGACAAGAACAAGGTCATACCTTTCTCTGGTAAGTTATGTGTAAGATGACGATGAACATAACTAATTCGTGGATGATATAGGTAGAAGATTACAACTATAATGAAAATGACAACACCCACTGGCAATAGGATAGACAGCACTATCTTTATGTCAACTTTTGTATCTTCTATGGTGGAAGAATCTGAAAGAACATGCAGAGAGATAACAGTATTAATTGGACAAATATTCAACAAAGAATAAACAGCCACACCTTTAGTGCATGATGTATACCATTTGCCTGTATAAAAAATAAAGTTCCATAACTTCTCAATTTTAAATCAGAAATTTATAAAAACTGAAGGGAGTTATTTTAATAGATATAAAACAGTTAAATTCTATGAAACTGCTCAAAGCACTTTTGAGTTATTGTCTGAAAACTGGAAAATTACCCCTTTTAAATGAAAACCCCATTATTTAGAAACGTAGAAACTCAACTTTGTAAAAATCTAAAGGGAACTTACGTCAATATTTATAAACAATTCACCAAAGTTTAAACTGCTGAAGGCATTTTGAGTTATTGTTCTAAAACTTGAAAATCCTCCTTTTTCAATTAATCAGAAATGTAAAATAACTGATCAGAAATGTAAATCTAAAATACATAAAAATTGGAAGGAGGCTCACATCAAAAGATATAAACAATTTACCAAAGTTGCTTTCAAATTGGTGAAAGTGGTTTTGAGTTGTTCAAAAACTGGAAAATCTCATTTTTTAAATGAAAAAAACCTATAACTCTTGGAACGAAAAAATCTAAAAATTATGAAAATCGAAAGTGAGGTCACATTAAAAATATAAAAAATTCAAGAGTTTTATACAAATTAATGAAACCATTTTTGAGTTATTGTCTGACATGCTGACAAAAAGTAAAATCACAAAAATACTGAACTCAGGAAAATCCAATTGGGAAGTCCATAATCACATGGCAAAATCAAATGACAAAACACATCAAAAACGAATGGACAAGAACTGTCATATTCCTGACTTGGTACAGGCGTTTTCAACAATGGATAGATGGGAAAGGGTATACCATAAAATGTTTTGTAAACAGTACAAATGATTACTGTTAGGATTAACAGAACAGAGTAGATCTCTCTTCCACAAATGTTGTTATGACTGATAGCAAAAGTAGTTTTCCCAAATAACTGATTTAGATTTAACTTTAAGGTGGTACCAAACACCTTGCTGACTCAAATTAATTTGGCTCGTTTTTAATTTTACATTAAACTTTGACAAAATATTAACTTTAAAAAAGAAGATGTGGTATGATTGCCAATGTGACTACTGTCCACAAGACCCTTTTACAAAAATATTAAAATTTCATTAAAAATCAACTATTTCATTAAAATTTGACCAAACTAATTGCCAGAATTTGTTTTAAAGTGTATATCAGTCTCTGTATACACAGTACCTTGTTCAAGTAACCATGCACTTTGTAGTGAAAAACCTCCATTTTCGTCAATCATTGTACAATTTACATTGATACCAAAGTCTTCTTTTCTGATGTTCATCAAGGTCAAATTCTTGCTAACTATTACACGTCCATCTACTATTCTGAAAAATATACATCCAAATTATTGAATACAACACTAATTTGTAAAGACATATTTTTTGTTTTGAAAAATTATTCTGACCTCTCTCTCTCTCTATATATATATATATATATTCACAGTAGCATGGGTTCGAATCCCGGCGAGGGAAGAACCAAAAATTTGCGAAAGCAAATTTACAGATCTAACATTGTTGGGTTGATGTTTAGACGAGTTGTATATATATATATATATATATATATATATTTTCTTTTCAACATCTCCTTGTATTAAAATCAGTAAACATAATAATGCCTGAAACTATCATATCCTATTGTGCCTTACCTTTTTGTGCACACCTACTTATGAAAGGGGTTTGAACTCGAAATGTTTGCTAGTCATCACCGAAGATGAATTCTATAGACCACTCTGCCATCAAAGCCCTAGTTATTCATTATTTCTCTACAGTAAATATTTTAATAAATGAGCTGTGTCAGAAAGAAATCAACCTTTTGCAAGTACAGTGAAACCTGAATAAACCGAATCCTGCATAAACCGAAAACCTGTATAAACCAAACATGTTTTTAAGCACCGTCATACCAAATTGTATGCATTGTGAACCTGATAAAACCGGTTATCAGCCCAAACCGAACAAAATTTAAAGTCCCGAAGAGGTTCGGTTTTAAACAGGTTTCACTGTACTTGTATTCAAGCACATGTATAAGATTGTACATGAGATTTGAACATTCAAATACTGTAAATTCAGAAATTATTGCGTTATTTATTATTGCGATTTGTCATTTAATTAAATGCGATTTTAATTATTACGATTTTGAGAAAAGTCATGCTTAATTCAGTTAAGATATTACAAAATGCGAGTTTTAATTATGCGTTTACAACTCTGTCGCATTATTCGCAATAATAAAAACCTCGCAATAATTTCTGAATTTACAGTATACAATAATAGACGAATAAAGGTCTAGTTTGTCTGGTTCTTATATCAACTCAATTTTCAAGCAGTTATAGACTTTGCATGGAGGTTTTTTTCAACCCGAAATAGGTAAACAGATGGATTGATATTCGTTTGCATAAGGTCAATTTCTATCTGAGGAAACTCAAATCATGTTTTAAAGCCTGTAGTAATGTGCATACCTGTAGCCAGGGTGGGTTCTGGGGTTCGTCTGAACCAAATATGAACCCCCCTTGAAAACAAATAAGCACTGTTTAAGTCTATGTTTTGTTCGAATTGTGACTGTTAAAGTTAAGTTTGTGAGTCCAACGAACCCCCTCTTGGAAATTCCTGGCTACATGCAGGCCTGAAACCTGTTGTTGACGTGGTTTATAAGTGTTTCTTGTTTCTCGTTTTTCTATAGATTACACTGTCGGTTTTCCTGTACCAACTGTTTTATACTAGTCATTTTGAGGCCCTGTATAGCTTGCATCTCTTTAAAAACACTCAATTACAACTTATTCATGTTAACTAAGAAAAGTTTTGAAGTCAAAGATCATGACTGATGGGCCTTATAATATCAATGGAAATAAGATGCAACATCATTAAACAACTGCATACCAAATTTAAGTCATGGACCTACCACTAAAGGTGCCCAATAAACTGACATAATTACACACTAATATATTGTTGATGGTGCTGTCACCGTCTCTGCCATTGCTGGAAACAGCAAGCCAACGTCTCATTTCTACTTTGTCAGAGCGAGACAATTCAAAGTGCTGGATAGTACCTCTGGAAAGTTTGCAACTGTATATGTGTATTATTTCAAATAGGTTATAGACGTGTATTATTTCAAATATGTATTTAATTAATCACAGTTTTGATTTTTCAAACTAAACCATTGTCTTGCAGCAATTTCCAAAAATCACTTTTTATGCCCCATTTATGGGCATTATGTTTTCTGGTCTATGCGTCTGTTCATCCATCTGTCTGTTTGTCTGTCTGTCCAATTCAAATTAAAGTTTTTGGTCGAGGCAGTTTTTGATTAAGTTGAAGTCCACTCAATTTGAAACTTAGAACACACATGTGATATTGTGGGTCGGTGACTGAATTAAAGTATATAACTATGCGTAAGCCTTATTTTAGTATTGGGATTGTCATCTGATAAAGTCATGCCGATTATAAGATGCACAGTTTTCTCTGCTTTCAAAATCTTTCTGTTTGAACCCGTCGACCTTGAACTTATCAATTATTGGTTCGGAAAACAAAAGGTCCTGGAATGGAGTATTTTTTAATCAACAGCATTGTCCTATATTTATTTATCATTCTTTGATTCACTGTTTTATGTCATGGCCGCTAACAAATTGAAAACTGTACCTATACGCCTTATTTTAAAAATTTTAGTTTTTGTATTGTCATCTTAGAAAGTCTTACTGATTAAAATACTACAATAGGCAACAATTTGACAATGATTGAATTTAGTAGTGTCAACCCTGCAATTATGACCTGTGTATATAGCAAAATCTGAAATACACTGTTTGGTGGTGCACCTGTCAGATGAGAAATGTACAGATAAGGTAGTAGGTAACAGGTGAATATACATGTACTATTGGTATTGGTATCAGATTCGACCCAGAACTTGTTAATTATTGGCAATATTAAATTAATTATGTGGAAAACAAAAGAGTCTGGAGTGGTGTAATTTTTAATCAACACCATTGTCCACTCCTATACCATGTATACTGGATATATATAGAATTGATTTTTTTTATTTGTCGTTTTTACCCCATGACGGCTGACAAATTGGACCTTGTTATTTTAGTATTCTAGATGTTCCCTATGATATAATCTTTCTAATTTTAATGCCAAATTAGAGTTTTTATTCCATTTTCAAGGTCCACTGAACATCGAAAATGATAGTGCAGATGGGGCATGCGTGTTACTATGGACACATTCTTGTTTTATATATCTATACTTCTAAATCTAAAGACCGTTTTTATGTTCACCTGATAAATGTATAACCGAAGAAAGCTACACGCCAAACTTATATATACGGGTAAATATACTTGATAGGGTATACTGAAAATTTCACCCCTTTACATCTAGAATGGTAAAAGTGACGCCAACAAAATTCAAACTTGACTTGTCTTTTGTGTTTAATATAAGCATTACATATAAGTTTCATAAAATTGGGTTCATGCAAACGAAAGTAAGAGAACAGAATTGAGAAAACAATTTTGGGATGTATGGACGTGCGTAGAAGTAAGGGACGGACATACTTACAGAACAAAACAAGGATAAAACTCAATATGGTGGGGGCATAAAAATAGTAGTATGACCTCAGGAATAAAACATTTATATACACTTGATTCATACAATGTTGATCTGAGGTGCTTATAACCCTGTAACACATTTTAGTTGCTGCTGTGTAATTACCATTGAGGCATTACCTTTTGAGATTTTTGTTTTAAGCCATTTATTTGATATACTAGTAATCATTGACTCTCCCGTGTTAGGACGACACATTGTTAATTATAGGTCAATCTTAAAGAATCATTCTGCCCCAGGAATAAAGTGTGAGGATAAAAAGTTCTGGATCTGCCACTGCATTGTTAAGCACTAAGAAAGTCTTTGTGTAAGTACATGGACAAATATTATTAAATCATTTTAATAATTTCTACAGCACTTGCCTTTAGCTTGATCTCGGTCTTGATACACTGAACTATAATAATATAAGAAGTAGATGATGACTCGGTTGCTTTTAAATTATACGTATGCTATGACACTTATTGTCATTAAGACAATGTTTTTCTGTTGTCAGTTTGATCCACTTGAGCATGCTGAACGAGTGAAGGTCCTTATATCCACATTAGAATGTAAAACAGCTAGTACATTTAAATAACACAATAAAAAGTTTTCAAATGATTTTTGGCATCAAAACTTTCAGATCGCTGTCAGTTTGACAATAACAATGCACTTTTCTATTAAAGCCGGTATTTACCTTTACTCGTCCTTGGCGTGAGACACAAGCCATATAGTTATCGATTATTTTATATTCTATCACCTGTGTATTGTTAAAATGAATCAAACCATTATCACTTGTCAATTATCCGACAACTTCATGGTCAAATATCTGCTTGTTCTCGCATACTGGAATCTTTCGATACACTTGGGCTATTACTTATTCAATAATAAACAGTTGTAAATATCGTACATAGTAAAAAATAGTGCGGGAAAATGTTCATTCATGAAATATTCATGAATGAAACGCTGTCTCGCATAGATTTCTTTTGATTTTATCTTCAGCCAATGGCCGATCCGCAAAGTAGTGTTTGTGATACATGTATTTATTTTCAAAATGAAGTTAATTAACTTCATCTGAATTGTCAGTGAACATTCGTTCCTTTTTTTTCAAGCTGAAATCTTTTTAAAAGAGTAGAAACTCAAAATATCCAAGAATCAGAATTCAAACACTAGTACTACATTAGCATGGAGCAGAACATTGCAATAGTCTGTCTCATCGGAAGTTGAGGCAGACGCCTATGGAAAGTAGCTATAGCAAGCTATAGCAAACTTTCCAAAAATGTACACATTTGTGAGTTCAACATTATACATAAAGTTATTACAAAATATGCTTTTAAACTAAAATGTTTTTTTGAAGATGAGTGTATCTTCAATAGACTATACCTAACCTCTTCGACATTATGCTCTTTTTGTATCTTTCACCACCTGGGAAACGAAAAAATATATAGTCTACATCGCTGGTACAGTTAGGCTCTCCAGTATCTGCCCTACAACTAAATGTTACATTGGTACCAATGGAGGCAGTCTGATTGTAAAATGGAAGCTGCTTTACTGTCTGTCGTACACATTCTACAAGAAGCAAAAATAAAATTATCTTAATCATTGAACAACACAAAAAAACACTGTAAATTCAGAAATTATTGGGTGCAATTATTATTGCGATTTTGTCATTTTAGACTTAAATGCAATTTTAATTTTTACGATTTTGAGAAAAATCCTGTTTAATTCATATGAAATATTTTAATATGCGAGTTTAAATTATTGCGTTTACAAGTCTGTCGCATTTTTCGCAATAATAAAAACCTCCCAATAATTTCTGAATTTACAGTATCTTAATAAGCAAACATTTAAAGATGCAGACAGGTAATTAAAGAGGGGGTGACAGCGGGTGGTCCTTTCCCAAATGCTTGTTTGTTATTGTATTTTTCCTTACTTTCCACTTTTTTCTTTCTCATACAATATATAAGTTATTACATGTATAATGTATAATATTCCCTGACGTTTTTTCTAAGTGATTATACATAATCCCTGAAAAGTTTAGTGATTATATAGAATCCCTAAACTAGCCAGTGATTCTACATAATCCCTGAAAATTTCAGGAATTCTACATAATCACTGATTACACAAATTCACTGTATAAATGGTATATATGTTACAGTGAATTTGTATAATCAGTGATTATGTAGAATCCCTGAAATTTTCAGGGATTATGTAGAATCACTGGCTAGTTTAGGGATTATATATCATCACTAAAATTTTCAGGGATTATGTATAATCACTATAAAAAACGTCAGGGATTATACATAATAACTGAAATGAAGAAATAGTTTTATTTATAAAGAAAATGAATAAAAGTAAAATATAATGTATTCTATAAAATCACACAAAAACATCATTATAAAGTAACATCAATTGTAAAATGTTAAGCACAATATATCAAAATGATGACCCCAATTTTTTAAAATGTTAGGCACACTATATTTAAATGTGAAACACAATATATTACTATAATATGCTTCACATCTGTTTTTACCACAATATCCACATTTAAAAAAACCTTTTCCTGTACATATCATATCAGATTTTAACGACACGCGTAAGAGAAATAAAGTGTTCAGTATAAAAAACATCTGAAAGTAATCCCCTCCCCCCCAAAAAAAAAATGTAAAAAAAATTGGGAATTTGCAACCTTGAACTGGTTCGAGCAAGAAAGATACCATATTTTTGTGGCCAGGCGATATTCTTTTTCAGACTTTTTGTGAACAATTGCCATCATGTTTTGTAGGTTTCCCTTTCCTTTTTTATCCTGTGGAAATTGAGAAGGGAAATGGGGAATGTGTCAAAGAGACAACAACCATGACTACCCGACCATAGAACAGAGAACAGCAGACGGTCACCAATATGTCTTCAATGCAGCGAGAAACCCCAGCACCCGGAGGCGTCCTTCAGCTGGCCCTAAACAAATATGTATACTAGTACAGTGATAATGGACGCCATACTAAACTCCGAATTATACACAAGAAACTGAAATTCATACAAGACTAACAAAGACCAGAGGCTCCTGACTTGGGACAGGCGCAAAAATGCGGTGAAGTTAAACATGTTTTTGAGATCTCAACCGTCCCCTTATACCTCTAGCCATGTATCACAAATAACATGCTTTGTGGATTTACAAAAAGAGCATGAATATCCATAGAAAATTATAATTTGTCTATATTAATTTTTGTTATCAAACAAAGGATTATTAAATTATTCATAATCCCTGAAATCATATTAGGGAATTCGTAGAATAATTATTAAAATGTTCAGTGGTTATGTAAAATCACTGGTCATTTTCAGGGATTATATATAATTACTAATGATTTTAGTGATTCTACATATTCCCTGAAAAATCAGGGATTCTACATAATCCCTGATTATACAAATTCACTGTAACATATATATGTTCCAGACCGTATGAGTATTTGGACCGTACGCATACGGTGTGGACCGTATGCGTACTTTTTCAATATAGGCATACGGTCTGACTAATATTAAGAATTCGGTCAAGTTTATTAGATACAAATGTATATGGTCAGCTGGACTGTACGAGTATACGTATACGGTCCGGACTGTACACCTACGGTCAAAATACTCGTATGGTCTGGAACATATACACTTAATTTATTTTTTACAACACCACGATGACCTTTTAATACTTGTACTATTCATATTTTTATTGTTACAATCAACTAACTTAATGCAAGGAGATCATAATTGTACTCAAACAATCAAAGCCATTAAAGCAATGGATCTCCTTACCCTCTAGGGGCACCTGAGATCTCCACCAGTTTTGTCTGCCTACCCTCTAGGAGCACCTGAGATCTCCACAGTTTTGTCTGCCTACCCTCTAGGAGCACCTGAGATCTCCACCAGTTTTGTCTGCCTACCCTCTAGGAGCACATGAGATCTCCACCAGTTTTGTCTGCCTACCCTCTAGGAGCACCTGAGATCTCCACCAGCTTTGTCTGCCTACCCTCTAGGAGCACCTGAGATCTCCACCAGTTTTGTCTGCCTACCCTCTAGAAGCACCTGAGATCTCCACCAGTTTTGTCTGCCTACCCTCTAGGAGCACCTGAGATCTCCACCAGTTTTGTCTGCCTACCCTCTAGGAGCACCTGAGATCTCCACCAGTTTTGTCTGCCTACCCTCTAGGAGCACCTGAGATCTCCACCAGTTTTGTCTGCCTACCCTCTAGGAGCACCTGAGATCTCCACCAGTTTTGTCTGCCTACCCTCTAGAAGCACCTGAGATCTCCACCAGTTTTGTCTGCCTACCCTCAAGGAGCACATGAGATCTCCACCAGTTTTGTCTGCCTACCCTCTAGGAGCACCTGAGATCTCCACCAGTTTTGTCTGCCTACCCTCTAGGAGCACCTGAGATCTCCACCAGTTTTGTCTGCCTACCCTCTAGAAGCACCTGAGATCTCCACCAGTTTTGTCTGCCTACCCTCTAGGAGCACCTGAGATCTCCACCAGTTTTGTCTGCCTACCCTCTAGGAGCACCTGAGATCTCCACCAGTTTTGTCTGCCTACCCTCTAGGAGCACCTGAGATCTCCACCAGTTTTGTCTGCCTACCCTCTAGGAGAACCTGAGATCTCAACCAGTTTTGTCTGCCTACCCTCTAGGAGCACATGAGATCTCCACCAGTTTTGTCTGCCTACCCTCTAGAAGCACCTGAGATCTCCACCAGTTTTGTCTGCCTACCCTCTAGGAGCACCTGAGATCTCCACCAGTTTTGTCTGCCTACCCTCTAGGAGCACCTGAGATCTCCACCAGTTTTGTCTGCATACCCTCTAGGAGAACCTGAGATCTCCACCAGTTTTGTCTGCCTACCCTCTAGGAGCACCTAAGATCTCCACCAGTTTTGTCTGCCTACCCTCTAGGAGAACCTGAGATCTCCACCAGTTTTGTCTGCCTACCCTCTAGGAGAACCTGAGATCTCCACCAGTTTTGTCTGTCTACCCTCTAGGAGCACCTGAGATCTTCACCAGTTTTGTCTGTCTACCCTCTAGGAGCACCTGAGATCTTCACCAGTTTTGTCTGCATACCCTCTAGGAGCACCTGAGATCTCCACCATTTTTTGGTGATGTGTATGTTGCTCAGTCTTTAATTTTCTATGTATTGCACTCATCATTTCCTCTTATTTTGTTGTTTACAATTTTGTTGTCAGTGTCTTTTTTTTAACTCAATCAGAGCTTTAAATGTCCAATCTTTTTTCCATTTTATTTATTGAATGTAGGAAATTTCACATTTGAGGTTACTAAATTTAAATTCAGAAATTATTGTGAGGTTTTTATTAATGCAAATAATTTGACTAGCTATATACATGATATAGGTGAGTATTGCATTAATGAGAAATTGCATTTTGATAGCTAAAACATAGATGTGTAAAATGTAGATTTTTTGAAATCACAATATTTAAACTAATAATCTTAACCATTTTTGAAAAATCTAAATATTATAACCCAATATAATACATGTAATAATTTCTGTGTTTGAATAAAGATTTTTGATGATACCTTGAAAATGGACTGAATAACCTTGACCTTTTTCACCATCAACACAAATGTAACTACCACCGGCAGAGGGGTTAAACGGTTTCACAATCAAAAGTCTTCCTCCATTGTCCAACTCACAGTTGTTTTCTTTTTGGCAAAATGGAAATGGGTATAGCTCTGGTAGATCGTGTGAATGCATAAAATACCATGTTATATTTTGTCCTCCTACTTGTTTACGTTGACACAAAATTTCCACTTTGTCTCCATTTTTCCCAGTATAAGTTATAAAGTTAATTGTGTAATTTTCTAAAAAATAAAAATAATAAAATCATTATTTTTAAAGTGATTTGACATACAATTTTCTATAAAAAAAAAACAAAAAAAAAAACATTATTGATAAAGTGAGTTGACATACTGAAAATCTTGAATGAATTTCAAAATTCCCTTTTATGAAATCCTAAGTCTGACTGAGGCATAGAAATAGGGTAATTCCTGAATATATCCATTCTTGAAAGCAATTTAACCCTGCTATGCTGAAGGTGTACATAATAACTCTGACATCCAAAAAATTGGACATTAATTTTAATGGCTAATGTTTAGAGAGAACATTACTGCATGTTAACCCTAGCAGCAAAAAAATTTTTCTATAAAGATATATATTTCAATTAAAGTCAAGAAACCTCAAATTAAAAAAAATATGCATATGTTTTTTATAACTAAATGGATAGTTTTCATTATACAACTTATGTCACCTATACTTTTTTCTGAGGAAAATTCTTTAATTGTCCACATTTAGAAGAAGTTTACTTATTTTTAATTGCTTGCTTCCAGGAAGCAATTCGCCGAGATATTTTCCGTATGCATAGAGACCCGAGCGTAACCCTCCTCGTAAAAATCCGGTGATCGCAATACGCATGGATCTGTCATTAAAATAAACAAATATCTGATTATACATGTTAAACACGTGCTCAATACCTATGCTTTTTGTGATTTGTTTACTATAAGGTGACAATCGGGAAAACTCGGCTTCAAAACACAGCATTTAATGAGCAGCCATATTTGTTAAATAAAAACAAACAGAGAGAGAAAAAAATTGACGATTATATGATATATTTGTGAAAATAATGATAAAATCTTGCACAGAGGACTAAGTTTATGATATATACATGCATTGGTTCAAGAATTGGATAAACATTATTTTTCCCCACTCACTCCTTTCATATGACTTTAAGTTATCAAAATAAGTTAAACATTAGATAAATTCAATTACAAAATAACTTTCATATCATAGTTGACCCTCTCATCGTTCAGATAAGAAACAGTTTTAATAAGAAAAAATAGATCAAGAAAATGCAGGTTGCCTTCGATTGAACAAGCACACTAAATTCATAACAGTCGGAAAACATTTAAGAGTCGATGTCTCATCTTCGTATACACATCTCCTTTAAAACACAAATAAAACTGAAGAAAAGTACAGATAGACATCATGAATAATTTAATTTTGGATGTAACACGTCTTCTGATTGGCTGAAGTTATTTTGTTATGAGCCCATAGACATAATTTAGTCATGTGACCGTGACGTCATCAACGTTTTTTCATGGTTTTCTACGGTTTAAAATGGAATTTAGAATTAAATTATAAGAAATGACTGTAATATTTTTTCTGTCTATTCGAAATAACATAAAAAATGTGGTGCACACTGTAAATAACCCGCTACACACGTTATTCAGTGTGCACCAAATTTTTTATGTTATTTCTTCATAGACAGAAAAAATATTACAGTCATTCCTTAAATAACTTTTTCAAATATATTTCTGAAAAGATCAATTGTATAATAGTATATCAGTTCAGTCCTTAGTGTCTTTTTGTTGTTGGGATATACAAGTACCCAGCCACGTCCACTCTATGTTTTTGTTAGATGTATTTCTATTCATATCCATTTGATGAGTTAATCCTTTTTCAACGGTTTTGTATAGTTTTTTCTTATGATGTACTGTTACACCACTGTCGCAGGTTAGAGGGAGGGTTGGGATCTCGCTCACATGTTTAACCCCACAACATTCTGTATACATGTGCCTGCCCAAGTCAGGATCCTGTAATTCAGTGGTTGTCGTTTGTTGATGTGTTTGCATATTTGTTTTTCGTTCATTTTTTGTACATTCATTAGATCGTTAGTTTTCTTGTTTGAATTGTTTTACACTTGTCATTTCTGGGACTTTTATAGCTGACTATGCGGTATGTGCTTTGCTCATGGTTGAAAGTCGTAGTGACCTATAGTTGTTAATTTCTTTGTCATTCGGTCTCTTGTCATGCTTGTGGAGAGTTGTCTCATTGGCAATCATACCACGTCTTCTTTTTCATATATATATGAAAATCAACGTACTATTTCCTAGTTACTATTTCAAGACTCGAACAATTAATGGTAACCAGTATATAATAACTTACTGTTTTGTGGCTCTATTTCAAGACTTGAACAATGGTAACCAGTTTATAATAACTTACTGTTTCCTAGTTCTACTTCAAGACTTGAACACTGGTAACCAGTATTAAATAATACTGATAGGAATAACAAATAATGTATTGCCATCAAAAGTCGCTCACAATCTGAAAATGAAATTATATATAAATCAATCAACATATTTCCTGCTCACAAGGAAGCTACATTGTATTATACCAAAAGTTCCAAGTGGTGATTAGTTGGAATAATCTCTTTTTTCGGGTTGTTGTACAATGTTGTATGTCTGACACATTCCATGTGTCAATTCTAAATTTTACAATGTAAATATTATAAGTAAAATTAAACATTAATTAATGATTAAAATGGGATCTTTAACCTTGCTCACAAACAATATCTGAATACATTTGTATGTACAGGCAAATCTTATTGAGAAAAATGAAAGATCTGATGTGAATCAAATTGTTATAAGGGAGCTACCATTTGATTTTTATGGGGGGGGCCAGGATGAAAAATTTTGTCCTGCATTTTTTTACAGCTGTAATCTCTGTCCTGCCTTTTGATTTTTCACTCTGTTCGGTCCTGCCTTTTTTTTTTTAGTTTATCCTGACTTTTTTTTACCTAAATTGTCGTCCTGACTTTTTTTTTTTGCAAGTGTCACATCCTGCCTTTTTTTTTACTCAAAACTCCTGTCCTGCCTATTTTTTTTCAAATTTCATCCTAGCCCCCCCATAAAAATCAAATGGTAGCTCCCTAAAACAAAACAAACAAACAAATACATTACCTTTCAGCACACTCCCTTAATTATTCATATCCATCATTTTATAAAAAGAAAGTTTGTCTCAACTTTCTATCAACCTCCCTAATTAGCATTATTGTTGAAAAGGAAAAAATAAAAAATGTGTCTCAACCAACTGTTTAGTTGTTTACCTTAGATGCCAGAATAGTTATCTAATGTGTAAATTTATCAATTATGTCCTGTATTTCGAGGGCTGTAATTGGGGTACCTTCATGACATATCACGGTAAAAATTCTTGCCAAATGACAATGAATGAAAGGTATTTTTGCACCGGGGGGTAACTTTGATATTTTTTTGGTAGGGGTACGTGCCATTTTTGCCTCAAAAAACGTACCCATTTTAATATATTATTAACATTCACTGAAATTCAGTACCTATAGTTATATAGATATTTAAGAAAGAATGACCTACATGTATACTTATATACAATATTTAAAATATATGATATTTTTAAATGTCAAATACTTCCATGCAGAAAGGTGCAAATTTAATCAGATTTGCAGAAGAATAGATTGAATTTATGTATGATATTTATGTAGATCATACCCCAAATCAATATACAGTTATCAAACGTGAATGCATTTTAATATAGGATGTCATTAAAAAGGAGGGTCATTTTGAAATAAAATCTCGCAAAATTATGACCATAATTTTGGCACATCCCCATATACCCAATAATAGGAAGTTACCCCCCCCCCCCCCCTGTGTATTTTTGATGCATGACAATAAAATGATGGTACTGGTAGCAATAATTAACTGAGACCTCTGACGAATAACGATAAGGATAGTTTGACGAATCACAGTAAAAATTTAATCAATTTGAAGCTAACAGTTGCTGAAAATGACCATTTGACGTCTGGTGGTATAGGCATTACTACATCATGTACACTCTATTCCAAACCTCCCCCTTTCACAAATTTTATGTTCTCAATGGTTTTAAGAGAATTAAACATGCAAATAGTTATGAGGGTGTAGATGGGGGTGACAGTGGGCACAAAATATGACAAGAGATTAATGGACCAAAAAATAATGAATAGAGAACATGGAGAATTGTGTGCCAAAATTATGAGGAAAATACACGATAGAGAAAAATGGAATGAATAGAGATGATAATGCAACTGTTAAAATATAAACAAAACAAAAACCATTTATAAGTTCCTTTTTAGCAGTATAACCTAGCTAATATAATTCATGAAAATTTCCTATTTTAAAAATTTTCCTCACCCACATAAGCATAGTTTATCCTGGAATATATTACATTGTATATGCATATTTCATCATGATCATTGTTGTAAATTAAAACATTGAATAATCTATGTACAGGAAACAGGAATTAACACCAATTGAAAGTAAACGATTACCATCAAAACAATGAACTTTGCACTACACAATATAAGTGTTTTAAAATCATGTAATTGTCAACTAAAGTCTGAATACATAATTCAGCAGTATAGACATTTTTACAAAGTAAAGGTTGATTGATTGCATGTTGTTATTAAACGGTATTTGTAAGGTAGATAATGGGGTTTTTAAATAAGATCCGTAGAAATTTTTAATAATTTGTCAAATTGTAGTTTTTATCATGCTTTTTTTCAAATTATAATAAAAATTCCCGAAATTCGAAAAAAGAAAAGAATTCCCGGATCCCGAAAGGGTACCTCCCGAAAGGGTCAATCCAGAAATCCCGAGCTTAAAAACACCCGATCGCGGAGTCCCGATAAAGGTCCTATACCCACTCATAATTCTTTGGACTAGCCTCGGAAAATAGAAAAGTAATCATTAACCAGTTGATACATTTTTCTGTATGGAAGTCTGCTATAACAAAATTATTATGGTGGAGACAGCATAAGAACTCGTAAAAAAACACTGATCTGACAAAGGGCTTCTCTGTTGGAGTAGATAAACCAAAGAAATATCTGCTAATAAAATTACTACCTTTCTAAATTTTGACGTGTACCTATAAACTTGTCGAAAAAGGGAAAGAAGCTGTGTTTTTTATGTTTACCTGTTTACCTGTACTGCAACTCCCTCCTATATCAGGAGAACCACCAATCCTAGAATGGGTGTAATATCACTCACACTGTTAAAATCCTCTGGATTATGTTTAAAAGATAAAACTTTTAAAACTATAAAAGAGATATTTTAAAATTATCTCCTCTGGGGGATGTGACCCTATCACCATTATTTACACTATTCTGGTATGTACACACTAAAAGACGTCCGTCATTCAAATATAAAAGTTGCTTCTTTCATATTAAAACGGTAAAATGTAAATACACTATATACAAAAAGTGTTCTATCTTTTGGTATGTCCCTTCTTTTCAGCTCAGTATTTAATGCTTTTGATTACTGTTCAATTAGTATTATTGCCGTTGCTGGTATAGTTTATGACACAGACCTCTCGATAATGTTTCTATACTATTCTGTGCATTCTCATTTAAAATTCTAAATTTTGAGCAGTCGATAACAAGCTGGCACAAATGTTCATCATTGGTTATTAATTCCTGAATAAGATCCTCTAGGTTTTCTGTCCATACCTCGCTTATCATGTGTAGAAAGTCATCTCTAATATACTGTAGCTTAGAGCACTTTAGTTTGAAGTGAAGTATATCTTCATTTTTCCTCTGCATATAACTTGGGTGGCAAATAGGCGACACCTGTCCATTGCTAAATTTAGCTCTGTGATATTGGAGGTGTATTGTCCCTGTTGCTAACTTTGCCTTTAAGGAGGCAGATGTGATGGCATATGGATTTGTGCCACAGCTTTTCCATATGTTATGTATTTCCCCTTCTTTGACATTTTCGTAATTTAGGCGAGCCAGAGTAGATTTTGATTTAGCTTCATTTGTCATTTGTTTTATACAGTGATCACCGACTGTTTTATTTACCAGATTTTTCCAAAGTTGTTTCCCAGGTGGGTTATCTATATTATCATATGGCGACGGTAGGTCATATATATTGGCAATTTCAACAGTTTTTGTAAACCAGCTTCCAGATTGTAGAGATTTTGTTGCTAGCTGTCCTGATGGCTAATTTTCTTTCAATTGAGTTTTCATTTCTTATGATATTTCCAAAAGTTTTGAGAAATCGTTGATGTATTTCTGATTCTATGGTAATCCGTCCAAGGAGATGATGTCTAAATCTACTCTGCGATGAGGGGGCAAGGGGTTTAACTGTTATGCTGTTATGGGGTATTTTAATTCTTTGTTATCTGTTATTCTGAAAATATATTTACTGTTAGCTGTTATTGTCTTATTCTTTGTTAGCTGTTATAGGACTATTATCTATTTTGTTATCTGTTATTGTGAGAATCTAATTGGCTGTTAACTGTTATTGAAAATTGCAATGTTAGCATTTTGACAGCCAATCTTCCTTAGAAATTGAAGATAATTGAAAATTGTGATTTAAATGGATAATATAGTCTCATTGGCACGCTTACCACATCTTCTTACAATGCATATCTATTGGGGTCTTTCTACTGGTAATATCGGCCGGGTGGCCCTGTATTTGCAGAAGAATTTCATTAACATACATCACATAAACATATTAAATATAATATTGATAGAGGGTTGCTGCTCACAAGGAAGCTATTAAAACCGAGAGTTCCAAATGGTTAAGTTGAAATCACCCCTTCGTAAATTTTACGGACGCCATCACGAGTTGGTTGACCGTTATGGAATAACCGTCTCACAAATGATATCGGATATGTTCCTTACGTCGTAACTACAATCCCCTTCCCTTTCACGAATTCGACCTACCGAATTAGACTATTTACCGGATTTGTAATCACATAAGCAACACGACGGATGCCACATGTGGAGCAGGATCTGCTTACCCTTCCGGAGCACCTGAGATCACCCCTAGTTTTTGGTGGGGTTCGTGTTTTTATTCTTTAGTTTTCTATGTTGTGTCCTGTTTACTATTGTTTTTCTGTTTGTCTTTTTCATTTTTAGCCATGGCGTTGTCAGTTTATTTTAGATTTATGAGTTTGACTGTCCCTTTGGTATCTTTCGTCCCTCTTTTAAAATCAGTTGGACCCAGGACCATTCCAGTATATATTATTATTATCCTTTGTAATAAATTCCATTTTCTGTGAACATGTAGCATTTTGTACAAATTATAATTCACTTAATTATTACTTGTACAATAACTTATAGTATGGATTTTGTTATAAAAAAGCATTGGTACACCCTATAGATTTTGTTTATTCAATGACCACATAGTAATCTTTATGCTGTACTATTACACCACTGTCCCTGATTAGGGGAGGATTGGACACCAACTAGCATGCTAAAGTTGACGCAGTTACATTCTGTATGTGCCTATTTCCAAGTCAGGAGCCTGGATTCAGTGGTTGTAGTTTGTTACTGTGTTACTAAGTTTCTCGTTCACTATTTTGTGGATAAATTAGGCAGTTAGTTTTCTCCTTTGTTTTACATTACTAAGTGGTATGGGTTTATATTATGTCTTTGGGAATTATACATCTTTTTCTTTTAGCATTTATATTATAATTGCTACTCCCTCTCTTTTCGATTACATGAAAGAGAACCCTGACCACCATATTTTTAAAAGCTTTTTAATTGCTTCACATGGCTAAAATTGAAGCCCAGAAACCATTGATGCAAATAAAGATGTGTCTTCAGTTTAATTTTTCGACAAATACCCTTTTAAAAATCCTACAGCTTCTCCAATGCTGTACCCAAATTTTCCATATTCTATAATTTCACATATGATGCATGCTTGCATCGCCATGGTGTTTCACTTGGTGTCATCCAAATTTTTACTATGTCCAATTTCTATTATACTATCAGAATTGTCACTTGAGTCAATTTCTATTGTCAGAATAACCATAACTGTCATGCGTGTGTCAGTTACATGTCCTGTCTCCACTGATCTGGGTATCTTTGTATTTTGTAAGTAAGTTTTTATCATGAGGTCATTAAATACAAAAAATAGATTGTGCATCAATTTTTTTGTTTATTACTTGTAAAGTATATATATTGCTTTTCAGAAATAAAAATTCTAAAAATCAAATTGATAATAAAGTGTCACTGGATGCACTTCTTTCAAAAATTAAATAAAAAAACCTAAATCATTAAAAATTGATTCCTCAAATGCCCTAGATTAAAAATATCCGTATATCAAAAACAGAAACTAGTAATTTCGTTCAGAAAATTCAACATCCATACTATAACTTATTGTACAAGTTATTGTACAAGTTACGGAAAAAAATCAACCAAGGCAGAACTGCCTCAACAGCCGAAACATCTTGTTTACACAAATTACAATTTTCTAGGTCCATACCACAAGTTATATACTAAGATCTACGAGTCATCTACTGGATTGGTCCTGGACAGATTTATTTTTATATTTCATTTACTGTTATCTGTTATTGTCCCTTTTCAATTCCTTGTTATCTGTTTTTCACCAAATCAATTCACTGTTTTGCTGTTATGGGTTATGGGGACCCCCTAGCCCCCCCCCCCCCCCCCCCTCTGCGATATGTGCATCCGTTAAATTCTTCATGGGAGCACCCGAAAATAACACATAAAACACAATACAAGTATTCTTTGTTTTATTATCATCAGAGACATATAATACAATTGTATTATGTCTCTGTTATCATTGATCATCATAATGATCAATTGAACTTTATATTGTTTAATTTTATCATTCGCAGTAGTCCAAATAATTATGACGTCTGGCAAGGCTAATATATTTTACTGATTTTTTTTCTGGGACGCCTTACTATTCCTTGTGTTTGTCATGTTTTAACTTAGTAATAAATATAAATTCCAGCCTAACATACGTTAAAATAAGTTTTAATTTATTTCAGGCTGTTAGTTAAAGTTTTTTTTTTATAGATTTATAAAAGCAGATGTGGTATGAGTACCATTGACATGATTGAGACAACTTTCCATCCAAGATATAATTTGTATAAAAAGTAAACCATTATATATAATAGGTCAAAGTACGCGTGTCTCCAACACGGATCATGCATTTGGCTCACAACGAACAACACTGAAGCTATAATAGGGAAAAACACTCATGAACCACACCAACAGGCGACAACCACGGAAAACATCAGGTTTTTCCAGTAGTTAGTTTAGTTCAAACATATTTATTTATAGTGGATTGGGAAACAAGTTATTGCAACTTATATTAATCCCTTTCCCCTTTGAGGGTGCTGCCTTGTAGGAGCATAAGTCTGCTCTTTTTCGAAATCTACAAGAGTGTATTTTACGTGCAAGAGATATGAATGACTATATATATAGTCCCTTTCCGCATGACTATTATCGTTTCCTCAAGACCATACTCGCAAATGGTATCAAAGGAGAGCCGAAAATTCAGGTTCATGACTTAGGACAAACACTTTATGCAGCGGGTTTCAATGTATATAAGTTCCAACCTTCACCCTTACCTGAAACAATAGTGTAACGTAACAACACAGAAAGACAACAAGTGACTGTGGAAAGACACGTGCACACTATAAAAAATAATTAGAATGGCTTAACTAAATCGAAAGACATGCATACTTACACATTTTATGGTATTTCAGATTTAATGTAATTTTGAAAGCATTTGGAGAAGAATCTGATTTAGACTTTACTCCTTAAGCCCCATGCAGTCCCACGATCGCACTACGCTCACCACGATCTAAAATAAATCCAGATCGTGGTGAGGTCGCGGTATGATCGGCATGAAAATGTAAATTTTTGTTGCTTTCACGATGCTACTATATATACGTCCTCATTACGCTTCTACAACGATCCCGCTACGATTATACCACGTCCTCACCGCGCTTATTCTACGACCTCACTACGCTTATCAAGATCTTTATACGCTCATCACGTTCTCACTACGAACATACCACGAGTTATCCGATTGCAACACGATCTTACCACTCTTTTACTGCGATTATAGTACGTTCTTACCACGATTGTGGACTACGTTCATACCGTGATCTTACTACATTAGCACAGTAATAACGTCAACATCGTCTTCCATATCAATACAATTCCATTCCTTCTATATCTGATTAATACATAGAATTCTCGGAAACAATACAGTCATGCCAACAAAATCTTCTAGAACACGTGGGCGCGGTGGTAGGGGTTGATGTAGAGGCAGAGGGAGCTCTGGTAGTAACGAATCCTGATCAAGCAGATATTTTGGACCGACCAATCCATTCTTATTTAAATTACAACATTTTGCTGATCCATAAAGCGCAATTGACGATATCATAGTGAACGATAGCAGAGATGACACAGATGTGTCGATAGATATAGGAAGATGTGGTATGAGTGCCAATGAGACAACTCACAATCCAAGTAACAATTTATAAAAGTAAACCATTATTGTCCAAGGTACGGCCTTCAACACGGAACAATGGCTCACACCGAACAGCAAGCTATAAAGGGCCCCAAATGTAAAACCATTCAAACGGGAAAACCAACGGTCTAATCTATATAAACGAGAAGAATGGTTGAGCCGTTATAGAAAATGAACAAGAACTACATACAAACAAACAAAACCTGGAGATATATAATATATTTTATGTGAAAATGACAATGAGAATGATGGTCGTAGTAGGAACGTAGTCAGGTCGTAAGAAGAGCGTGATGAGGACGGCATGGGCGTGCTAGAATCGTACTATGATCTTAAACAGCGTGGTGCGAACGTGGCATAGTCGTAGAGGAAGCGTAGTTAGGTCACGGTGATGAGATCGTAGTTCAGTCTCTCCAAATAGAATCACGCTTTCGCTACGCTCTCGCTACGATGGTACAGCGACCTTTTCGATCTTACTACCTTAGTGTGCTCTCACTACGCTTCTACTATACGACCTGATTTCGTCACGACCGCACCACGATTGTTTTGAACATGTTCAAAGTTGGCAACGCTCATTACGATCTTGAAGACCTCACCACGACCGTGGTACGACCTAACTGCGATCTACACGATCGTACTACGATCATCAAAATTTGCATTTTTTTTCACAGATCGTATTGTGATCGTGGCCTAGTGGGACTGCGGTATTAAGGATTGGACTACACATACTCTGAATCTCGATCATTTAGCAGCATAGTCCCATCAGTCACAGTTAAGCTTTTAGTTATATTCGAACAATTCAAAATTTATGATTATTTCTACAAATGTATAAGTCATGATTGATCAATTGAACTTTATATTGTTTAATTTTATCATTCGCAGTAGTCCAAATAATTATGACGTCTGGCAAGGCTAATATATTTTACTGATTTTTTTTCTGGGACGCCTTACTATTCCTTGTGTTTGTCATGTTTTACCTTAGTAATAAATATAAATTCCAGCCTAACATACGTTAAAATAAGTTTTAATTTATTTCAGGCTGTTAGTTAAAGTTTTTTTTTTATAGATTTATAAAAGCAGATGTGGTATGAGTACCATTGACATGATTGAGACAACTTTCCATCCAAGATATAATTTGTATAAAAAGTAAACCATTATATATAATAGGTCAAAGTACGCGTGTCTCCAACACGGATCATGCATTTGGCTCACAACGAACAACACTGAAGCTATAATAGGGAAAAACACTCATGAACCACACCAACAGGCGACAACCACGGAAAACATCAGGTTTTTCCAGTAGTTAGTTTAGTTCAAACATATTTATTTATAGTGGATTGGGAAACAAGTTATTGCAACTTATATTAATCCCTTTCCCCTTTGAGGGTGCTGCCTTGTAGGAGCATAAGTCTGCTCTTTTTCGAAATCTACAAGAGTGTATTTTACGTGCAAGAGATATGAATGACTATATATATAGTCCCTTTCCGCATGACTATTATCGTTTCCTCAAGACCATACTCGCAAATGGTATCAAAGGAGAGCCGAAAATTCAGGTTCATGACTTAGGACAAACACTTTATGCAGCGGGTTTCAATGTATATAAGTTCCAACCTTCACCCTTACCTGAAACAATAGTGTAACGTAACAACACAGAAAGACAACAAGTGACTGTGGAAAGACACGTGCACACTATAAAAAATAATTAGAATGGCTTAACTAAATCGAAAGACATGCATACTTACACATTTTATGGTATTTCAGATTTAATGTAATTTTGAAAGCATTTGGAGAAGAATCTGATTTAGACTTTACTCCTTAAGCCCCATGCAGTCCCACGATCGCACTACGCTCACCACGATCTAAAATAAATCCAGATCGTGGTGAGGTCGCGGTATGATCGGCATGAAAATGTAAATTTTTGTTGCTTTCACGATGCTACTATATATACGTCCTCATTACGCTTCTACAACGATCCCGCTACGATTATACCACGTCCTCACCGCGCTTATTCTACGACCTCAGTACGCTTATCAAGATCTTTATACGCTCATCACGTTCTCACTACGAACATACCACGAGTTATCCGATTGCAACACGATCTTACCACTCTTTTACTGCGATTATAGTACGTTCTTACCACGATTGTGGACTACGTTCATACCGTGATCTTACTACATTAGCACAGTAATAACGTCAACATCGTCTTCCATATCAATACAATTCCATTCCTTCTATATCTGATTAATACATAGAATTCTCGGAAACAATACAGTCATGCCAACAAAATCTTCTAGAACACGTGGGCGCGGTGGTAGGGGTTGATGTAGAGGCAGAGGGAGCTCTGGTAGTAACGAATCCTGATCAAGCAGATATTTTGGACCGACCAATCCATTCTTATTTAAATTACAACATTTTGCTGATCCATAAAGCGCAATTGACGATATCATAGTGAACGATAGCAGAGATGACACAGACGTGTCGATAGATATAGGAAGATGTGGTATGAGTGCCAATGAGACAACTCACAATCCAAGTAACAATTTATAAAAGTAAACCATTATTGTCCAAGGTACGGCCTTCAACACGGAACAATGGCTCACACCGAACAGCAAGCTATAAAGGGCCCCAAATGTAAAACCATTCAAACGGGAAAACCAACGGTCTAATCTATATAAACGAGAAGAATGGTTGAGCCGTTATAGAAAATGAACAAGAACTACATACAAACAAACAAAACCTGGAGATATATAATATATTTTATGTGAAAATGACAATGAGAATGATGGTCGTAGTAGGAACGTAGTCAGGTCGTAAGAAGAGCGTGATGAGGACGGCATGGGCGTGCTAGAATCGTACTATGATCTTAAACAGCGTGGTGCGAACGTGGCATAGTCGTAGAGGAAGCGTAGTTAGGTCACGGTGATGAGATCGTAGTTCAGTCTCTCCAAATAGAATCACGCTTTCGCTACGCTCTCGCTACGATGGTACAGCGACCTTTTCGATCTTACTACCTTAGTGTGCTCTCACTACGCTTCTACTATACGACCTGATTTCGTCACGACCGCACCACGATTGTTTTGAACATGTTCAAAGTTGGCAACGCTCATTACGATCTTGAAGACCTCACCACGACCGTGGTACGACCTAACTGCGATCTACACGATCGTACTACGATCATCAAAATTTGCATTTTTTTTCACAGATCGTATTGTGATCGTGGCCTAGTGGGACTGCGGTATTAAGGATTGGACTACACATACTCTGAATCTCGATCATTTAGCAGCATAGTCCCATCAGTCACAGTTAAGCTTTTAGTTATATTCGAACAATTCAAAATTTATGATTATTTCTACAAATGTATAAGTCAGTAACAAATGGTTTGATTTGATTTGGTTTTTTGTGTTTTAATGCCTCTTTTAAACACAGCTTTTGGGCTATATCAGTTTTATCAGTGGAACTTGAGAAGCCGGAGTGCCCGGAGAAAACCACAGACCTTCGAGACAGGAAAACTGACAATTCTAGTCAATTAAGAATGGAGTCGAGTTCACCCTCATGAGGGGGGTTCGAACTATACCGGCTAGTGATTACAGAAGTAACTACTTAGACCACTCGGCCATAGAGGCCCATCAGTAATATATGAGACTGAGATTAAGATGCTAGGATCTCCGTAGTACAAATTAAATTTCAATTCAGTTTTGATAACTCTAGAATATTGAAATTATATAAATTAAGATTCATCATAACAAACGGACATGTATGGCTGTTTTACATGCCAAAAACTACTCTGAGGACAGACTTAATACCTGTCCAGTTGGAAAAGTTTTAATGCCTGGTATCCACTATATATATAAAAGTTAAATGCATTTTATGTTTCAGAAAAATAAAATCTCTTTTTGATTTTAATGGGCATTTTTTTCCTTCATGCGTAAGGTGTGGGACAACTTGAGATGCTCCATCAGGTAAAAACCGGTTTGTAATGTATTGATAGTCCTTAATTGACATGGACAACAGGTAGCTTCAAAACTATAGGTGAGTTAAAGAGTTTATCTGAGTGGACAGTACCAAAGTAATTCAGGTGTTTGTTTATTTTTACACCTTCTGCAGAAAAGAAAAAAATGACCATCAAAAACCAAAAAAATATTTTATCTTTCTTAAACAAAAAATGCTTCAAATTTTTATATATCTAGTGGATGCTAGGCCTTAAAACTTTCCAAACGGCACAGGTAAGTCTGTACACAGAGGTGAAAATACTGCCATATTTGTCCATTTGTTATGATGAACCTTAAAGAATAAAATAAACGAAGGATCCACATCCAGACTCTCGATCAACGCGCAAACATGTTATATAATGTTTTCTTTGCAAGAACTTGCTTTTCTTTAAATGCTTGATAGTGTTTGGAAAAATACAATTTCCCGCAGTTTTATTTTGGTCGGGTATTTTGGGTTTACTCCTTCGTATTTTTTACATTCGTGTATGCAATAAAACACTTAAAAACAAATTTACGCACTTGTATGGTTTCTGCAGGATGGAATTTGGTATGAGAATGTGTGAATGTTCCTGGACTGTCTGAGCGGTTGAATTACGACAAAAATTTGGAATTTGATGTCTGTTTTAACTATTAAATTGTAGTTTTTACTTGCATTGATTGAAAATATAATGATTTAGTCCTAAGGGAAAATTAGGGTAACCATAATTGAGGCAGGTGTGCATAAAAACAAAGCATGTTTTAATGTTAACTGGAAGTGTAATTATTGAGATGGACCAATCTATACTTTATGGATGCAAAATTCTTTTATCATCTTGTGTATGTTTAATTATGTGATAGAAAATTTATTTGTTTTGGATTTAAGACTGATCTTCAAGAGCTTGCAGCTCATACTCAGACTTCGTAAAACGTCACCATACAGTGTCTTAGCAGAGAGTTGATGAACCAGGGGTATGTAAAAGAACGTCTCGTCCTTTTCCTAAACAAGTTCATCGGAAGGTACCAAGACCTTGTTGATAAATATTCGATCCGTATCAACTTCACAAATAATACATGATGGTCTTGATGTATAGAGTCTGCGTACTGACGTTGTTTATCATCATTCTTATAACAACGTGTTATATTGTTCTTTCATTTGTCTTTGTTCTATCATTAATATTGCTTTTACTGTTTGGATTGTTTTCTGTGATATCCATTTGACGTGGCTCGGTACTTATAAATCCCGTCAATGTGTTTGTATTATCTTTCAATTTTGCTGGTGTGTTTTGTGTATGCGACTTTTTGTGTTTCTTTGATTCTAATAACGCGACTCTGTACTTTAAAAGATCCCGTCATTATGTTATAGTTCTGTTATAAATAAGAAAATACTTTGAACGACAAAATGAATTAAGATTTTATATATGTATATATATACAACTTTTGTCAAAACCAAATTCAAAAAGCACTTTTAATTAGTCCATACCTGCCAACTTTTCAAAATCTGATTTTAAGCGCAAGAGAAACTTAATATGCTCCTCTTTTATTGTTACAAATGTCATTAATCTATAATTAAATCGTTTGAATGCGTATGTATGTGTTTAAATACCCTTTTAACTCGTTTGAATGGCTGTTTTGATGTTCTCAGTTTATCAAATAAAGAATTTAAAAATTGAGGTCAAATTTATATCCCCTATGACCATTAAATCGTTTGAATGAGTATGTATGTATTTAAATACCCTTTTAACTCGTTTGAATGGCTGTTTTGATGTTTTCAGTTTATCAAACAAAGAATTTAAAAATTCAGGTCAAATTTATATCCCCTATGACCATTAAATCGTTTGAATGAGTATGTATGTATTTAATTAACCTTTTAGCTCGTTTGAATGGCTGTTTTGATGTTTTTAGTTTATCAAATAAAGAATTTAAAAATTCAGGTCAAATTTATATTCCCTGTGACCATTAAATCGTTTGAATGAGTATGTAGGTGTTTAAATACCCTTTTAACTCGTTTGAATGGCTGTTTTGATTTTCTCAGTTTATCAAATAAAGAATTTAAAAATGCAAGTCAAATTTGTATCCCCTATGACCATTAAATCGTTTGAAAGAGTATGTATGTATTTAAATACCCTTTTAACCCGTTTGAATGGCTGTTTTGATATTTTCAGTTTATCAAATAAAGAATTTAAAAATTCAGGTCAAACTGGCTCCCGTATGACCATTAAATCGTTTGAATGAATATGTAGGTGTTTAAATACCCTTTTAACTCGTTTGAATGGCTGTTTTGATGTTCTCAGTTTATCAAATAAAGAATTTTAAAATTTAGGTCAAATTTATATCCCCTATGACCATAATTCGGGATAGTTGGCATGTCTACAGTTTTCAATGATTTTTCCAGTACAATTGTTTTTGATTGGTGTTTTCTCAACATCCGGTAGTAATACAGATATATTTTCAATGAAACCTTTTTTTATTGGTTAATATTGTGGATGACCAGCAGTTGTAAGTTTCCTGTAGTTTGTATATTTCAAACCATTAACAAGAATTCAAATATTTTGAATAAATCAAAAAAAAATTATTGAATAAAAGACTAGATATATTGTTTAAATAATATCAAGATATAATATAGTTATACATGTATTTTAATTCTAATTCCAGAAGAAAAAAAATCAATGTAAAGGCAGCTATAAATTAAATATTTTCAAAATTTTAACGTTTTACTCTTTAATTTGCTATCCAAAGTAAACTATTACATATTTATAATTTATATACAAGAATAAAAAAGATAGGTTAGGATTGCTAAAATTTAACCAGTCATAAATTTGTCGTAAGTTACTAGCAACAATTTATAATATGTATATATGTATAAATATTCTTGAGTAAACATGATAAAACTATGAGCTGCAGTTTATAGTCATTATAGGACTAGAATAAGACGAAGTAACATTTACAACACAAATATCACACACATCATTGGATGACAAAACATCATTGTTTTCAAAACAATCCAAGATTTTATTGTGATTTACTGGCTGTCTGTTATGGACTCTTAATGTTTACTGTATTGGCTCTCACTACAATGAGGATCATGGGACAAAACAGCTAATTGAGAATCTATACAAGCATCATTACAGAAAAAGCTAGCCTGTAATTCCTGATTGAGAAATTTACTTACTAATAATCAGATAGTTTTTCACATGCAAGGGCTGTATAGCCAGTCAAAGTCGTTAAAAACTTCCATTTGTTGTAAACATAAATTGAATATTTTTTAATGTGACTAGTTAAGATAATGCCCTTGACTGTTTCAAGGATTGAAATGAGGGTTTGATTACACAAATCAAAGTAATGTAGGATGTTCAGTGTCTTCTCCAATGCAAAAGTTCAGTAAACTGTAGATTCATCAATATTTGTTAGGTACTATTTTTTGTGGATTTCGTGAGTACTGCGGAACCACGAATTTAAATGTTCAACGAATAACAAATTTTCTAAAGGAATGTATGCAAACTTTGCCAAAACCACGAATATGGTGGTTTTCCTCAATCCACGAAAATTGGTACCCACGAAAATAAATAAATCCAAAGTATATAGGTTTCTGTATTAGAGAGATTTTGGTCTCTCTATGCTATGTTTGTGTAAATATAAAAATTGTGTGGTTGACATAAATCACATATAATACAAAAATATTAAAATAAAGATCATATCATATAAGTTTAAAGAGAACTATAAAAATATCATATATAAAATAAGAAGTTACAAATTTTGTAGAAAAACATTTGGTGTACATATACAAAACATATATGTGTATAAAAACAATTAGACACTTGTTAACATTTGTTCTTCAGGATCACTAGAACCCCTTCTTTCTAGCTTTGGCAAGCCTTTTTTTACTTAAAAAATGAAATTTCTCCATTTCCTATCCCCATTGCAACTGGTTTTATTTGGTTTTATTTTCTTCTTATCCTTGGAACCAGAAAGAATTATATGAGTAACTTCTTTCCCTTTAAATGTTGACTGACATCTTTCTTCTAAGTCTCCTACTTCTCCAACAATCATATGCATGACACAGGCACACTCCTGACACATAGTATCAAGTAGGGTTGGCAATACTAAAAGAAAAGATATGAATGAATATATTCATTGACTTTTATTGATACATACATTAATTTACATAGGTATAAGGGGGAAATTGTACATATTTTACTTTGACCATGTGGTTCTAACAATGGAGAAGATTGAGGAATGGTTGTTAGATTGGCTCTTAAATTAAAGATTTATATTAATCTAAAAAATTCTATAATTCTACAAAAAAATATTTGGGATTTAACAATCAATACAAAAAAAAATATGTTTTTTTGTACCACATATAGATATAAGAAGATTTGGTATGAGTGCAAATGAGACAACTCTCCATCCAAGTAACAATTAAAAGTAAACCATTATAGGTCAACATGCACACATTTCTAATTACTACAGTGAAACCCCTTAGTGTGCTTATTTTGTGTTTTACCGTGGATTCATTATTATTTGTTTTATTTGTGGGATACAAATTTGTTCATGGATTTTGTTCGAACGGTGAACCAAGAATTTAAATGTTCAACAAACAACAAATTTGCAATAGGCATTGTATGAGGACTTTTGTAAAACAACAAAATTCAGTATCCACGAAAAAACTATTTTTCTTAATTCTTTTCTTTACGGGTTTCCCTTTGCATTTGCACTGTTAGGTGACTGAAGTTCTAACTAGAGCTCTTGTAGTTAAGTGCATTGTATATAATACAGGAAAACATATCAGCAAATTAGAGTAAGGGAAGATATTAATTCAACTGCAGTACATTTATAAAGATTGTTTTACAAGAATGTTTACATACACTTGATTAGTAAACTTAGCCATTCAAGTATATAAACATCATATATATGACTTTGAATACTTTTAATTCAGTTATTTTTGTTGGTATCTATTTTGGGGGATTGTAAAAAACTCAAAATTTTCATGTATATTTGATTTCATGGTTTTGCCAAATTCTGAATATAATTCTTAAAGAAAATCTGAAATTTGTTGAACATTAATATTTGTGGTTCCTGTGTTTTAACCAAAAACCATTGAATATATATAAAAAAATACGAATACAAATTAGATATTTTTAGTACTCAAAGATGCTGTGTATCCTCATACTTACAATACCCTGCTATTGGATGAGTAGAATCCAGCCCAGGAGGATATTTTCTGAGATTTTACTGGTGTAATTCTGATTTTAATTTTCGCACTTTGTCGTCATATACTTCTTCATCTCCATTGAATAGTATCAGACCATGATAGGACTTATCACCTATGAATACAAAAATGCTTACTATTACCTCTGATCTATATGACTATATGTAGTGCATACAATTTTAGTTTCCTTTTTTTATTGCTGATTCAAGAATTCTTAATCATCTAATGTAGATATACCGTAACATGTTTTTTTTTGCATGTGTTTAATTTTCCCTTTATTGATGACAGCTAAGGAAATATGAAAAATTAATAATTTTATAATATAAAAGAAAAATAAGTCGTATTTATGCAGATATTTGCATACATCAATTTATATAGCAATCCAACAACAACGAAATTAATTACAGATTTATAGATACTGTGGATTCATTATTATTGTTGGATAACAACTTTCGTGGAATTTGTGGAACCACGAATTGCAATGTCCAACGAAATACAAATTTTCCATAGGAATGTATGCAGACTTTGGCAATATTAGACACACTCAAGTAGCATAAAAATAATTTCCACTGGACTCTACCTAGTTAGTTGTCTAATGTCATATCTCAGCTATTTTAAGTTGAGTTTTTATCGTAGCTACTGGATGTTTGATTGTTACTATGAAATTGAACCAGAACTTTTATAGACTTGTGCAGAGGTGGACATATTGTATTAACATACATATCTATTGTTGAAGACTGTTTGTTGCTCTCTAGATGTCTTTTTTCATTTTTTTTTCGTTGGTTTGCTGTCTCATGGACATATACCCCATATCTCTCTTTATTTATAATAAAGTAACTTGTGAAGCCTGTGTCTTGGGCAGGACGTTCTTTCTGTGTCAAAGACCCATTGGTGGCCTGGGCTGTTTTCTGCTAGTTATTCAGGTTTTTGTCTTTTTGACACACTCTCCATTTCAATTCTCAATTTTAATTATCGAATGAATGACTGATTTATTGACAGAATATATATTTCATTTTGACAAGAACTAGATCCTGCTCCATATGTGGCGCCCATCGTGTTGATCATGTTACAAAAGTTATTAGCAAGGAAGACAACAAAAGACTGATCAACACGAATTTCGAACCCAAATAAAATCTAGGGTTGATCTCAGGTGTTCCGGACGGGTAAGCAGATCCTGCTCTATATATGTGGCGCCCGTCGTGTTGCTCATGATTTCAGATTCCCAATTGTGAACTTTCCATTTTTATGTAGCATTCCAGCATATGGAGTATTTATCTCCGAATTGATACGATATTTACGGGCTTGTATTTCCTATCGTGATGTCCTTGATAGCGGGCTGCTGCTCACAAGGAAGCTATTTAACCAAAAGTTCCAAATGGTGAAGACTTGTTAAAATCATCACGAGTTGGTTGGCCGTTACGGAATAACCGTTTCACAGATGATATCGTATATGTTCCTTATGTCGTAACTACAATCCACTTCCATTTTCAACACGAATGTGACCTACCGAAGTAGACAATTTACCGGGTTTGTAATAACATGAGCCGCAACACGACGGATACCACATGTGGATCAGAATCTGATTACCCTTAATTGTGAAGCACATGATATCACCTCCAGTTTTTGATGGTGTTCGTGTTGATTAGTTTTTAGTTTTCTAGGTTGTGTTTTTTGTACTATTTTGTCTCTTTGTCTTTTTTTTTTAGGCATGGCGTTGTCAATTTATTTTCGATTTATGAGTCTGACTGTTCCTCTAGAACTTTTCGACCTTCTTACAAAAGTTTACTAGCAAGGAAGACAAACACCGAGTATCAATATAAAAAAATATCCTTCTGGATTTGTACGGGGGAACTCAGCAAAAGTTCCAAAAATTGAACAATATCATAACGTTTTATAAATATTTTCGTGGTTGCAACAATGTATTAGATTTTAACGAAAGAAATCTATGTATTACTGAGAAATTATACGTTAAGGTATTTTACATCCAATCTTTTATGGTAATGTATTCTTTACAAACCTCAAAAGCTATCAAGGTCTTTAAACAGTCTAGAAAGGATATAGTTATGATACGTTTGTCAGGTCATTAAGTCTTGTATGATTTTTAATATTTACTTCATTCATATATTTCGGAGTTAAGTATACGTCCATTATCATTGAACTATTACACATTTTTGTTTAAGGGTCAGCTGGAGCACGCATCTGAGGGAGCGATTTTCTCGCTGTATTGAAGACCCATTGGTGGCATTCGGCTGTTTTCTCGTCGGCTCTAGATCTTTGGTCGGGTTGATGTCTATTTGTCTCATTCAAGACTATTTCCATTTTCAATTTTATGTAGTAAAATACTCTTTAGGTTGTTTTTTTTTATCGAAAAGTTTAAACAGTTCGTTCGAATATGCTATCATGATATGCGTCTCCAATTTGTCGATTGTACCATTGAATTTGGTGGCAAAAACTGTTTTCACTATACGTGTTGCCCCTTCCTGGCAAGTGTAATTTGTTCGAAATCGACAGAGAACAAACTTTTAAGGCATATTTTAAGTCAGTCAAATATTAAAACATTCCTCGCATTCCGCGACGATTGTTTTATAAGCGAATTTCCCATTCAGAAGAAACTGGTTTAGCATGCATGCAATCTTGCTTTATATCAGTTTTAAACAATTCTTAGTAGCAGCACCTGCATACGGGGTATATATCTCCCAATTGATACGATATTCCCGTGCTTGCATTTCCTATCATGATTTTCTTGATAGAGGTTTGCTGCTCACAAGGAAGCTATTAAACCAAGAGTTCCAAATAGTGAAGTTGAAATCATCCCTTCGTAAATTTTACGGACGCCATCACGAGTTGGTTGACCGTTATGGAATAACCGTTTCACAAATGATATCGGATATGTTCCTTACGTCGTAACTACAATCCCCTTCCCTTTCATGAATATGACCTACCGAATTAGACTATTTACCGGATTTGTAATCACATAAGCAACACGACGGGTGCCACATGTGGAGCAGGATCTGCTTACCCTTCCGGAGCACCTGAGATCACCCCTAGCTTTTGGTGGGGTTCGTGTTGTTTATTCTTTAGTTTTCTATGTTGTGTCGTGTGTACTATTGTTTTTCTGTTTGTCTTTTTCATTTTTAGCCATGGAGTTGTCAGTTTGTTTTAGATTTATGAGTTTGACTGTCCCTTTGGTATCTTTCGTCCCTCTTTTAGTAATCAAACCACATAAAAAAAAATCATTTCCTGTACCAAACACAAGTGATATTCTGTCGTCCGACGGTTGACATAGGCCGAAATACGTTAACATTAAAAACTGGTTAAAACGCTGGATTACAAAACCTAAACCCAAAGTTTTGACGAAAATGCAACGAATCTTTTTGTTTGTGCCTTAATCAGCACAAATGCAAGGGAAAAATATTAAAGTGATGGACGAAAAGTAAACACAATTATGTTGAATTTAATTAGTGTTATACAACTGATTCTGAACGAAAATTGTCACACTCTAAATGATTATACTGTTGATTATCGGTCATGGATACGTAATATAAGTGTAAAGAATCATGCATATATAGAGGGATTAGTTTACTACGTATGTACATAAACATGTATTGAGTCAATCATTTTTTTGGCATTACAAAATGCGAGATAATCGTTTCGTATGCGGATTAATTAAGTTACCACACATTCTTATTTTCATAATTAGTAAGATTGGAGTCGAACGCACCTTCGACGTGTAGGGTTTGAATGTTCAATCTTAGTTCTGACAGGCTAGTGCTACATAAAGTTGGCAATTAGACCACTCGGCCACCGAGGCCTCTATGTTTAACCTGAGACTACTATAATTTATAGTAGTCTCAGGTTTAACTCGGATTTACTTGTGATATCGGCCTCGGAGGTTAAACGTCACAGTATTAAAATCCCTCAGTAAAATAAGCTGTCGTAGCTGAGATTACTTTAACGTGCTACGGATAAGAATTGTACTACTATGCTTTTTTTTTGGTTGTATATAACGAGAGACATATTAAATGTCTTTGATAAAACGCACCTTTCATTTTGCGTTATTTTATTAGCATTGGATCGGGACTGGCTGTATTTCTTTTATACGATAGTGTCGCCACCTATCCTATAAAAACCGGAAGTATATATATTTTTTATTTAGGGATGTAACAACAATCCACGAAAATGACCTGGGAACGATCTGTCTGTTGTTTAAGAGTATTTACTGTTATTGTAACTGCTATTTTGTGGGTAGGTGTAGAATATTATGTCATGCAAAACTTCAAGGATGGATGCCATTCTACTGTATAAAAGAGCAAAGTTTCCGTCTGTCCTGCATAAAATTATCATAATGAAAGAAAGAAAACATTAAAATTGATTGATACATATTTAAAAAAATATTTCAAGAAACCAATCATAGATCTCACTGACCATTCAAGCTTAACCAATTTGCACGAAAGAGTGTCTTTAAAAATGTTTCAAAAATGCATGACCATGATTGCATGAATGAAAAAAAACAAAAAAAACAACAAAAACATCAACTGTGAATGTTAACAGGTTGGGAATTAGTCCAAATAATTATGACGCCTAGGCCATTTTAAAGTTTTTTTCTGTGACACTTTCCTACGATGTCATTACACTGAAGCCATTTTTTCTGTAAGTAGTCAGTTTCACAAGTCTTTAGTCTTTAGAAGTGTCAACTTGACTCTATGATCTCTCTGTAATTTCAAACACCCTGGTAATTTTATGTCGCTATTGTATAAAACTCATTAGTACATTTGTATTTATGATGTGGCACTGCAGAGAAAAATAAATAAATAATTAATTAAAAAAAAAAATGAAGACTAAGATTGATCATAAGTATCACTAGTGTTATATTATATCGGTTCTTGATAACAGGGTTCGAAATAAGCGCTATCCCGTTTGCCCGAGGCAAGTAAAATCTGCAGCGGGCAAGTGAATCTCATCACATAGTTGTCCGCCGGGCAAGTTGAAATTTTGTGTTTGTGTTTCATTCTATCATGTCAATTAATATAATTATATATGCAATAGGTCTTAACCATTTATTGTTAATGAATTTGTGCCAATAAAATATTTGTATAACTATGTCAGATGTAATTTTGTACGATGTACAACTGTAAAATTGAAAAAGGAAATGGTGAATATGTCAAAGCGACAACCACCCGACCATAGAGCAAACAACAGCCGAAGGCAACCAATGGGTCTTCAATGTGGCGAGAATTCCCGCACCCGTAGGTGTCCTTCAGCTGGCCCCTAAAATATGCATAATAGTACAGTGATAATGGACGTCATACTAAACTCCGAATTATACACAAGAAACTAAAAATTAAAATCATACAAGACTAACAAAGGCCAGAGGCTCCTGACTTGGGACAGGCGCAAAATTGCGGCGGGGTTAAACATGTTTATGAGATCTCAACCCTCCCCCTATACCTCTAGCCAATGTAGAAAAGTAAAAGAATAACAATACGCACATTAAAATTCAGTTCAAGAGAAGTCCGAGTCTGATGTCAAAAGATGTAACAAAAGAAAATAAATAAAATGACAATAATACATAAATAACAACAGACTACTAGCAGTTAACTGACATGCCAGCTCCAGACCTCAATTAAACTGATTGAAAGATTATGTCTTCATCATATGAATATCAGGTACAATCCCTCCCGTTAGGGGTTTAGTATCATACTATCATAAAATATACGAGAAGAACATAACCCGTGTCATGCCAACAACTGTTTTTTTAGAAATAAATGTGTTTAGTTCCGATGCAAAGACCCTATCAGTGAATCAATGTTAAAGCCAAAATATGCAATCTTTAATGACCTGACAACAGTATCGTAACTATATCCCCTTTTAATAAGTCTATTTAAAGGTTTTGTTAGTTTCTGAGGAGAATACTGACATTTTTGTGCTTTATAAAGAATATTTCCATAAAATTTTGGATGTGAAATACCTGAACGTATAAGATGTCTGCATGTTGAGTTATATTTACGTATTATTGTATTACTATTTTCGCCGTCTTTATTTATTTCATATGCGCATGCCAGGAAAATCGTAAACATCGTAGTTTGTCCCGAATAATTCTATTGGTCAATTCCTATGCGTAAGCCAATGAGAGCCGTCGTTTTAGAATGTTCAGTCGCACCTGCTCGGGGATTTCCGCTACTAATCGTGAAAGGAAGTCGATACAATGATCCAATCAGAACGCATTTTGCAAACGACTTTTGAGTTGATTTAAAAATGAAAGTACCTTTATAGCTGAGCATACTAAATGTGCTCATTTCTGCAGTGAACAATTACCTATTGTTATTTGAATTTGTCAGTTAGTTACATAAAGAGTATTAAAGACCAGATGCACCTAATTCACTAGGAACAACAACAGCAGCAAACATTCAGAGGTCACCACAAGGTCTTCAACAGGCTGACTCTCTTTACAAAATTAAAGGTTTCAAATTCATTCAATGTAGAAACAAGCTCTTATAGTATTGCTGTAAAATGTAAAATAAATTATAATTGCATTGTTTAGAATGAAGCATATTTTTTACAGGAAATTTGACAATTGGGTCAGTTTCTACATGTACATCTGAAATTTTTTTGTCACTTTTTTTTGTAAAAGTAAAAGTTTTTGTTTAAAAAAGGGTGTATAGAAACTTGAAATCATCTGCCAGGAGAGGTCTAGAATGCAGGATTTGGCACCATTTACTCCAGAGCTTCTTAGTGGCTATGCTCGTCAGCGCGGACGGCTTTGCCGTCCGCATTAGTCGGGCAAGTTAACAGATACAAGGGCAAGTTAATCTAGATAATGACTTGCCCTTATTTCTACCCCTGTGATAATGTAACAAACTTTTGCTCCAGAGGGCCAGTTCTTCAAATTAATGTGGTCAAAGCTGATTGTGTTAATTAAGTAGATACTTTTATTCATTTCCTATTATCCTCACGATTTTCTCTTGGGTTTACAAGTCAAGAAAGATCAAAATATCTGTCATGTCTATTGTTGTGCTCAATTTTAGGAATCTAAGGCTGAGTTGACTATATAAATAGTGACTGGTTTACAGTAGAAATTTTACCCTCTAATGCCAAATAAACAAGTCGTGGAACCAGTGAAGACATTTTCGACAAAGTTGTCAAAATATGACCAGCGTTTGGACTGTACTTTGCCGAAAGTACAACAGATTGATGTTCAATGACAAATAAATTTACTAACCTCTAGAAACACTTGAAATTGTAACAAATAAAGAGTCATGAAATAATTGTTAATGATAAAAAAAATAGACACAGACCACATTGTCATAGATATGGTAGAAGGATTAACCTTTCTTCAAATATTTTGGGAATGATTTACATTGTATTGAGCACTACCTACCCATTTCATGAAGTGTATGCGCCTTTTTATTCTTAAAGGTGAAAGATTCTAGGAAATGATTAGGTCTTTTTGACAGTTCATGCAGTTTATGCAGTTCGAGATCTGTCAATGACACCATTTTGTTCTTTCATTGAACTGATCCTTCCCATATTTAACTAAAGGGCATTGATCTTAAACACATCAACCAGTTGATTATGTAATTGAAATTTACAATTAAACACTGGAAATTTGAAAAAGTAGCGCTGCGTTCTGTCCTATAGAACAGTGCTAAATATGCAATAGCCCTGAATACCACAGCCCTAAATGACCTGGGGAGAACACTGAACAGCAGTCTTGAAAATGTAAACTATTGTGTATACAATGTATATATAGCACAATAGTTTACATTTTCAAGACTGCTGTCCAGTGTTCTCCCAAGGTCATCCATACAGGTGTTGATGATAACATCATGCTAAGAAAATCATGAGAACAATCTAAAGTACTTGTGATGGTTTAATTTTGAATTAGGATTTTGGCATAATTTGACATGCAGTGAGGCATCATACATGTATATACATTGTATGATGCCTCACTGCATGTCAAATTATGCCAAAATCCTAATTCAAAATTAAATCATCAACACCTGTATGGATGTAGGCATAAAAGGAAATGATAATCATGAAGTGAAAAAATTAATCTAAGAAAATGATTATCATGAAGTGAAAAAATTAATCTATGGTTAAGCCAAACAAGCTTATTGGAAATACTAGTTTACTATAACATCAGAAATTGTTTTAATGAATTGAGTGATGCTTCACTACATGTTCATTGTATTTTGTGTACTTATTCAAACTCTTAAAAAAAATCCACATTATGTTGTAACACACCTGTACGTGTATGACAGTCACATGACTAGCTTTAGGCAAATTAGGAAATGATGAAATTGAAAATGACAGATAATGTTAGGTGAAATATACATCACAGTTGTAATTAAGATGACATTGTGATGTAATAATATGGGTTATTGATTTCATTTAAATTGGATAAACATCAATAGGATATCCAAATTAATTTGTTATTGGTCATATAATATAATGACTGGTATATATTGTGGTTATTGTTGTTTTTCTGTTTACATGTATTCAATGTGTTTATACTACATGTACATGTACATTAAAGAAATAAAAAATTGCAACAACTGTGTATTTTTAAAGGATTCCCTGCACTTTGACCATGTTGACTAAAATAGATTTTCAGTGTAATATTTACAGTGTGAATGTCCATGAAGGTGTCTAACGAAGTACACATTTTCTATACTTTTATACAGAATTTATCAAAACCACTCTGCCTACATGGCCTAAATCCTTCCCTGTTTATGAAAGCATTCACATGAGCTTAATTATGAACAATTGAATTGTCATTATAATTAGGTAAATATATTTTACAAAACAAATAAAAATACAAAAAGTAAAGATAATCATGATTATACATGTAATAATGCCAATTTGAATTTTCAAATGTCACATTTTTATATTATTGGATCACGATCGATATACTAGGTGTACCACAAATTTAAATGTTCAATGAACTGCAAATTCTCTATATGATTGTATATGATGCAGTTTTTGGCAAAACCAGGAAGTCAAATATCCATGAAAATGCAGATTTTCATCAATCCACGAAAATTAGTACCAATGAAAATAAATGAATCCACAGTAATAAAATTGAAATTCATAATGATAATTATGTTAATTGATTTATTTCAGTTATTTGGAGGTGGGATCGTTGGATTTTGTCTATGGGTATTATTAGATTTCTTTATCAACCAGTATGTGAAGTCAGCTGATGAACTGAGAACTGTTTTCGTCATAGTCCATGTCATAATAGCAGTGGGCGTGGCATTACTCATATTTGGTATTATTGGTATATATGGGGCAGCTCGACCAAGACGATGGGCACTTATCATGGTAAATATTATATGAATGTCAAGCATGTTAAAGGTATATAATTTCATAATATTATGAAAGCTTTCTGAATCTTATTTAAACTGTCCAGGGATCCTCTACCACTACATGCAGACAGTTAAGTTTTAAAATTTAAAACGCAAGGTTCTAAAATTTAACTCTGAAATTGTGTTGTACAAGATTTGGTTGTGAAATCTGTTTCTCTATTCATGCTATTGATATGAGCATGATGAGACAGTATGTTTAAAAATTTATCTTTCTTTTTTCAATTTTCTGCAAACATGACAACAAAATGTGCTCTTTTTCTGTGTAGTCAACAAGCATTGAATGCTTTTATCATGACATTACAATAGGAGATTCAGGGGAAGTCAAGAAAATTTAACTTCATAATCATGATAATTGAATTTTGACCAGTGAAGAATTGAGATCAAATGAACAGGTTTAACCACACGTTAATTTAAAAAAATGCTCTGTTGGTTTGGAAAGGTAAAAATCAGCTAAGAATTACAGAAAAATGGATTTATTGCAGTACCAAGTCATGACCTATGGGAAGATGTTATAGTACATACATGTATATCAATATGTTTCTTTTTTTTTCTTCTTAGTTAATTGATTGCAACATGATATATATATATTATACATGTATCTACATCATCCTCATTATCGTTTTAAAGCCATGGAGATATCCAGCTTATGATCATTGCTATTCTCTAAAATACAAGTACAAAAAAATGTATAAATGTAAATAGACACACTTGACAGTAGAAAACATTGATTAAGATCATGAAGGTAGACGATTAATTGCATCCAGTCTGCACCAAAAACTTTTTCAACTACTAGTCCGAAGGCCAATATTCTGACATTGTGTTGTACAAGATATATATATATAATCATGCTTGAAGATTTTTTAATTTTGCGCATATATTTTTTTATCGCTATTTTACGAAATTTTCCTTTGATCTTACTGACTGATAATTTCCTTTCTCAGCACAGTAGAGTGATATGAAAATTTATCGCTAGAACTAAGGGCGCACATGTATGCCCCTTGTCAAAGAAATTAACAACGTCGTTATAAGGTAAAATAGCGATAAACAGATTATCATTGGTCATCTCAACTCGATTGCTTTTCTCACTTTTGCCGTACCGGCTCAAGCGAGAAAATCAATTTCGTTGAGATGATCAACAATAATCTATAATTCCACCACAATTTATATAAAAGATATAAAACTTCACTATGTTTACAAATCAAGGTTAACCAATGCATAATATGTTTGTAGATGTACAGGTACTTTGAGCATGACCCCTTTTCGTGTGTGTGTGTTTTGAAGATTGTATACATGTATATATATATGATATATACCGGTATACTAAATTTCTTTAAAATTTCAACCTATTTTTCCTTATTTTGGTGTTCTTGCATTGCCCTTCATGGTCAACTGTTATTAACTACAATTATTGTATGATTGTTTAGATAAGGGCAAGAAAGCATTAAATAAGGGAAAATAATTTGAAATATTAACGGAAATTTATAAATGAAGAATCTTATACATAAAAAAGAGGGGATCTATGCCCCATGTGCCAGTGAAAATTTATTAATTCAATTTTATTTCATAGTCATAAAAATGTTGAGGATGAGATACTGAACTTATTTGTGCATTGTACAAAATACTAGTGACACATTGCTTAGTACAAAGTTCTTAAAATTTTTACAATGCTAATTTATACATTTTATAATCGATATATGTCTTATTTGAATAAAGTGTCCTGAATTGGTATTTTGACACTTTTATGATGAGTAATATAACGGGTTTAAACAGAATAAACAAAATATTTTTTTTAAATTATAAATTGATCCAATAGACATGATAGATGAAAAGTTCAAGTCATTTAAAAAATGAATGTTTGAAATTCACATCTAATATACATACACTATACAATAAAGCATGGAGACAGGATCTGTAATATAGTATTTCAATCTATGTTGAGTCAATTCAATCCATTTTATGTGATGTATGTAGGCATGAGTTGCTTATACATCCAGTACCACACCCTTTTATATATTTTTAATATCCAAAACATATCCTGCATATATCATATATATTTTATTGCTTTATTACTCTATTTGATAATTTCATGAATTTAGAATAGATTTGAAAAATATCTGATGCAGGACTACTTTAAATATTCCCATCTTTAATAAATACTAACATTTGATTAAGTAGTTTCAGATACTAATTATGATAGGATAAGCAATCTTATATATTATCATAAATATATTTAATCTGAATTCCTTCCCTTTATCATATATTATAAAGATGAAGCTTGATATAATAACCTATTCCAGTGACTCTGACAATCCCTACCTCTCAGAGGCGGATTTAGAGGGGGGGCCCCCCCTTTTGGGAAAAAAATTGGTTGCTTATATAGGGAATTACTGAAGCGTGACTGGAGTGGGCCCCCTCTTAGCGCAGTCAGTGGGCCCCCACTTATGAAAATTTCTAGATCCGCCAGTGCCTCCCATTTATGATTACATAGTAAAAATATACACTGAGGATTTGTCCCTGAATACAAAAAAAAATAAGAAGAAAATGCCCGTTAATATTTGCTTCTTTGAGTGCTGAATATAGACATGATAGAGTTCACATATGTACACAATTAATTTCCTTTTTAGTCCATTTTTATGTAATTTTCAAATTTCAGTTTTTAATTTGCCTGGTTTGTGTCACACTGACTCTTCTAGGAGGAACAATATACTGCTTTGTCTACCAAGCTGAAGTAAGTATGATAACGTTTACTATAGATACTAAGATAGTTGTAAATTTTACTGTAAACCAACTAATTTTCACGACTTTAGCGAGAAAAAAAATAACCCAAATGTAAATTGTCAACAATGCATTAAACTTGGATCTTTCCTAGTTAACTACATCAAGTAAGTTTCAATTCACAAAATAAAATTGCCAAGAAGTGGACTAGAAAGGGCTAAACGCGAAATAAATTATCTAGCGGGAAAAAAAATTAACCCAAATGTAAATTGCCACCAGTACATAAAACTTGGATCTTTCCTAATTAACTACATCAAGTAAATTTGCGATTCATAAAATAAAGTTGCCTCGAAGTGGACTAGAAAGGGATTAACGCGAAATAAATTATCCTCGAAAAAAAGTTGGTTTACAGTGTATTAAATTACAAGGTACTCTAGTTGTGTTACCTTACTCCCTTTTTTAAAAGGCATTGACTTTATTGCAATATGCATCCTGTGATGGCTATTTTGAGCTCATTATATGATATATTCTTGTTATAGCCTGGGTTCAAGGCCTGAGCCTAATTTTGAGTGCATACTGTATAAAATATTTTTTGGTCATTTTTGAACAAGCACTCTATCAAAACTTGTGTAAGTGTAACTGTTTCCCTTGTTTTAATCGTTCAAAAAGTTTAAACTTTTTAGAGAATAAATTAATATGTTCATCTACATGAACGTACCTACCCTAGTTTTTTTCCCCATCATTTTAACAGAAAAACAGCTATTATTTTATAGGCAGATTTGCTTTTTATTTTTAATGACATTTTTATACATGAAAAACTCACCTTTAACACACTTGATGCGGGACTTACCTCTGCTGTATATATTCTTTAAAAAACTTTATTAAAATCATGCATTATATGTATGAAGTATATACATGTATCATTTGTGACTAATTTATTGGAAGGAAATTGCAATTTACATTTGGTACATTAATTTTCACAAAAACAGGAAATATATATATTGTTTCCAAGATTTCCAATTTGATGCAGTTGAATATTTCAAGTACATGCATGACATGTACGTATATTTCCATCTTATCAGTAAAACATATTACAATGAAATTTTAGTTACCTTGAAATATTATGTGAAAGTTTGAAGTGGTGATTTGAGGAGCACTTAAATCAAGAAGTAATTGACTGTAGATATCACTAATGCTCTCATTATAATATATATTAGTTTGAAACAAAGGTGCAGTATTGTATAAATAGGATATGCTGAAAAGAGAAGGAGAAGGATGTGGTTTATTTATCATGTTTATATTGTTTAGATCTTTAAACTTGTTGAATAAAGTAGTGTTATTTTACAATTTACATATACATAACTGCAAAAACATGACAAAGATCCATTGTTCTAGCTAAAATTTAAGTGTAGAGGGGCACTCTTTTAAGATGAGGGACATGTACACTGGGTTTCTTGTATAATTACACTGAAAAATGGCATTATATTTACAGATGAAAAAAATTATATATTAGAATAAATTAATGTATTTTGGTTTAAATTTCTCACATTTAGATTGAATGTGTTTTTGTCTCACGTCAAAAAAGCGAGGCGTGTTGTTTCCGGCAGGGTGTCATTAATGTATTAGTTTGTGATTAGGTCAGTATTTGGGGAACCACTGATGGTAGGTCAATGATATTTGGTATGCAGTTGTATAAGTATTGCACATCTCATTTCCATGGAGATTATTTGGTCCTGTCCCTTCAGTCGTGGACTATTGACTTTAAATGTTTTGCATAGTTTACATGTGATTAAATCAGTTTAAGATGAATCTCTAAGTTTAAGTCAATGATATTTAGTTTGCAGATGTATTATATAATTAGCACATTTTATTTCCATTGTGATTATTTGGCCCCACCCTCTCAGTCATGGTCTCTTGACCCATGAACATGATGAAAAGGGTTGGCTCCAGAAGTTATGATATTTAAACTCTCGGGTGAATCAAACCTCATTACAGTACTTAATTTACACCTGTTTACAAAGTTTACCCTCAGGACCAGAGAAAACTGACCTTTAATTGCAGTGACCTTTGATTTGAGGTTCAAAATTTGTTGGTATTACTATGGTGTAACAGGAAATTGATGACCTTCTAAAACTGGCTTTCTTTTATTGGCAATTTCGATTATAAATTATATTATATTTTTGCGAATAAGCAAGAATTTTTTTTTCCATTTCAGATTAAGCAGGGTGTTAAGGATTCTCAGCTTATGGCAAGGATTGTCAAGAAAGATTATGGTTCAAATAGTGCTGTCACTAGTGCATTCAATTACATGCAGAGAGAGGTACACATTTAAGTATGAGTGTTGTGATGTATAACCAGGCTTTCTAAATGAAAACTTCAGTCATTAAGGATGTTCGCTACTCTGTTTCAAAATAACAAGCTTTTTAAATGTCTATTACAACTTGATAGAATATAAGAAAAGGAACTATAAATTAATAAAAAATGTAGGGTTTTACGCTTGTTTTCAACACATAAACCAATGAAAATATGCCAGGAAATTTTTCTCTCTAGCATGACTAGAGTTTCATACATTTAACATTGGCACCTTTTTTCTTACAAAAAGTATGAAAAAAATAATGATTTTTCTAGATTTTCAAATATAGCTTTTAAAACCATATGAAATAAAAAAAATAAAATAGGAGTTAGCAGGCAATATTTTTTAATGGCTCTACATGGATAAAACCAGAGGATTCCGAATATCTGGCAAACATTCAAAAACAAGAGGAGCGAACATTAACAATTTAGTACTGCAGCAGGGGTTCAAATTAACATTTTTCACTGAAAAGTCCTGGACCTTTACAACAGTAAAGTGGAAGGTCCACACCATAGGATGAAAGGTCCAAACATTTGACTTTTGGTTAGATCAATTTTAGAATTTTTTATTCCTCTCACTAAAGCACTATGCCTATTAGAGTGGGTTGGGTATTTTACAATATTTACAGGTCATGGTCATGATGGTTCCGGAAGCTTCTCCAAAGTGAAGCCAAGGGCGTTCTTTCTGCCAATGAGACTGGAATTTTCGCACAAGTTTCTCGTGATCATAACTTTTATCCTTGTTTAAACTTTAATAGCTTCGTTGTCGGACTTCTTTTGTTTAGCTACACCTAGTGGCTACACCCGAAGTAGTCAGAATTTTATCTGCCTTGCCGGTTTTCCTCTTAGAAGACGTGATGCCAAGCGAAACAAACTCAAAAGAAAGCACCCATAAAAGTTGTTATCGGACACGCTGTACTATTAATGAACCAGGAAGTAGATCACTAAATTAAAAATAAATTTCAGCACAAAACTCATTTATCATTACTCATCAACACATCAATTTACAAGTTATAACAAAGTATTTCATTCAGAAATTCATCATATATGTTTTCTGAAACTTGGAAATCAAAAGTCTGTCGGGTGCAGCTAATAACCAAATCGGAAGTCCGGCCGTAAATCTTATAGGTCCTGGACCTTGGACCACCGCTAATTTGAACCCCTGTGCAGGGAGGTTAAATGAGTTTTCTGAAAGTAAAATCATGATAATGAAATGTGGGAAAACAGGCTGGCCGGAGGCTCAAGTCAAGCCATGTTCATTATCGATGATTTTTACTGTTATTGGTCAGGAGTTATGGTCCTTGATAAATTGGAAAGTGGCAATCTATATTGTTTCCTGAATAACCTTTGAACCATTCAGCCAATGCTATCAAAATTTTTAAGTGACATATAAATGAAGGTCAAGTACAATATTAAAGATTTTCACTTTTACCGTTCAGGAGTTATGGTCCTTGATAGATTGGAAAATTGCATTTTATGTAGTGTCGGTGCAATAACAGTAAGATAAAAAAAAAATAGTGCATTTAACACATTCTATAGTATACATCATATCCATAACCATTCCAGAAATTTACCAATGAAATATAAACTCAGATACAGCTGCTCGAATATCCAATTTATAAGTTGATATAAAGAAAGTTACATATAGAATGTGTATGGGGCATGAATCTAGTATCTGTTCTAAAAATATCAACAATGTCACTATTAAAGTAACATTTGAAATTGGAGTTATCTTCCTTTGTCAATAATTCAAGTTGAACAAAATCATAACATTGCCTTTCAATGCAATGTTTAATATTTAATTCCCACTGCAAAATGAATGGAATCTTTACACTTCAGTGCTCACAAGCTTTTGCTGTTTAGTTCATGTTGGAAATTCACAACTTGCCATTTTTTCCCGATTTCAACCTGCCAACCATAGCAACATTCCTCTGGCAACAATAATTTAACCTAAAACTTGAAGAAAGGTATTGATTTCAAATGATCAAATCTTTTTCCAAGGAATAACATGTTGGATTCTTATGATGAAGGTAAAGAAACAGCATGTTCTGATAATAGACAGGTACGTCTGGAAGCTATTGAAGAGTTTTGAACACTGTGTGCAAACTCTCACTGTCATGACTGTGGATGGTTGAAAATGAAAATATACCTGGACTTTAAGGAACTGTAGATTGACCAGTCTATTTTTGTACATACCAATTTTGTTTGGATTGAGGATTTTTTTTGTTTTCAAGAATATGTGATTTGGTGGATTTGTCAAAGTGTGTATATATACATATCTTTTAAAAGAAAATATGTGTTTTCTTGACCATTAGAATTAGTGGTTTACCAAACCAAAAAAATCAAGAAAATTGGTATCCCACGAGTTATAATATTTCTATATTTATTTCTTCATATTTTATTGAAATCTGTACATTTGTTAGTTGGAAAGCATCAAGTACCAGTACCTTTTCCGGGCCTCGTTAACATAAGTTAATAACATATTTATACAGCTGTTAGTTTTTATACGACCGCAAAAAAATTTGCGGCCGTATATTGGTATCACGTCGCTCTTCGTTGTCGTCGTCAGCGTTGTCCGAAGACATTTGGTTTCTGGACAATAACTTTAATATTAGTAAATGAAAATCTATGAAATTTAAACACGAGGTTTATAACCACCAATGCAAAGGAAGTTTGGGATTGATTTTGGGGGTTATGGTCCCAACAGTTTAGGAATTAGGGACAAAAAAGGTGCCCAAATAAGCATTTTTCTAGTTTCCAGACAATAACTTGTGGAACGGTGTATGAATCTCTCTGAAATTATACACAAGTTTCCATACCACAAAGGGATGGTTAGGATTGGCTTTGGGGGGGTGGTTATGGCTCAAACCGTTCAGGAATTAGGGGCAAAAAAGTGAGAAAAAACAAGGGTGTCCTGGTTAATGGACAATTACTAAGTACAATGTTGTGTTTGAATTACCTCCTTTACACTGCTTTTAAATTATGTATAAAGAAATGTTGTATTGTCTTGAGGTGATTAGCTGTCAATTTATTTTTAGAAGTTACTATTTTAATAATTTTAAAAATGTTGATTAAGGTATATTAATTTTAGCCATGATTATGTACATCATTTTCTATTTTATGACTTTTATGATGTATTTAAATGAGTTATTATGGTTGCAAACTCCATTGGAAATTTTAATTGAGATTATGACCATATCTTGAGGGAAAGAGGGGTGGGGAGGGGGGACAATTTTTCTCCTCAAGATTTCAGAAATGAAAAAGAAAATTTCTTTAAAATTTTTTTTTGGGGGTGTGGAGGGGGGGGGGTCAATTCGCAACAGCATAGTGTATTGCACAAAAGCAAAAAAATTAATATAAATTCAAATCACATAACAAATTCTAAGTTCTTTGACTAAAGCTGCGCTCAGCGAAGCAATTAAATATTGTTAGTATTATGCATACAATTTTCCATACTTAGAAATAAATGATAATGTCAGCAATATAAAAAAAAAAGAAGCTTACCATTTAGATTATTAAACATTTAATTATCTAATATAACAAGTGCACAGGTTATGAAAAATATAAAAGTTGTGTTGTTTTAGTAGTAAAATATAAAGATATATTATATATGTTTTATAGTATGTCTGTCGATTTTTTTTATTTCAAATAATGAAAAAAAACCTAGAAAACCCCCCCAAAAAACCCAAGAAAAACATGAAAAAAAATAATTGAAAGATAAATAATCAGATGAATTTCAAAGACCATTAATATTAGTGGTTTATCAAAGCAAAAAAATCAACGAAAATTGGTATCCCACGAATTATAATATTTCTATATTTTTTTTTATGACAGCTACATTGTTGTGGAGGTGTCAGTTACACAGACTACGCCGAGTCCAACTGGATAAGTACAGTCTGTTCAAATGAGCAAAACCCTGAAGTTTGTGACAGACATGGTAAAGGAAAAGTGCCACTGTCTTGCTGCAAGAATTCTTATTATTATGAAAATCAGCTGGAACATTATCAATATTGTTTAATGTATATTGAAGACCAATCTGGTGCTGTGCTGCCAAAACCTAATGCTGACATGTACCAGACAGTAAGTGTGTGACTTTTATTGACAGTTGTTAAATGATTTGTTGTATTGAATTTGTTCTTTAAGAGGCTGATATTACTATTTAGGGTCAAGAGCACATTTGTTTACATTCTTTCATCAAGTTTTTCCCCTCGTACAGGTACTTGCTCTGTGTTGTGGCTGAAATTATAACAAGAGGTCTTGTAGTGAAGGTCACTCACTCACTCAGACAGCCTATGCGAAAATATTGGTGAATTCATGTTTCGAGCATATTTGAGCTCCTAGCACTGAGCAAAGTTTTATGACTTCAAGGCCAGGTCTCTTAGTTGAGGTCACTGTCTTCAGGAAAAATATTGGTGAATTAGTGTCTGGCAAGTCAATAATTCAATATCAGTACATCAGCATTTTCAACATCTGAATTGGTATAAATAAGATGTGGTCTGACGTGCCAATGAGACAACTCTCCATCCATGTCACAATGTGTAAAAAGTAAACAATTATAGGTTAAAGTACGGCCTTTGACATGGAGCCTTGGCTCACACCTATCAGCAAGCTATAAAGGGCCTCAAAATGACTAGTGTAAAACAATTCAAATAGGAAAACCAATGGTCTAATTTATATAAAAAATGTTCAGTAGTTATCATTTGTTGATGTGGTTCAAAAGTGTTTCTCGTTCTTGTTTTTTATATAGATTAGACTGTTGATTTTCCCGTTTGAATGGTATTACACTAGTCATTTTTGGGGCCCTTTATAGCTTGATGTAAGCCAAGGCTCTGTGTTGAAGACCGTACTTTGACCTATAATGTTTTACTTTTATAAATTGTGACTTGGATGGAGAGTTGTCTCATTGGCACTCATACCACATCTTCTTATATCTATTCAACAATAGAACTAGTCTATACCATATATATAGATTCCTACACTGCAACAAGTGTATTACGATATTTCTCCACTCGAGACAGTTAAATTGTATTATTTAAAGCACAAGGCTTGCCGAGCTCTTTAAATAACTAAAATTTAACTGTTGAGAGTGGAGAAATATCGTAAAACACGAGTTATAGTGTCGGAATCTGTTTCTCTAATGATTTTTATCCTTCTTTTTCAAAGATTTTCAGAAACTTGTGTTCTTTATATGCGACGTTATCAGGCATTGCCGCCTTTTTTCATGGCGTCACAATAGGAAAATTCAGAAGAAAACAAAACATTTAGACGTCATAATCAAATTTCGACTAATCATTTGCCGAGAACAGATTTTTCACTAGTGAGGAGAAATATTTTTCTCACACCGGTCAGGAAATGTGAAAATAGCACAAAAATTAGAGAAACTTATATCTAAATCACCCTGAATCTAAACAAGATTTTTTTCAAATTAGCTGTTGTATTTATTCAACATATTCGACTCCAATCTTTATTGACAAGGATTTTCAGTTTTCCTTCCTTACATTGGTGTTTCTGTCCGTGCACTCTGGCTTCTACTCAGCATGTCTGTCTAGTACAAAGCAGGAATAATTTTCATATTGCATTAACATTTTCTCGTCCTGAATATAAATATTAATTTGCTGCTGGACATAAAGAAGCCATCCATCACCTATAAAATCTGTAAACTATAAAAAGTATTTTTTAATTTTTAACCGGATTTTTGTGACAAAAATGTCGGTTATTGATTTGGGGATGTACGGCGGGCGGTCGGGCGGGCGGGCGGCAATCAAATGTTGTCCGTGCATTAACTCATGAACCGTTCAACCAAAGCTTTTAAAATTTTAATATGTTATTACTGACAACTATACAAAGGTCAAGTTCAATAATGGCGATTTTGACTTTTACCGTTCAGGAGTTATGGTTCTTGAAAGGCGGCAATCAAATGTTGTCCGTGCATTAACTCATGAACCGTTCAACCAAAGCTTTTAAACTTTTAATATGTTATTACTGACAACTATATGGAGGTCAAGTTAAATAATGGCGATTTTGTCTTTTACCGTTCAGGAGTTATGGTTCTTGAAAGATTTAAAAATGGAGTTTTCAGTCGTGTCCGTGCATTTACTCATGAACTGTTCTACCAAAGCTTCCCAAATTTTAATATGTTGTTACTGATGACAGAATGGAGGTCAAGTTCAATAATGACTATTTTGACTTTTACCGTTCAGGAGTTATGGTTCTTGAAAGATTGAAAAATGGTGTTTCCCGTCGTGTCCGTGCATTTTCTCATGAACCATTCAACCAAAGCTTTTGAAATTTTAATATGTTGTTACTGATGACAAAATAGAGGTCAAGTTCCATAATGACGATTTTGACTTTTACTGTTCAGGAGTTATGGTTCTTGAAAGATTGTAAAATGGTGTTTCCATTCACGTTGTTGCATTTACTCATGAACCATTCAATCTAAGCTTTTCAAATATTATTATTTCAAAATGTTGATACTGATGACAAAACGGAGGTCAAATTTGATATTGATGATTTTCACTTTCACCATTCATCAGTAATGGTTCTTGTGATATTGCCAGGACACAAATAAATGTAAATAAATCCGGTTTGCTGTCGTTGTGACAGCCTCTTGTTGTTTGTTTAATTAATCATGTTAATTGTAACATTTATGAATTACTGCTCTTATCAAAATCCTTTAGCATGCATGTTTACATTTGCCAATTTTTTTTTCTCAGTTTGACATATTTGAGGTTCCTTTAATTTCAGGGTTGTAGAGAGTCCATAGTACAGTTTTTAGAGGACACAGTGCTCTCAGTACTTGGAGTGGCATTGTCAATAACAGTGCTTGTGGTAAGAATTTGAGTAAACACCATTAAAATTATTTGTGCTAACCTTTCCTCGGTACAATTCATGAGGATGGGGGAATGGGGTGGATGAATCATACCCTTTCATGTATTAATTTATGCCCCCGCTGTAGCTGAGGAGGCATTAAGTTTTATTTTTGTCTGTAGTATTCGTCCCCAAAATTGGTTTCTGTTATCTTACTTTAGTTTGCCTGAACCAAATGAAATAAAACTCTTACACAATGCTTATTTCTACAAAACACAGATTAAGTTTGAAATTGTATGGCTGCTGTGGCATCACTTTTACTGTTCATGAGTTAGAATGCTTCTTTTTAAACATAAAAATTGCTGAATTTTTGGTTTCCGTTTTCTAACTTTTGTTTGCCTCAACCAAATTTTTTGAAACTTATACACAAAGCTTATTACCACACAATACAAATCTAGTTTGAAATTGTGTGGCATCACTTTTACCGTTCATGAGTTATGCTCCTTTATAAACCTAAAAAATTGCTGCATTTTTATACGACCACAAAATTTTTGGTGGTGGTATATTGGTATGGTGTCGATGCCATCGTTGTCCAAAGACACATTGGTTTTCGCACAATAACTTAAGTTTAAGTGAATGGATCTCTATGAAATTTTACCATACGGTTCAATACCGCAAAAGGAAGGTTGGGATTGATTTTGGGGGTTATGGTACCAACAGTTAAGGAATTAGGGGCCAAAAGGGGGGCAAAAAATAAGCATTTGTGTTCAAGTGTATGGATCTCTCTGAAAGTGTCCTACAAGGTACCATACCACAAAGGGAAGGTCGAAATTGAGTTTGGGGTGATAAATCATAAGGGGGTTAAAAAAACTTAAGGGGGGGGGGGGATTTTTTTTCCTTTTTTTTTCTTTAAAATTTTCCATTTTAAGTTCAATTCTGATTTATATATAAAAGCCAATAATAATGCATTCTGTGTCAGAAACCTATGCTGTGTCAAATATTTAATCACAATCCAAATTCAGAGCTGTATCAAGCTTAAATGTTGTGTCCATACATGCCCCAACTGTTCAGGGTTCTACCTCTGCAGTCATATCAAGCTGCATCCAGCAGAACATTTTATTTATTTCTGTTTTCTTACTTTAGTTTGCCTCAACCAAATGTTATGAAACTTATACACAATGCTTATTACCACAAAACACAGAGCAAAGTTGAAATTGTGTAGCTTCATTTTTACTGCTCTTGAGTTATGCCCCTTTACAAAAGGAAAAATTGCTAAATCTGCTGTTTCAGTTCTCTAACTTTAGTTTGCCTCAACCAAATGTTATGAAGCTTATACACAATGCTTATTACCACAAAGCATCTGTGAACTATGGACAAATTCTTTTATTTTTATGTAAATATATAAGAAATTTTGAAAAAAAATCACAAAACTAAATCATGCAATTGTGTGCAAAGGACTCAATCTGAATTAAGTATCTGCCACAAAAATTTTGGCTGCAGTTCCACATAAGGGAATACCAGAATTAAGTTCCTGAAAGTAAGTAAACACATTTTCTTAAACTGTATTTCATGAAATACATGAATTTATATAAAAAAAACTTATTCCAATGTCTGTTTAAATTAACATAGAAGTAATTTCAAAACGATTTAACATTTCACAGTTTTTTTGAATTTATAATTTTCAGGTCTTGCTGTTAGCCATTTGCTTAACATCAGCCCTTATCCACAAACTAAGAAGTCCACCATTGATGTCAAACCATGACGACGATGTTGTTTACGAGATGGCAAGAAGCCAAGAGAAGTCACCTTATCCAACAAGAGGCCCATATGCTAACTTGTACAATAGTTAAATTATTAATGTGTCACATTTAGTCACCATTTAAAGACTATAAAAAAATCATGTTAGGTAATGGAGTCGTGTAACCTTATGTCAGAAGAATTCCCATTAAGATAGATCTGTTATAAAATGTTTAAAGAATGATTGTAAACCAACTTAATTTCGCGAGTGATTTATTTCGCGTCTTTCGCGAAAAATAGAAAAATAACACGAATATAAATCATTGCGAATATGTAAAACTTGGATCTTTCCTCATTTAACTACATCAATCAAGTTTGAAAACCGTGAATTTTAATCACCGCAAAATGGGCTTGTTAGGGATAACGCCAAATAAAGCATACGAGAAAATAAGTTGGTTTACAGTATTTGAGAAAGATAATACAAAGTTTGTAAAAGTATTGTTTAGAATTGAGGGATTGAGTGGAATTGAATTTCAATACTGTTATTGTCATTTTACGATTAGTATATGTAGGTCAGACATAAAATTTCACCATAACTTGAATTGGATCCAACTTTTTTTAAATTCAGTGTATTTTATTTCATAGAAGTTATGTTAAAAGCTAAAATTGTTATCTGTAATTTTAATCCTATAATTATTCTGGTTTACAGTGAAGTTATCATATATACATATTAATTGTTAAGTACATGGTGATTTAAACATTTTGAAAAAGAACAAAATTAATTAAATTTAGTCTTTTTTTTAAAGATGATACAGTACATATAATAAGATTCAGTCAATAATAAGCCTTTGTTATTGTTGAGTTAGTATATATGTCTATGAGAAACAAGTCATTTCTTGTAATTGATAACACTTTTATAGGATTTTTTGTTTTAAAACCTATGAATAAACAAAAAAATGTCTTCTAGTAAATTACCTGCAAAACAGTATTTACCTTAAAAAAATCTATCAAGACTAAATAATGTTGTACCTTCTATAAGTAAAACAAAACTCAATAACATTATCTTTTTCATTTAATTTATGGTACTTGCAAAAACATACAAACCCATGATATCATCTTAAAATTTCAAAAAGCAAAATTTGAATGTCAGCTAAATTAATACCTATACAGTACTGCTATGAATCCAGAAATCTTTGGGAATTCCTCAGAAATATTTGACAATCTACTGGTGCATGTAGTAATTGGTGATAACAAATATGTGACAATCTAGCTTCTAGTCAATGATTGTGAGATTTTAAAAAATGGAGTTATTTCCCTTTTTTATACTTATATATTATCTCCCTTTTTGTATGAATGTTTGAAATAGTTTGATTAGTAAAATAGATAATTTTTCTAATATTTTTTTTTACTAATTTTTCTGAAATGATTTTGATATATGGCCTTATTTTGGAAGTAATGATATAAGTTGGTCTTTGATATTGTTATATGAATTTTGATTGAAAATCTCTCTCCACAAGAGTTTGTATGGAATACCAGTCTGATAGTCACAACTAATTAAAATCCTTTCAGATTGGTTGTACTGGTGGGTTTTTTTTTCAACCAAAAGTTTGTTGTTGTGTTGATTATTTAGTGAAATTATGTTTGGACCAGTAAATAAAAGTTATATGGTGGACCAAATTTCTAATGAATAATCCATGACCTTTGTAAACCTTTGTAAATTCTGTTAATAGTGCTTTTCTATTTCTTTAAATAACAGATTGCTTTATGCTGCTAAGTGCATTTATTTCAAATTTGATAGTCTGATATAGTTTTAAAGGAAGAAATAAAGAAAAATAAATGAATCTTTCATTAAAATTCCTATGGTAGCCTTTTACAAGCCTTATTTTTTTTAAATTCACCCTCTTTTTCCAATTGCTGTAAAAAAAATTGCCCTTCATACGAGTCCACATGGCTTTTTAGAATCCACTTTATATCTGGTATATTATGTAATGTGCCTTCGTTCTGAATTTGCATGAAATATTTGCCACTGGAAGCTAAGCTAACAACAATCAGTCAATTAGTACATTGCTCATTAGTTTTTTATCTGGATAAGTGAAATCATGAATAAAGAGTACCCACCTTAATATACCAAAATTTACTTATGAAAATACATTGCTTTTCTAATGCTTTTCTGACACAAATAATAATATGATATTGCACAGATTGATTGGCTAGAAGTATTAAAATATCTTAAGCCCTCTCCAATTTGTTGACAAATTGAAAAAGAAAAACCTTTTGAAGTAGAAATATACATGATTAAAGTTGAAGTTTTGACTGGCCAACATTTGTCACGCATTTCTTATTTCTACTTTTTTGTATATTGTACAGTATGAATTGTATAGACACATTTAATTTTATATCATTTAAAGATGACTCCAATTTTTGTGGGATTTCTGCTCAATTCTTTTCACTAAATTTTATTTCTTCAACAGATCTTAAATCAAACAGGGTTACTTACTTTTTCTTCTGCTTTTTTTTTATCCCACCATTGAGGTGCTAAACCAAAAAATCATTTAAGCATAATTTTCAAATAGTATTTTGTCTCATTGCAAATAAATCATTCCAACATTTTTTTATATATTTTTATGTCATATTTGTTAGAGTTCATCTGTTTTTGTTGTAAGAATGTTTTTGATAAAATAATTCAAATATAGGAATAAATAATGCACTGACACTTACACACCTTATAAAAAAGTACTGCTAATGCACATGAATGTATATGTTTAAGGACACTAATTTTCCTGGATTATATAAAAAAAAAGTTGAAATTTTGTAAATTCTTAAACATTTAAATTTGTGGTCGACCTTTTCCCATAAAATCCAGGAAATTGAAACCCCATAAATAATAATAAATCCACAGTACTGATATTCTCATTGTTTGTAAGTGTCTAATTTTGATACTATTAACCCTCCACAAACAAGTCTGACTGAGAAATGATTCTAATTCTATTACTATTTACCAGATTTTATCTATTAGTATTTCAGATTTGTTGATTACAAATTTTTTATATGCATAGTAATTGCTTTCTTTAAAAGTTATTTTAGCTTTTCATATATTATTAACAAATCTGATAAATACCTTATGATGGAAAATTTTGAAATGCAAAACTATTATATTGAAATGTTACCTTGAACATAATAAAGAAGTAGAAAATAAATATTGTGAGTTATCTCCCATTATGGGTGAACAAATTTCAAGATTTTTTTTAATTTCACACCAGCTGATTTTAAAGTTCTTTTTAGAAAATTCTTAATTGTAATTTGAAATTACAAAAATTTATTATTGCACACCTTATAAAGAAGAAATTAAAAAAAAAGTGTGTTTATGAAGCTTATGCAATTTAAAAAAAAAACAACAGATTTCTGAAGTAGACGAACAATTTGCCCTCCCAAAGAAATCAGTGCATTTATGAGATTATAATTGTTGTTTGGAATAGTTTATTGATCATCTGCTGTTATCCTTTTTTTTCAAAAATATTTGAAAGACAAAGTTTTAAAATGTTGAAATAGATGTACAGGGATCAAATTACATGTGCAATCTGTTCACATATTCAATTTGCATATGTTTCATAATAGATATTATTGTATTTTATATTCATTGAAAGATCTGTTGTATCGCCATAAGGATTATATGTTTACACCCACACAAAATTGATGTAATACACTGTTTACACATAAAAAGAATGTATGGTATTTATCACTCATTTTGTGTATTGTGCTGTTTATACATCATAGTATGTTAGCTTTTCACTCATTTTGTGTATTGAGCTGTTTATACATCATAGTATGTTAGCTTTTCACTCATTTTGTGTATTGTGCTGTTTATACATCATAGTATGTTAGCTTTTCACTCATTTTGTGTATTGTGCTGTTTATACATCTAAGTATGTTAGCTTTTCACTCTTTCTGTGTATTGTGTATATATGTTGTGTATTAACACCTTTTCCATAACAAAGAATAATTTGTAGCAGGTTGACCAAAAAAAGTATAATTTATTTTACAAGACATTTAAAATGTGACTCTTATTAAAAAAAATGTTTCAAAAGAAGATAAAAACCACTTCAGCAATACATGTAGTTCACTATATATATGCTATGTTCATCATTTTTCAAAATTTCATGAAATATTTTTTTTTATTTAGTTGGTTATTTGCAAGCAATAGGCATTATTCAATAAGAATTACCTAATGATTTATTATGGACAGTGGAAATGGGATGTACAAACAGCCTACAAGCCCTGATTCTTACAAAGTGATATACAGAATAATTGTTTATACAGAAGGTTGTAACACATTTATAAGTTTTGCCTGAGAAGCAAAAGTTGTTTAATTTACATTCAAATGATAGATTTAATTGATTTAAAAAATATATATATTATTTAAAAAAAAAATTTGATAAAAGAAAACCATTTTCTTATCACTGTCTCTGCTAAATATCCTATAGAAAAAATTCTACATAGAAGTTATGAATAGTGAAAGTTCAGAAGACTTTTTAAGAATTGTGACATGAATGCGACTTTACTTATTGTGATTTTGAAAAAATCTGAAAACAGGTCTTAGTTTTATTTTTCATAGAGGGAGTTATTATTATCATGACCAACCAGCTGCATTATTCCCTTTTAATAATATAACCTCACAATAATTTCTGAATTTACAATAAATGAACAATAGTTGTCTTTCTTGGTGTGTGGTGTTCAAGGTTGTAGTTTTAAAAAACTTTAACATTTTGTAAGTGAATGTAGTTCATGGCTGTGCCATACAAAATAATTTAGTGATATAGTAGATTTTCGTGGTATTTTGAATTCTACATTTTTACATTATAATTTAACCATTGTGTTGTAATTGTATTAGCGGGATGACACTCATTTGAGGAAGAAGGGAGTGAAAGAAACATGAAATGTGTGATAAAGGAGACAAACAGGTAAGAATGTTGGATACAGAGGGTAGGGGGGGGGGGGGGACAAATTTGAAGCTGGGAAAAAAGGGGGAAAAGTGGGAAGCAATAAAAACAAACAAAAATTTGTGATTTTGGAAATGAGCACCTTTTGTGTCATCCCCCTCTTGTATTACATTTTTGTGATAATATGGATATTGTCTCAATGCTTAATTATTATTTTATAACTAACATTTCACCAATGATTAGAAAACATGTAAGGGGTCATCCGTAATTGTCAACCATTTTCCAAAGTGTACAAAACGTACACTTTTTCAGACCCCCCACCCTCCCTCAAAAAGTGTACATCAACCATATTCAGATTTCAAGACAAGAAGCAATCATTTTTATTAAAAAAAATATCCTGTCTATCATAGTTTAGTTTAATATAGAAATTTGCATTGAAAAAAAACTGAAACATTTCTGACTGTTTTATACAGTGATAAAAAAAAAAAGTGTACGGTAAAAATGTTGATTTTTAACCCCCTCCCCCCAAGTGTACGTTTTGTACACTTCGGAAAATGGTTGACAATTCTAGATGACCCCTAACTGCTCATGTTAAACATTGTAAATTGACCATCATTCATATATATGTGTACAGAATCACATGAAAGAATTGGAAAATCAGATATCTGTGTTAGCCTTAAGTTAGTTTTGATACGTTTAAAAAGTAAACCATTATTATATGATAATAAAAAAAAAAGCTGCTTCATATGAATTTTAATAATCATCTTTATTGATTATTAAAAATGAATATTTGTGTTTGTTATAAAACAAGTTATATTTCTTATTCTAATCATCACGATTTTTTCAATATTTTATGTGCAATATTTGTTTGTATGTATATAGCAAAGCTTTATAAATGTTTTAGATTATATTGGTGCAAAAAGTTATACACACTGAAAGGAGAATTTTTATTATTTAAACTTGTTCATGAATACAAAAGAATGTTGAACAGTCCAGTGTTAAAAAAAATGTATTTGCAAGAATAATCTTGTTCTGTTCCATTTTTACTAATAACTTTTTTCCATTTCATCTTTTAAAACTTCTGTTAAATTCGTACAAATACAGATATTTTTATGCCCCACCTACGATAGTAGAGGGGCATTATGTTTTCTGGTCTGTGCGGCCGTTCGTCCGTCTGTTCGTTCGTCCGTTCGTTCGTCCGTCCGTCCGTCCGTTCGTTCGTCTGTCCATTCGTTCATCCGTCTGTCCCACTTCAGGTTAAAGTTTTTGGTCGAGGTAGTTTTTGATGAAGTTGAAGTCCAATCGACTTCAAACTTAGTATACATGTTCCCTATGATATGATCTTTTCAATTTTAATGCCAAATTAGAGGGTTTACCCCAATTTCACGGTCCACTGAACATAGAAAATGATAGTGCGAGTGGGGCATTCATGTACTGGGGACACATTCTTGTTATAAAAAATTTAATAGAAATGTGATCGAGGTTTATTTGTGTAAGAATATTTACTTTTTAGCAACAAGACATCAATTATCAATATGAAAACCAAAGTTATCTTAAATCTTTAAAATTATGTTTTAGATTTTTGGATAAGTTGTTTAGGAAGCATTTTTAAATGTTAGCACCTGACTCTTGACTCAATATTTTATACTTTATGTTTAGCTTCATAAAAATAGATAATTACTTTTCGTGATATTATATGATAATTATTATGAATACTTATTGCTCAGCTGCAAAATCATGACTAATTTTTAAGAAGACATCTTGAATTACAAAAACTTATATATATATACATTTAGCAGTATTTTATATCATTGCACATGCCAATTTTGCATAATTTCGAAAAGTGTGGTGAATGTCTTTGAAATGGGACTTTAAATCGTAATATTTTATATATAAAGTCTTTTGTTCCTCTAGAAATTCTTATAGTAAGGAATAAATATTTCAAGAGTATAAGCAAATTTGCTGATATATTTGTAAACATGATCAAAAGAGTTCTGGCTACACTTCATAATGCAAGTGCATAAAACTTTCTCATAATAGATATTGCAAGGAGTTCCAATTCCATATTTAAATATGAAATATGAAGATGTCTGCATTTTTGAAGATGAAATGAATATTATATATAAATTATTGGTAATTACTGTTGGCATTTTATAAAAGAAACTTTGTATTAAATATTTTGTGCAAATTTATTAAATTTCTTATATCTATGAAATTATCCTTTTTTTAAAATCATAATATTTGATTTATAGATGGAAAAACTTTTTTACACAATACAGGTTGTACATTAAACACATTAATCTAACTTTGTAAGTCATTTAATTGTATTGTCCATTCATATTTTGTTAATAGTTTTTTGATAGACTGTGTAGTCATTAGTTTTACAGAGAAACAAGATAAATAATTTTATATTATGTTGTCATAATCGTCATTAAAGAAAATTCTATTTAAATTCTTTGCTCTGTTGTTCATTAGAATTACTGTGAATTTAAAAATTACTCTGTGCATTTATTATTGTGATTTTTGTCATTATAGACCAAAATTCGATTTTAAATTTTGCAATTTTAAGAAAAATCCTGTTAAATTCATTTATAAAAATTTCAAAATGCAATTTTTTAAATTATTCTGATTATAACCCTGTCAAATTTTTCACAATATTAAAAACATTGCAATAATTTCTAAATTTACAGAACTAGCCAACTGTCTCAATAATCTCATGGTAGTGTGTTTGCTCCAGAGTGGGAGGCAGGGATTCCAAACCTGGCCAGGTCAAATCGGAGACTTTAAATTTGTTTTTTTTACTCATCAGCAATTGCAAAGCTCAAGGCATCAAGGTGTCGTAATGATGTGTCTGGGTAAGGTGACAACAGCTGCAAAAATTTTAAAACTCTATTTTAACTTCTTTGTTCTTTATTCTGTTATTTATCAGTAATTACCTAATGAGGTTATTATAAAATATTCTAGTATGTTCTTTTAGGAAAGGCACACATCATTCTTTGTGAAAAGCACCTAATTCAAGTAGAGACTTTGCAGAAACTTGCATGTATGTGCATTACATTGATAAATACCACTGTTTGAAAATTGAGAAAATATGGGCCAAACCGGCTTATTGTACCCGGTGGTGAGGATACACAGCTACCCTGGTACACTACTGTTAAGTTGTTTTAATTCCAAAATGTAGTTATCAAATTTAAGAAACCGACACTGTTAAACGCATGTTCAACTGAGACACCAGAAAGTTGACATTAAGGTTTGCTCAAGAGTGAAGTAGGACAACAGGAGACTTTATTTGTACAGGTATAAAATGTACAAATAAAGCAAGTCACGATTATTTGATTGTCTGTTACATTTGTTTGTGTACAATAAACATTTGGTTGGCTATCCTATCTATGATTGAAGTCCCCAGTTGAAGGCAGAGATATATATGCAAATACGTTAATGAGTACAGTATATACTATATAATGAAAATATGTTATAAATATTTATTAAGAATAATCATGACTAAGGAATTCTACATCACAGGAGATTCCCTACGAAATGGAGAAGAACAAATCTTTTACTATTTATCAGATTGAACAACATAACAAACAGTGCCAAATAGTTATCAAAGGTACCAGGATTATATTTAGTATGCCAGACACGCGTTTCGTCTACATAAGACTCATCAGTAACGCTGATATTAAAATATTTATAAAGCCAAACAAGTACAAAGTTGAAGAGCATTGAGGTTCCAAAATTACAAAAAGTTGTGCCAAATACAGCTAAGGTAATCTATGTCTGAGATAAGAAAATCCTTAGTTTTTCGAAAAATTCAAAGTTTTGTTAATATGATTTATAAAAATGACCAAAAAGAGAGCGAGGGAGGGTGCATGCAGAAACAGGGAGAGGAGTAGAGCCCCCTCTATTAAACTACATATATGGTTTATGTTAAGACTTTAAACATGTACCACTCAAAACGTCACCTAGTTTGCCCAACCCCCCTTTATCAAAATCCTGGATCTGCATGTTGCATGTGTAAAGAAAATGCAGGATATAATGACACTTATCACCTTAGAAACAAGCAACAGAACATCTTTAATCGTTTGTTTATATTTTTTTTTGTGTTTTTTTTTTTTTTAACTTTCAGGCTTAAGAAATGCTAAAAATATAGTGTTTTGTCAACATAATTAGCCAAAATATGCTACAGGAGTAGGTTCAGTTAGACCCCTTTTTGGCCCCAAAATATAGCAGTTTTACAAAATCGTGAAAATGTAATCTTTTAGCTATTTTATACTGGAAAGTAGAATGCTTCTGCTACATAAATATGGGCTGTTTTTGACAATACAATGCACATATATCGTGTACTAGCATCATTAAGTCATGCTAAATTACTAAAATCTTCATAATTTTAGCATTTGAGTTAAATTTTAGACGGTTTCCGTCTTAATGAAAGTGGGCCACATTCGTGTTCATTCATAATATTGAAATGCAAGTTGTATTTGATGATAATACATAACATATAAAGGTTGAGGATGAACACGGATGCGGCCACTTTCATTTTTGACAAAAAAACATCTGAAAAGTGACGTTTTTTGGCATATTTGATAGACTTTTCATATTTAAGCTTGAATCGGAGCGTTTTTAATGGCTAAATCAGTTAAAATCTTTCACATAAACCAATTGAATCAATGAAGATAGACACTTAAGTGTTTAAAAAGTGTCCAAAATCTTTCGTAAGATGAACCTGAAATTTGAGGCCAAAATCGGCCCTTACCGGACCTTCTCCTTTGGAACACAATAACGTATACTCTTATGAAAAGGTATGTTTTACTGAGCAAAAATGCTTTTTGAAAAATACTAATTTCAAACCAACGTGTCAGGGGCGGATCTAGCCATTTAAAAAAGGGGGGTTCCTAACCCAGGAAAAAAACAGGGGGGTTTAACTACATGTCCCCATTCAAATGTATTGATCGTCCAAAAAAAGGGGGAGGTTCCAACCCCAGGACCCCCCCCCTTTTCCCCTGGATCCGCCACTGCGTGTGGCCGTTTTGACATATCATATGATATATATCATCATGCTGCTTGTTATCAAAAGGTATCAAGGTTAATACACATTGATCTTCTTGATCAGAGATTGCGACCAAAGTCATATATCAAACACTGGTTTAAAGAATTGGACAAGCATGACAAAAGATAAAGTTTCAACATAGATAATGCATACCTTATAATTTTTTGAGGTGACCCCGTTATTTAAGATAATTTATGCCTAGAAAGTTTTGTTTTATATTACAAGTATTTAGTTTTATAACTATTTCTATTAACAATTTGTACTATTTTGGCCTGATTATTAACATCAGAATCTTTTGACAAATTATAACCCTTCGTGAACCTTCTCCTTTTATCCTATTTTGTAAACATCGATATTCAATTGAAGTGCTGTTCATATTTATCTTTTAAATGCGAAATATAATTTTGCGGTCTAGTAATTTTTATTATAGGTAAATACTCGTCTCGTTTACCTATAGATACGTCACGCAGGTTTATTCGTAAGAAGCAGTAGTTTTAACTTAATTTGGAAACAGGAATTACTTATGGCTGTTCACATGCCAGCCATTGCGAATTTGCACATTCGCCATTTCATCATTTAAGGCTCAATTTGACATATAGGGTATGTTTGTTTTGAATATTATATATATTATAATCATTATTGTTGTCAATGTCAAATATTTTAGTCACTGTGGTGACTTCAATCTTCAATCTTAAGGCCTGTTGGCACGAATTGTCCCAATGTACGGTTTTACTCTCTGGTGCGTTTTCCTCGATGTATTTTCTTCTCTGTGCTTTAAATTTGGTATGCGCTGGTTAAGATTGGGATTGAGGAACAGCAGTATTAAATCTGCCCGTTCTGTCAATGTAATGTGCCACTGTTTGTAATTTGGCTTTTGTCTCTTCTGTGTTTTCGCCGTCCAGTCTTGTCAGCATAGTAGCTAAATTCAAGTTTCTGACCCCGACCTCTTTGGATATTTGGTGTAGCATATCTTCTCGTTCTTTTTCATTGTAGGGTCACTCCAGAAGGAAATGTTGAGGCGTTTCAGGTGCTCCACAGTTGCATGACTCTATGGCGTTGGTTTGGCCTACTCGGTTCTTGTAGTAATTCAGTTCTGTATAGCCAGTTCTTAGTTGGGCGAATATACTGAAATGTCTTTTAGTTGGGAAATCATACATAATTGAGTGTTTTGTAGTTGGTATTTTTTCATAAAGGTCCCTGCCTCTCTCAGATATTTTCCATCTTCTCTGCCATTTATTTCCTGTACTTTTGTATGCTGCTTGTTTGACGTCCTGTAGTGTTATGACGTTATTTTCCGGTGGTAATTCTTTTGCTTCCTCTGCCGCTGTTTTTGCAAGGATGTCAGCCTCATCATTACCAACTATGTTGGCATGTCCTGGTGTCCATGCTACAATTACATTGAGTCCTTTTTGCCTAAGATGTTCAATATTTTCTTTTATTTCTCTTATGACGGAGATGTAGCTGTTTGGGGCCCAGTTCAGTGTAAGTAATCCCACGGCGCTTTGACTGTCAGAGAAAATTTTGATTCTTTGTATTGCATTGTAAATGTTTTCTGTAATGCAGTATTCTAGGACCATGAGAATTGCTATGAGTTCCGCCAGAAGGATGGATCCTCTTTGTGCCACAGGTCTATGTAATCTGGCAGCAGGTTTAATGTGTTCAGCATAGATAATTGCACCTGCTCCACAGGGTCCTGGGTTCCCTAGGCATGATCCATCTGTAAACGATATTGCTTGTTCTTGTGTGCAGTCTCCCATGAGTTGGTTAATGGTTTCCTGGCAAAGTTCCTGTTGCTCATTTGTCCTTGATTTTGAGTTGCCTAGTCGACTCCAATATAAAGGTTTTGATTGAATCATTTGAGTTTCTCCCAGTCTGTAGGTAAACTCTGGTTCTATAAGATTGATGTTTATCTTTGTCTGTTTTTCCATTTCTGCTGCTTGGCTTAGTGCTTTGCCCATTGGTGTTGGATACTTGTCATATGCGTCATGTTCTTCATACCTCACAAGTTGCTGTTTGATTGGTTCCTGTGCAGATTTGGATTTAATCTTTGCAATCTCTTTAATGGCTATTTGTTCTAGTCTCAGGTCTATTGGCATAACTCCTGATTCCACTTCTAGTGCTTCTCTGCCAGATGTTGTAGGCATATCCATGCATAGGATAAGTGCTTTTCTCTGTACTCTGTCAAGTTTTTGCAGGTCTTTTGGTTCTGCTATTTGCCAGGCCGGACTACAATATTCCATGACTGATCTGACTAGACTGTAGTATAATTGTAATAACTTTTCTGTCTTTAATTTGCTGATCTGTCGCACTTCTCTCAGAATAGTTAAGTTACGGTTTGCTCTCTTTTCAATTGCATCAATGTGTTTACTGAAGGTCATTTTCTCGTCCATAATGATTCCAAGAAGCTTTGGTGTTGAGTTGTATTTCAGTTCTTTACCTTGAATCAAAATGCGTTTGTCCTCTTCATCGATGTTTTTTTTTGAAAAGATGCATATTTCAGTTTTGTCTAGGTTGATGTTTACTCTCCATTTTTGAGTCCATTTCACTGCCTTTGTGATATCATCCTTCATTCTATCTTTGAGTTCCAGTATCTGGTCTGGTTGAGCCGTTTGCCAGAGTGTTCCGTCATCAGCAAATTTGGTGTAGTCTCCTAGAATGTCTCCCAGTAGGTCGTTGATAAAGATGTTGAATAATGTGGGAGCCAGAACTGATCCTTGTGGTAGCCCTATCTTTGTTTCAAATTCTTCACCTACATAGTTTTCGAAGATGCATCTTGCCATTCTGTTATTTAGGAAATCTTTAATCCAGGCCCATGTTTTTCCTCTAATACCCAAATGGTGTAGTTTTACTAATAGTCCCTCTCGCCAGATTGAATCGTATGCCTTTTCAAGATCAATAAGACATGCAAGGGTGATTTCTCCTTTATTGAATTTTTCTATTGTGTTCTGAATAAACCTGATCAGGCAGTTTGATGTTGAGTGTTTTTTCCTGAATCCTTCTTGTTTTTCTTCTATAAGCTTCATTCCTTCTATGAACGCTGCCAGCCTGTTAAGAACAATTCTTTCAGTAATTTTGCACATGACACTGGTTAGACTTATTGGTCGGTATGATGATGGTGAGTAGTAATTGGTTTTTCCTTGTTTCCTCAGGAATTTTATGTTTGCTGTCTTCCATTCCTGTGGTAGCCGGCCATGTTTTAGTGTGAGGTTCACCATAGTTCTTATTGCTTCTATGAGGTTTTCTCCGGCAAACTTAAATAGTTCTGGGAAGTGGCCGTCAGCTCCAGGCGATTTAGGGAGCTACCATTTGATTTTTATGGGGGGGCTAGGATGAAAAATTTTGTCCTGCATTTTTTTTTAGCTGTAATCTCTGTCCTGCCTTTTTATTTTTCACTCTGTTCGGTCCTGCCTTTTTTTTTTTTAGTTTATCCTGACTTTTTTTTACCTAAATTGTTGTCCTGACTTTTTTTTTTGCAAGTGTCTCATCCTGCCTTTTTTTTTTACTCAAAACTCCTGTCCTGCCTATTTTTTTCAAATTTCATCCTAGCCCCCCATAAAAATCAAATGGTAGCTCCCTTACCTATTTCTAGTAGGTATATTGCTGCCTCAACTTCATCCGTGGTAACCTCATAGTCCAATTTATGTTCTCTTTTTGTCAATCTTTTCTCTAATTCACATATTCTTTTGTATTCCTCTTGAGTCTGTTTGTAGAACTCTTCGTCAAATTCATCGGTCTTTAGATGTTTACCCTCAAAAAATGTTTTTTGCAAAATTTTACATTTTTCTTGATTTGAAAAGGCTGGTGGGTCGTCTTGGTCTATTAGTGGTAGGATGGTATTGCAATCTTTCTTTTTGGTCAATTTCTTATAAGTTGTCCATACCTCTTTTGAGTTTCTTGATGTATTGATCTGGTCTACTAGGTGTTCACTCCAATCATTCATAGCTTTTTCTTTCTCATTTTCAAACTTTTCTTCTGCTGTAACAAGGGCTTCTTTATTTTGTTGGATGTTTCTCTTCCTATATTGCCTTTGTTTATAGTTTAAGTTTTTCTTTGCCTGATTAACATCATAATTCCACCATGGAGGTTTAGTTGATTTTTTTTCTTTCATCTCTTTTTGGCAGATAACTTCCTGCATCGTTTTATCAATAGCCGCTTTAAGTGATTGGTATACTTCATCTACATTATCATTGCTTGGATTGTTCAGTAGCCATTCTTCCATGTTCTTTTCTGCCTGTTCTTTCCATTTATTCCAGTCTACTTTGTTAATTTGCCATACTTTCCTTTTTGTTAAGTTGTTTTGTTCCTTTTTGCATACATCAAGTTCTGTTAGTATACATATATGGTCAGATCGTATGTTTTCATGGACTAGTGTTGAACAGTTGTGCACTTTACTAATAGTGCTGGGTGTTATAATGACTAAGTCAATGACACTTTTGGTATTTCGTCTTGTAGGCTGGCCATCATTAACGCACAGCATGTCTGTTTTAGTCAAGAAGTTTTCAATTATTTCTCCTGCCTTGTTTGTCTTGTCATTGTTCCATTCTAAGCTTTAAGCATTAAGGTCTCCCATTATAATCAGTTCATGCTTGTTGTTTTGTTGTACCTTTTGAACTTTGGTAGTTAGTTCTTCAAGTTGTTTTGTTTCTTCTGGTGGAATGTAGGGTACTAGCAGATTGAATATGATGTTGTTATCTGTGTGTATGGTAGCTGCTACACTTTCATAGTTTGTGTCTTCAAAGTGAGTGTTGATGCAAATAGCCACGCCCCCGCCTTTTCTTCCTTTACGTGGTTTATCAAACACTTGCCAGTCTAAAAAAGTTAGTTTTTTATTCTCTTCTTGGTGTGTTTCATTTAAACAAACAATATCTACATCATAACTATTTACAATATGTACAAGTTGCTGATAGGCCGTACTAATGGCCTGTGCATTCAGGAAGAGGAGTTTCATTCTGTGTATTCAGTATGCTGTAATACATTGAATTATTTTCAGAACTTTAAACGGTAAAATTATATTTACATAATAGTTTTTACGATGTACATGAAAACATAATTAGAATTTTATTTTATATTTTATTAAGATATGTTTCTTCTATTAGAGTGGATTTGGCAATAATATTTAGGTCTAGTTTGGATATTTAGCTCTTCTCATGTTTCTGGTCTTACACATCCTTGGCTTTCAGATATTTGGTTTAAGCATTCCTGGTAAGATTAATAAAGAAAAACGTTTCGGACGAATGAAATTTATACCAAGTGTTATTTTCATTTAAAACTTACCTGGCCTTGCGGTCCAAGTGAGCTTTTCTCATCACTTGGCGTACGTCGTCCGTTGCCTGTCGTCTTCCGTTAAAGTCATATGAAACGAGTGACTGGTGAAAAATAATGTTTATCCAATTCCGTTGCCTGTCGTCTTCCGTTAAAGTCATATGAAACGAGTGACTGGTGAAAAATAATGTTTATCCAATTCTTGAACAAATGCATGTATATACCATAAACTTCGTCTTCTGTGCACGATTTTATCATTTTTTACGCAAACATTTCGTATAATCGTCATTTTTTTTCTCTCTGTCTGTTATGATGTGAAAATATGGCGGCTAATCAATTGTCGCTTTTTGAAGCCGTAGTTTACCGATTGTTCCCTTATAGTAAACAATCAATGCAACAAAGAAGCATGGATATTGAGAACGTGTATAACATGTACAATCAGATAATAGTTTATTTCAATGACAGATCCATGCGTATTGCGATCACCGGATTTTTACGAGAGGGTCACGCTAAGGTCACTTACATACGGAAAATATGTCGGCGAATTGCTTCCTGGAAGCAAGCAATTAAAAAAGTTAACTTCTTCTAAATGTGGACAAATTAAAGAATTTTCTTCAGAAAAAAAATATATATAACTAAGTTTTATAATGAAAACTATCCATTTAGTTATAAAAAACATATGCATAATTTTTTTTTAAATTGAGGTTTCATATGAATGTAAGTCTTACAAAAATCTTCTCCTCTGAAAATACTGGACCAAATTTAACCAAACTTGGCCACAATCATCATTGGGCTTTCTTGTTTAAAAATGTGTTCTAGCTAGGTGACACCGTCTGCCAACCAAGATGGCCGTCATGGCTAAAAATAGATAATAGGGTAAAATGCAAGTTTTGTCTATTTTTTTGAAAACCCTAATAAACAGAGAAATTCTGACAGATAAAAAATGTTCAGAATGTCTACAAATTGTCATTATTCGTCAAAATAGTCAGACGACTTCTTGTTATTTCACTTAATTGACAAAATTTACCATTGTTTTCCATTTTTGCCAATTATCTTGGAAACTATAATAGAAAGAGAGAAACTTTAAAATAAAATAAAAAAAAAATGATCAGCAAGACAAGATCTATAATAATTAAATTTGCAAAGTGAAAATCTTCAATCGACTCCTTGCTAGAGTTATTGCCCTTTGATGACGATTTTTTTCCAATTTTTTTTTTGGATAAAAACGTGTATTTCTTGTTCAAAATCTATTGAATTAGATAAGGCAACATGACTCGCTTCTGTAAGCCCTCTTTAAGAGAGAAAAAAAACCACATCGCTTTCACCACACAAATAAATATTTCATTATCAAAACTACCTCACAACTGGATCGTTAAAATAATGTATATGGTGTTGTTTATATAATTAAAACATATGGCACACATTAATCAAAATGCATACATATGCTACATATGGACATAAGGGTGGTTAATGTACATATCCATCTATTACATAGAGAATAATACTAAAGGCCCTCGGGCTGATATTGGTATCTCGGGATGATACGGCATGTGATACGGATTTTGCCATGTTTTATATATATACGTTTTATCATATATTTAAATAGGAGCGTATATAGGAACAGATTACTGCTTACTGATCCAAAGTACATGGGTTACCTTCAGCTTTATCATATATAAGAACTGCTTAATTATTCATTCGAAGCACCTGGGTTAACTTACAATTTGCGTCCTGTAGTCCATAGAAATATTTTGTTTATTGTATTTTTGTTTTGTTTATTTGTGTTTTGTTTTCATTGATTTCTTTTTGTCCTACTTTAGTAATGTTGTACTATCTCAAACACATTTTGAATAAAACCTATTAATAAAAAAAATAGTAACAATAAACCAACAACTTGATAACAAGTATACTGTAATAAACAAATGACCACTTTGAGAATGGGAGTAAAAGGTGCACTTTTGGAATATCAAAATTTAAAGTTTAATTCCCTCTTCCTGCCCGTAGTTTTTTATGATTTCATTTCGTGTGCCAGAAAATATGAAAGCTCGACGTCTTTGACGTCACATGCCAAACAATGCCGTAATGATCGTTCCATTTCGGACCCATTGAAGAAAAATATTTCTCTAATTTTTGTGCTATTTTCATTTTTCCGAGTAGGGGTGTGATAAAGGGTAGGCATGTGACAAAGGGTGTGATAAAGGGTTAGACATGCGATAAAGGGGTGTGATAAAGGGTCTGTATCAAAGTTGAGCGATACGGATTAAACAGCAGGCTATTTATCAAATATTCAAAACTACTGTATTTACTACTAAATATATGATAAATGGATATACAGGCTGAAAAAAAATGTTGATGTGGTATTAATGTATTCAGCTTTTACAAGACTATCACGCTGAATTAGATATTAATGCGTATTTAGGATATACATGTAATATAGTTATAGTATTATGTACTCATCGTATTAACAGACTATATATACAGACATACTACCGTTAAACATATAAGAATATTTGTCAATGAGACGAAAATTTTAAAACAACACACAATAACAGCATATATCTACAGGTCAACATACAGTCTTTACAAGTAGACACATGTTTTATACATATTTCATGTTGGGGCTTTTATAGTTCGATGAGAGGTTTGGGTTGCATTCATTGTTGAAGGCAGTACGGTAACCTATAGTTGCTAACTTCTTTACATTTCTTTACGGTCCTATGTTTTATATATGTAGGACTCAAATCTATGGTGGGTTCCAAATCTATGGCAGATTCCTAATCTATGACAAATGTGACACGTCATACCATCCCAAATCTACGGCAGAGTTTTTACAATCCTAATCTATAGCAAGTTTGGTAATGTCCTAATCTATGGCGGATTTTTGTTGTTTCCAAATCTATGGCAAATTTTGTGCAAATGGAAAACAACGCAGTACATATACCACCAATGACTTGTCTTAAACAAGTGGAAATGTACAACAACGGGAGCATGTCTATAAACATTTGTGAAAAAAAACAATCCGTAATGGTCAACCAAATCGTGATGGCAACCAAGAAATTTCGTAAATGATGAATTCCTATACCTTAATATAGACTTCAAGATTGAAATGATGTGCCCGTAAAAATAAGCATTTTCTAATATGTGCATGGTACCTGTTTAACAAATTCATTAAACCAACTAGTAAGTCATGCTTGAAGATATTGATTTGATAATTGGAATATAGTTTTATCATGAGAAATTATATATCAAGTTTTTGTTTCAGTCTGATGATTTTGTGCAGAGTTGTACGTGGTCCTTGGACTTAAAAAAATTACTTAAATAATCAGTTTTCCACACTTTTATTTCGTCATGCTTGAAGATATTGACTCGATATTTGTTATATAGTTTACACCATTACAAGTTATAGATCAAGTTAGTATTTTGTTCCAGTACAATAAATTTTTAACCGGTAGGGGCTATGTATTGCTACATGCAATACTCTCGGAATGCTTGTTCAAAGTGTTTCCTATTTCAAAGTGTTTCCTATTTCAAAATTAATTCTCCACTTTTGAGAAATATTTTTTTCAATTTTTCTCGGCTTAGATCCATCAGCTTTTTATTTAAACAGATGCTCTCTTTTCGCCCGTGTTCTAGTTCTATTTTTGTAATTTTTCTTTAAACAACATAACAATATGGCCCTGGATTTCGAAAGTATTGTAAGATATGTCATAAGATATATCTTAGGACAAATCTTATGGCCATCTTATGACTGTCATATGATATGTCATAGAATGTAAATCAAAGCTGTCCTAAGATAGTCATACCTGTGATGCTCTTAAGACTGACATAAGAACATATTTTCTTTTATTTTGAATAATGATTAAAAAATGATAAAAAGAAATAAAGAATAATAAGTATGAACATAATAATTATTACCATTCTTATTATTTACGAACATTTTTTCTTCTTCATTGTAATGAATATGAAATTATCTATAAAAAGGATTTAAATCGGAGTTGATAATTTGTTTAAATTTAGTTTGTATATATATAATAAATCTTGAACTTCGCGTTTATGTATTATCATACATGAAGTGCTATTTGAGTGTGAATACATTTAAGAGTCGGTACATCGAGTGTCCGATAAACGAAATGCCCATGCAAATACGTAAATACAGTACTATATATAAGGAAAGAAATGATATGTAAAGTTATTATGCAAAATCATGAGTAAGAAAAGGAGTCCAAATTTTACGTCGCAGGAGATTCAAATTTTAATTGCAAAGTGGAGAAGAATAAATCTTTACTATTATTTTTGTTGTAATGCATATGAAATTATACATGAAAAGTAATTAAAATTTTAGTTGATAATCAGGGGTGGTGTTCTCGAAAGTATCCTAAGGTTCGTCCTAAGAGACATCCTAAGACCAATTTTAGGATGGACTTAAGATCATCTTAGGACACTGTTAAATATAAGCTGTGTCTCGAAGCTATCTCAGACGTATGTGAGGACGTCCTAAACATATCCTAAGTGCGAAATTTTAAATCGTCAAAGTAATTTTTTGATAAAACATTTATTAATGACGAAACCAATTAATAAAACTGTTTACCAATTTTTTGATTACATGTATAGAACTAAATGCATGATTTTAAATGTAATTATACTAAAATTGTAATTTGAACTGGAAATCAAGTTGTTTTGAAATAAGGATCATTGAATTTGTAGTGTTATCGTAAACAAAGTTCAAAATTAAAAATCATGCACTATTTCTTTATGTACGAGTTAAAAGCGATGGTGCGTTTCATTTCATGTTCATCTTCAGGTAAAAAAAAGCCAGCAAAAACCCCAAATCCAAACTTTATTATGTTAGGATGAAGATAGGATACACTTAAGACACTTAGACACCTAATTAGGTGTCCTAAAGTTAGGAAGAAACATGCGATATATCATAAGTTAAGAGAGCTTCGAGAACACGACTTAGGACAAAGAAGTGTCATAACATGGACTTAGGAAAATTATGTCCTAATCCTAAGATAGCTTCGAGAACACCACCCCAGAAGACCATCATAAGTCATGTCGCGAGGTGTCTTAAGTTTACGACAAAAGTTATGATTTATCGTAACTTGGGACACTTTCGAAAACATATCTTACGACTATGACATGTCCTAAGACCATCATAAGACATGTTTTAGTAAAGATACTTTCGAAAACCAGGGGCCGTATCATCAAGTTTCAAAATATCTTTAATCGAATAAAAGGAAGAAAATAAAGAAGAAAATGTTATTTAAAATAAATACAATTTATACCGTTAAATTTTGTACACATTCATATATGGTAAAATATATGTTTAGTTATAAATAATAAGATGAGACGAACTCAAAGTGCCAAACTGTTTAGAATTTTGTAGTTCAAAGGGGAATCTCGTGTAATCTTGATATAAAAACTCAGGACATAAATAATTTATTTAACACAGTTTAACAAAACGGCTTCGTGGAGCTGAAAAGTGTGCCATAATAAAATATATGAATCACATGCATGGAGGGGGGTGGTTACGATTTCAAAAACCAATTGATCTATTATCATGACTAGACGAAACCATTTATTTTTTAATTTGAATACAAATCATTAGTTTTACATTTCCATAACTTGCCCTACCTCCCATACCCCCAACCCCCCGAAATTTAAATTGTTGCTTTACTAGTGCATGATCACGTTAGCAGCCATGTTTGTTTATATGCTAGGACAGCATAAAATTATCATCAAAGTTAAAATGGTCTTAAGACTATCCTAAGACAGCTTCTAAGTAGTAGTCCTAAAGTTGGGACCAAAACTAGGACATATCCTAAAATAAGATCTTTTCGATAACACGGCTAAGAGTAAAAAAATATTCTAAGATGATCTTAGGACATATCTTAGTCATAAGACACCTTCGATGACATGGCTCCAGGCCTTGCTTGTTACAAATCTCTTCGCTTGATTTATCCTGTTACACCCCACTGATTATCCAGCGGAAATTCAACTTATTATCTTATACAAATCTACAAGTGTCCTATAATAAGAATAATTGTTATTAACATTCTGTTTAATCGACAATAACAATGGACATGTTGATTTGGACGATGGACATTTGCGCCAATTTTGAAAATATCACTTTTGTTTCATTTGCACCAACAACAAAAAAAGATTTCATTAAATTATGCGCCAATTTAATTTGAACAGGTACGATATGATACGTTTTAGATAATTACTGTTACATTGGTTAACCCAGCGTAGCAATTTGGTGATGTTCAAGGAGTACATGTTCATATTATATATATGTACATGTATACACAGTGACACACAGGTTGACCTGACTCAAGCTAGCGAACAATTGTAGCGAACAATTAGCTAGCGAAAAATTAGGAGGTATAACTAAAAACCACAATATCACATTTTTTTCGAGCTGGCGAACAATTACAAAGACATAGCGAACAATTATGAGTCACAGAATAAGCACAATCTCAAACAAAAACGAAAAAATTAACTTAAAACAAAAGGGAAACCATAATTCATTTATAAAGAAAACAAAGCTTTTCTTTCTTAACTACATAAATCCACATAAAGCATTCAATAGACAGCTGGGCCGGGCCTGTTTATCGAAACTGTCCTATGATCGGTCCTAACAATTTCTTAGGACATAAATTAGGATAAAGTTAGGACCGACTTACGACATGTCTCAACATGCACATCGAAGCTATCTTAGGATTATCTTAGCTAGGATGTCATAACAGCTGTCCTAAGTATTGGCGAATAAGAAAATAGCAAATTAAAAATAAGAAAAAAATAAAATATTGTAACAAATTTAACTTTTAATTTAAATTTAAAATATAGATTAATAATTAAAAAATAATTATTAGTTTTAAATTAAAGGTAATGAATATTTTTAATAATATAATTGTACATTTAAACTCTCTGAAACAAAATATAAGACAAAAAATATAACTACGTTTTAAATAAGAATTGAACAAACTAATTGTGAATAGTTAAAACTGAATATATGATCGGTAAAAATCATTATATGATTTATGTGAGTTGAATTCGAAGTGTCACGGTTTCGCACTTAAAAGTTCAAAGGCAAATCTCGTGCATCTTTCATATAGTTACGGAGTACTTCAACTATTTGATTACTGCAAAAAAAATAATACGTGTGAATATGAGTAAGAGAGGAAATCCGAATTTTACAGATGCAGAACTACATACTCTCCTGGACTAAGTGGAAAAGAGTAAAACTCTGCTTTTTAGTAAACTGTCAAATGTTGCAAACAATGGTGCTGAAAAGACGGATAGGGATTCAATATGCATTAAAGTAAATGCAACCAACACAGACAATATTTGTTTATAAAATAACCATCCTAAATATATCCTAAAGTTAGGACCATCCTCAGACCATCTTCAGACATCTAAATTGGTATCATGAAGTTAGGACAATTACTAGGATTATCCTAAGTTGCGACATGTTTGATAAACCCACTTTTGACTAAGATATGTCCTAAGTTGGTCTTTGGACACGTCATAATCATAAGACTGCTTCGATAAACACAATGAAACAGGCCCCTTGATTGTCAATGACCATAAGGTAACACATTGACACAATGCATTTTTGGGGAAGGGGGTTACACTTTACGTTGATTGGTCCGATTTATAGAGATTGTGACAAGTTACGACTATATAGGTGTTGAAGAGGAGACAGTGCCGCATCGTTTAGAAAAATCTCCAGAGTGGCTTCTGTTCGAAAATCTGAAGTTGTGGTAAAAAAAACCCTGAAATTGACAAAATGAGATTAGGCGGGTAGGGCACTTAAAAGTTAATTTTGGACCAATTAAAAGAGATTTGTACGGGCGACAACTATATAGGTGTTGTGGAGGAGACATTGGTGCAACGTTAAGATAAAACTTCGAATGGTTTATGTTCAAAAATCTAAAGTTACGGTTAAAAAAATGGAATTGACAAAATGAGATTAGGCGGGTAGGGCACTCCAAGTTAATTATGGACCAATTTATAGAGACTGTGACGGGCAACTACTATATAGGTGTTGTAGAGGAGACATTGGCGCATCGTTTAGGAAAATCTCCAGAGTGGTTTATGTTAAAAAATCTGAAGTTAGAGTTTAAAAAACTGAAATTATGAAACTGACAAAATGAGATTAGGGGAGGGGTATGCCATTTAAGTTAATTTTGGACCAATTTAAAGTGATTGTGACGGCAACGACTATATAGGTGTTTAGAGGAGACATTGGCGCATCGTATAGGAAAATTTCCAGATCGGTTTGTGTTCGAACATCTGACGTTAGGGTAAAAAACTTAAATTGACAAAATGAGATTAAATGAGATTTATGAACAAACTACAACTGTTAACAAGTACTTCGAAACGCTCTGTAGTTCGGAGTATAGACTATACAAGTCAGGAGCCTCTGGCCTTTGTTAGTCTTGTATTATTTTAATTTTAGTTTCTTGTGTACAATTTGGAAATTAGTATGGCGTTCATTATCACTGAACTAGTATATATTTGTTTAGGGGCCAGTTGAAGGACGCCTCCGGGTGCGGGAATTTCTCGCTACATTGAAGACCTGTTGGTGACCTTCTGCTGTTGTTTTTTTCTATGGTCGGATTGTTGTCTCTTTGGCACATTCCCCATTTCCATTCTCAATTTTATAAAAATGATAATCGACTAATCGTTCCTGCAAGGGCGTTGTCCACATTTTAAACAATTGTTTTTTGTGAACGTTAATCGGATAATTAAATAGTTATCACTGATTACTCAGGGGCCGTGTCAACGAAGCTGTCCTAGGACTAGGACATGTCTCGGGATGGTCTTAGGACACGTAGTCCTAAGTCAGGTTAACGAAAGTCTCCTAAAATAAGATATGTTCAAAATTTAGGACATACAAATAGGTATCTTAGGATAGTCCTAAAGGTTGCAATGTCTTAAAATGTAATAAAAACAACAAATATGGCATAAACTCAATACTAAAAATACATATACAATATTAAACTATCATACTGTTATAAGAATTAAATTAATAAAACATTTTTTTATTTCAATTTTTGTTAAAGTTTCAATTGTATGACATTAAATTATTTCAAGCTGCCTTTTTAGAAGCCTAAAACATACTAGCATTACAGCAACATTTTGGCGACTTACCAAAACGGTGCAATATTAATTTAAAAATAGGAAAAATCTATTTTTTTTTAACTAATCCTCATTCGATACATGTAATGAAATCGAGTTGACCTAATGACAAAACTAGTTTATTTACTATAATTGCAGCACTAATATCGCATTTAACAAAGTTTTGTGACTATTTACTTCTGTTTTCGTATTATAAAATTCATTTTTATCTTTTATCCTATTTTTAAACAACGGTTATTTATAAGTATTACCAAGGACGTATATTAGATTATATATATATACATATAGTTATACGTCCTTGGTGTTACGTTAAATCTTTAACTTTTATTTTGCGTTTAATTGTTTTCCATACAAAAGTCATCCTCCCTCTCTTTACATATATAGTAACTAAAATACCATTAAATTTATGTCATAAAAATCTCTACATGTGTTAGGATGGTCCTAGGACCATTGTAGTTGGGACTGTCCTAAGACAGCTTTGTTTTACATCCTAAGACATGTCTCAGACACGTCCTAAGACCATCCTAAATAATGTCCTAAGACATATCTTAGGACATATCCTAAGATACTTTCGTTGACACGGCCCCAGGTTTTTAAAACGTTCATTGGTTTATGTTAAATGGACGTTTAAAATGCCTCCGAAATGTTTCGTTAAGAAATAATAACGAGGTCACGAAATATATAATTTATAGTGGTAGGCACCTTTTCTAGATCGACGTTTTAAGTTAATTATGTCTAAGCCAATTCTGCAACATCGGTAACGTCAGAGCGAATATTTTCGTTTGCAGGACTGTAACTACAAAGTTGAGAAACCGACTCCCCTTGAAATAGGTCAAACTGTATTTTCTTGACGATAACTAAACGTAACTATTTTTTGGTCTGTTTCGACTTTTGTAATCTTTTGTATTCAGGAGGTGTTTATCAAATTATTCATTAGATTATTGTTTTTCTTAATTAGTACATTTAGTAAAGGAGTAATAAATTATGTTATATATTTCCTTGCACTTTTAGCTAATCCCAGATAAGAGTGTAAAAGGTTTAACGTCCATTAGAGAACTACCTACACACAGTTGAATGTGCATACTTGTAATTGTCAGGGGTTCGGTGTTATCACCTAAGCAAACTTTCAAAAAGTATTAAAAAATGTTATTGATGTTAAAGTAGTTACAAAGACAATAGTTACATATGATTTACAACATTGATTCCAATTTTATTCCTGTTAGAAGTGTCAACGTTTACATCGAGATGTAACTGGTAAATTGCAATTTGAAATGCACGTGCATCATGCAGTGCTAGCGACCATGGAGTCTTTCTGACCAATTGTTACAATGATTATGTTTTTTGTACATATTTTACCGAGAGAGTACACCAGTATCACTCGGTAAAACCAATGAGTACTCAATTAGCTATGCTTTCCGAGTTGACATCCCTAGAAAACACTAAATGCATTGATGAATATTCAATCATAGATTCAGACGACGAGGAGTCACCAAGGACATATAAATAAATATAAGTCCTATAAATAGAAACAGAATCGTGTGATTTCAATTGTGACTTGAAAATATCTCTTCATATATGTATTATATAAATATATAAATATTCAAATATATAAACAACTTGAAAATTTGACATGTCTTTCTTTATAACGCAAACGGACCAGGAATAAATGTAGTAGTTCAACTCTAACACATGATTTACCAAATTGGTTCTTATTTCATGTTTTTGGGAATGTCAATGTTCACATTAGCATGTAACTGGTAACTTGCAATTTTAAATGCATGTGCATTAGAGCTAGGCCATGGATGTTTTCCTGACTCATTGTTCAAATGATTTTTTTTGTAGATATTTCAACGAATGAGTACTCGAGTATCGCTCAATAAAACCAACGAGTACTCGATTAGTTATTTTACTGAATTGACATCCCTGGAAAAAACGAAATGCATTCAATTTTATGAATATTTGATATTTTTATGGTAAATTCAGACGAGGAAGATGACAACAAGATCACAGATGTCCTCTGCTACCTTAGGTAAGAGTTCTGACTTATAAATAACTTTCAAAATTTGACACGTCTATTCTCTATAACGCGAACGGACCAAGAGAAAATTATGGCATATATTCCCCTGAACTTTTATCTAATCCCAGATGATTATGATATGTTTAACTTCCATTAAAGAAATACCTACAAACAATTGAATGTGCATACTTGTAATTGTCAGGGGTGCGGTGTTATCAACAATGCAAACTTTCAAAAAGTATAAAAAAATGTTATTAATGTTAATGTAGTTGCAAAAATTTTTAGTTACACATGATTTACAACATTGATTGCATTTTTAATTCTCTTAGAAGTGTCAACGTTTACATCGAGATGTATTAACTGATAACTTGTAATTTGAAGTGCATGTGCATGAGTGCTAACACATGGAGTCTGTCCTGACCCATTATTACAATGATTGTGTTTTTTATGTAGATATTTTACCGAGAGTGTACTCGAGTGGTAAAACTAACGATTACTTTTTTGAAATCAATTTCTACCTGTGTTAGATTGAATATAATGTAGACCATGAACTTAATTACGGACTATCAGTTATATTGTCTTGTTCTTCGCTGTATTGATTAGTCGTCGTCTAATATAAACTTTCTCCACATTTTGTATTCAAAGAAAATTACGTTTATATTAGAAAATATACAATCATTGTAATAATGGGTCAGGAAAGACTCCATGTGTAAACGTTGACACTTCTAAGAGAATTAAAAATGCAATCAATGTTGTAAATCATGTGTTACTGTGATACTTTTGAAAGTTTGCATTGGTGATAACACCGCACCCATGACAATTACAAATATGCACATTCAATTGTTCGTACGGTAATATGCATCATACTTTTTTCATAATCATTCAAATTCGAAGGCACTGTCCTGCAATATATTTACAACTGCTAATTATAAATTAATTATCTTTTGTGTAACGTATTGGTATAGTGTTTGAGTAAAAATACTGGAAAAGAAAAGAAAAATATTTTGTAAATGTTTCTTCATACATTGTCTTTAATCATAAAACAGCTTCTGCCAAAGTTTCATCAAATTTGATGAATTCAGATTTGACACCTTATTACACACCAAAAATTAAAACCCAAGACCATATATACTTGTTTACTGCAAAAAAACTTAGATTAATAGTACTAAAAGAATAAATAAAAGTAGTTATTTTTAAAATTTTGTTCTGGAAACTGTGTTTTGGTCACAAAAAAGCTTCTGTCTGAATTGAGTAAAATTCCAAAAGGTATTAATGTCCACAAAAACTGTTACCACAGACTATACTTGAATGAGAAATTCACTGTTTTTTATATATAAAAAAAACAACAATTAGCCAATATACATAAATTCCGTATCTTTATTATCTTTATGTTATTATGATATTATAGAATGCAGTTGACATAATAAAAAATAAATAATATAAATATAAAAAAACAAATGACTTCGGAAATTTGTAATCTACTCTTTTATTACGCAAATATCGCTCATCAATTGTCTCGATTTTTTACAAGAGTTATTCCCATTTTGAAATTTTAATCCAAATTAATTCTCTACATACAAATCAAAGTTATATGTCACGCAAGTGACTTGTAAACTCCTCGCATTCTTTACGTGGTTTTGCTATTTTAAGATGAATGGAATAGTAGCCGAATTAACTTGATTCGACCATTACTAATTACGCAATTCCTTTTAAATGTCCTATATATAGAAATAGTATTGTGTGATTTGAATTGCAACTGGAAACACTCCCTCATATTTGTATAATATTATATATATATATATATATACAAAATTCAAATAACTGAAAACACTTTGAAAAAATTGAAATGTCTATCTTTATAATGCCTAATTACCAGGGTAGTTTTTATTTTTTACAAGTTAAAATTAAATGGAAATGTTCATCATGGTGATAAGGAGAGACATAAATTAATCATGTTGTTAAAAGCAATTGCTATATAAAACTATTATGTATTAAATTACGTTCTTTTTCAAGTAAATATATGACTTAGGTCACGGTATCTAATTTTTCGTATAACTGTTAATCGGCTTGTTCCCTTTTGTACAAGGTTTACTTGAATGTCCATGACTATGCATTTTATATAAATGTTATTAGATACGTTCGGATAACAGTTAATAATGTTAATTTTTAACATTTGCAGAGGTTACTGATACAAATTATTGAAATATTCTACAGTTATGATTATCTCTCCCGTTATTTGTCCATAAGTTTCTAGTGTCTTCTTTTTTAGTTACGAGTATCTTCCTAAAATTTTTGATGGCTATTATTTTGGAAACGATGCCATATATGATATTAAGAACATAAACACACAACAAAACCGTTCATATCAACATGGCGGCTGAGTAAATCTTGTAAACATCACGTATATACACGAAGAAATTAGCACAAAACGATTTTAAGTATTTTTTCCTCCGCCATGTAGGGATCTTGGTAATTGTAGTTACCACGATCAGTTTAACACCAGTTTAGTTGGATAAAGGGCATACAAGTTTTTAATTTAAAGATGATAAAATTAGTTCATTTGTATATTGAATACAAAGGACAAAATGTCGATTTAAAAATAATTTCCTTAAGATTATGAAAATACGAATAACAGAACGGGAAACAAATACATTTTGTTTGTTATGTACAATATCATGATGTCACATCAACCAACAACGTTTTCGCTAATCGATAATTACTATATAAGCCCACTAAATTTTATATATGAAAAGGATAACAAGTATTGTTAGATATATCAGACATTGCAAAAACCATATAAACTATTTCTAAAATCAATCTAATTCAAACACAGACTTACACTTTCATCAACAATGAACTATGTAAGTCTTACATGTTTTTTGTCGAGCCTTCGACTTTAGTCGAAAAAGCGAGACTAAGCGATCCTACATTCCGTCGTCGTCGGTGTCGTCGGCGGCGGCGTCCACAAATATTCACTCTGTAGTTAAAGTTTTTGAAATTTGAATAACTTTCTCAAAAAGTAAAATCACAAAAATACTGAACTCAGAGGAAAATCAATTTGAAAAGTCCATAATCACATGGCAAAATCAAAACGCATCAAAAACGAATGGACAAGAACTGTCATATTCCTGACTTGGTACAGGCATTTTCAAATGTAGAAAATGGTGGATTAAACCTGGTTCTATAGCGCTAACCCTCTCACTTTAATACCAGTCTCATCAAATTCCGCTACATTTACATGATGCGTTAAATAAACAGTCACAATTAATAAAATAGTCAAAATATGGGTACATCAGTCATCATCGTATAACAACTTAACAGGACACAAAAACATCTACTATCTACGAACACATGGATTGATTTGAGTGTCTGACGTCACAACGATCCTGGATTTCTACCAAACTTGGACAGAAGCTTGTTTATGATCAAAAGATAGTATCCAGAAGTAAATTTTGAAAAAATAAAATTCCATTTTTTCCGTATTTTACTTATCAATGGACTTAGTTTTTCTGCCGGGAAATATTACATTCACTCTGTGGTTAAAGTTTTAAAATTTTAATAACTTGCTTAAACTATCCTGGGTTGGTACCAAAGTTGGACAGAAGATTGTTTATGATCATAAGATAGTATCGAGAAGTAAATTTTGTAAAAAAAAAAATCCATTTTTCTGTATTTTACTTTTAAATGGACTTAGTTTTTCTGCCGGGAAATATTACATTCACTCTGTGGTTAAAGTTTTAAAATTTTAATAACTTGCTTAAACTATCCTGGGTTGGTACCAAACTTGGACAGAAGATTGTTTATGATCATAAGATAGTATCGAGAAGTAAATTTTGTAAAAAAAAAATCCATTTTTCTGTATTTTACTTTTAAATGGACTTTCTGCCAGGAAACAATACATTCCCTCTTTGGTTAAACTTTTTAAATTTTAATAACTTTCTTATACTATTTTGGATTTGTACCAAACTTGGACAGAAGCTTGTTTATGATCAAAAGCTAGTATCTAGAAGGAAATTATGTAAAAAAATAAATCTATTTTTTTATATTTTATTTTTAAAGTGACTTAGATTTGCTGCGAAACAACACATTCACTCTGTGGTTTAACTTTTTAAAATTTTAATAACTTTCTTATACTATTTTGGATTTGTACCAAACTTGGAAAGAAGCTTGTTTATGATCAAAATCTAGTATCTAGAAGGAAATTTTGTTTTTTTCTAGTTAACATTACATTCAGTGTGCAGTTAAATTTTTTAAACATTTATTACTTAAACTATCCTGGATTTTTACCAAACTTGGACAGAAACTTCTTACAATCAAAAGATAGTATCAACAGGAATATTTTATTGATTTGTTTCCTCATTTTTGTTGAGCTTGCGATAAACAGAAAGAGTAGGCGAGACACTGGGTTCCGCGGAACCCTTAAAAATTTGTTTTAATTTAGGATCGTTTATATGTTTCAGGGTTTAGTGTGACATCCATTTTCGCTGAACTAAAACACATTTTTGTTGAGGGGCCAGCTGATTTAATTTATCGCTGTGCTGAAGACCCAATGGTTGCCTTGGGCTATTTTCTGCTCTTTGGTTGGGTTGATGTCTCTTTGACACGTTCCTTGTGTCCATTCTCACCTGTATGTGTATTCAAAAAGTGTCAATTTCCTCTTCCTGCATGCAGCAGTCTGTGCTAGATTATTTCTATGTCCAGTTTGGAAAGATGTCTATAACGAATTGATTTCGAGAATACATATTTATTGTTTATTGGTTAGTTTATGTCACGTTTACGCAAATTAGCTTTACAGAAATGCACCGACTAAAGAAATGTGTATGAAATCAACGGAATGTATTTAAAAAATTTGATACTTTTATTCACAGGTTCAAAAAATGAGGACAAAACAAGAAAACGGAAGCGCCCTGATTCTTTGGGTAAGAATCTGTGTTGATTTGTTTTTCTTAACGTGCATGTAATTGTATTTGAATTTTAAAGTGCACTCCGAGTCTTTCAGACGACAAAGTTTACACGAAAATTAGCACAAAACGATTTTAAGTATTTCTTTCTCCGTGATGTATGAATCTTGGGAAGTATATCGGCCACGATGATCAGTTTAACACCAGTGAAGTTGGATGAAGGACATACAATGTACACGTTTTTAATTTTAATTTTAATTTTAAGGAAATGTAGCATGCTCGCTATGATTGAGACAACTATTCACCAATGACGGAACGACGATGATTAAAACATGTAAAACAACTGTATATCATCGTTCGTCCTTAAACAATAAGCAAAACCAAGACCATGTCGAAAGCTTAGATTGGAATACACTCGATTAAGTATCACCGATTTCAAAACAAAAAGTCGAAATTCCTAAAACATGTAAAACTTAACAATAAAAGCCAACAGTTGCTTCTACCATCATATTGGTGCGGTACACATTGTGTAATAATATGTGTATGTCATAATCACGGTAAATGCAACTTAACAAGCACATTTCGTTCATATTGACAGCTGATTGGATACTTAGTCTAGTATAAATAAATTTTAACGCCTACATAAATTGCTGTCCTATCAATGGCCTCCAGAAATCTGACAATAAAAAATGTAATGTATATACTGAATGTCATAGTGAGATTTTAGTTCAAGCATATATAGTAATTGAATCGATCTAATATTGCTCATATAATGCAATGTGATATCATCAATCTGCTGTTTTTACTATTTTGGATATCATTTCTAATTATTTAATTATCTCTATTAATAATACCGTGACTATTTGGATTTACTTTCTGGCTTTTGGATTTTAGCAGCTATTCAATGTTTATTTTATGCAATGGATTTTCTAATATTTAAGCCTCGAGCATCAACGAAGAAAATAAGTTTCCGAAATGCTTAGCTGTTGCTGTAAAATTTGCAACTTCATCAAAGGACATATTTTCAAGATAATGAAATGATTATTTTCTTTTTAGAAATTAAACAACCGTTGAGTTGTTTTACTAAATTTTAACGTGACGAAGTTTATTGGAATTTTTTCGTCTCGAATACCAAGTGTAAAGTAAAATGAAGAAACAAACTTACTATTTGCGTATTTTCCCTGAAGAAAGCTTGCGTGACAAACAATAACCAATATTTGATTATTTTATATATTCATCGCAAATTGATGCAATATTTAGTGTCAGGAACGATGCATCAAAATAAGATCTCATTGGCATAAGTTTTCCTTTTATCATATCGTAAATATGAACAAAGAAACTGTACAAGGAATTAATTGATTGTCTATATTGTACTAGATCATTTCAGCTATCACCTATTACATCTTCGCTTTTTTTAAATCAATTATATAATTGTTTGGAATATATTTTTTTTTATGCCGTATTTTCAATATGACGGCACTTACACAACTGGCATACACGTGAAAGATTTATCTTCAAAAAATGCCTGCATCAAGACAGAAATCTGACGGTGGTTTTCTAGTCGTTACGTTGGTTGATTAAGTCCAACGTTTGAATTTTGAGTATCTTTAAGTTCTTTTGTTAGTACTTTTTTTTGAATTCATTATTTTCACCTCGATAATAAGAGGGGAGAATACATATGTTAACTTTATCATGTAAATATTGGTATGTTAAACTTTACCTCATTGATTTAGATTTGATGTGTTTCGCTAATCCCAATATTACAAACCAACATTAAAAATGATTGTATAAGTTATAGCATTATCCAATACAAGTGTTTCATTGTGGTACGTGAGACTAGTATAATCAACGCATTGTAAATGTTCTCATGAAATGCTTCTTTATAATTGTTTATTAACACGTAATGTCCTGATATGTAATAAATGTGTAGCTTGAAGTATCCAATCATAAATTGTCATATCGAAAAAAAGACTCAATGTTCAAAACATCTTTTGTACACAAATCTCATACCGTATTTCATGCATTTGAAATTGATGCCGACACATTCGACCTCGGACGAATTGATCCTCTGATAATTCGAATACTTTCGTCCGGTCCCTTCGACTTCGAATTAACGAGGTTTAACTATTTATTGTATAATTATATAACGAAAATGTTTATTTCATAATAGACGAAGATATAATGGATCGTTCAAAAGAATCTCAATCCAGACCAGGGAGTGTACAGCGAAATCGGATAGCACGTACACAAGAAGGTTATATTCATGATAATATTTAAATTTCAGATAAAATAAAGTTGTGTGTCCTCGTTTAACATGTTCAAAAGAAGAAAGGAGAAAAACTAGGAAAATCATCATAACAGCAAAATAGAATCGATCAACTTCCACATTCTTTCTAACTAGGATACTTACAAGTCATCAATTATTTTTTATAGATACATACGAGTTTGTGCTATTTGATAATTAATGATAGGGAACATTTTAACAAATACGGTTGACGTACATTTTGGAAAATATATTCATCTAGTAATCATAAATCAAATTTGATTTACGGTCGGCGATCACAACAAACCAAATTTGACAAATGCATTTAGAAAACCAGAACATTGTCACCATCCTATGATATTTATACATCGCATATGGCACTAATTAAAATGTCAATCCTGGTATCTATAATGTGTTTATTTGACTTAAACGAAAGAAATCTATGTATTACTGAAAAATTATCACACCAGGATTTTCGATATCACAAACTAGTAAAAAAACACCAGGATTTTCGATATCACAAACTAGTAAAAAAACACCAGGATTTTCGATATCACAAACTAGTAAAAAAAATCACTAAATTTTATAGTCGGTACAAAGACATCATTCGTAAATACAAATCAACATGAAAACATCTTATACGTTCAGTTATTTTACATCCACTCTTTTATGGTAATATTCTTTACAAAGCACAAACGTGTCGGAATTCACCACAAAAACTTGCCGAACCTTTAAACAGACTTATTAAGAAGATATAGTTACGATACTGTTGTCAGATCATTATAGATGGCATATTTTGGTATTAATATTGATTCAGTAATAGGGTCTGTGCATCGGAAATAAACACAATTATTCTAAAAGCAGTTGTAGGCATGATACGGGTTATGTTTTCATATACTCTATGATGGTATGATAGTAAACCCCTAATGGGAGGGATTGTGCTTGATTTTCATATGATGACGACATAATCGTTCAATCATTTTTATTGTGGTCTGGAGCTGGCATGTCAGTAACTGCTAGTAGTCCTTCATTAATTTATGTATTATTGTCATTTTGCTTAGTTTCTTTTGTTACCTATTCTGACATCAGAGTTTCTTATTGACAACATATTCGTTGAATTTGGAGGTAGAATTTTTGAACAAATTGTCGGCATTCATATGGGAACGAACTGTGCGACTCTCCTTGCCGAGCTCTTCTTATTTTCATATGAATCGGAGTTCCTTCAGACACTTGTCAAAAACAAGAAGATCGAAGAAGACAGGTCGTTTAATTTCACATTCAGATATATCAATGATGTTGTTTCAATTAGCAATCCTTTTCTGATTGGGTTCCATTAATATATCCCCCAGAACTAGAAATTAAAGAAACAACAGACACGGCTTCATCCGCATAATTTTTAGACTTATACCTCGAATTTGACATAGACGGTCATCTCAGTACCAGAATCTGTGACAAACGGAACGATTGTAATTTTAAAATTATCAATTCCCCCCACCGTAGTAGCAATAAACCAACTTCACAAAACATGTCTACCTCGCCGCATTTTTTGCGCGTGTGCAGAGCCTCTGGCCTTTGTTAGTCTTGTATGATTTTAAATTTTAGGTAATTTATATGTTTTGGATTTTAGTATGGCCTCCATTATCACTGAACTAGTACACATTTTTGTTTAGGGGCCAGCTGAAGAACGCCTTCGGGTACTGAATTTTCTGGCTGTGTTGAAGACCCATTATTGGCCTTTGGTTGTTTTTTGCTCTTCGGTCGGGTTGATGTCTCTGACAGATTCCGCATTTCCATTCTCAATGATATTTAATGTTTGCACATTCTGCGCTTTGTGATTGATATTGCGAATGGTTCTTTTTAAAGTATAATTGTCCGTTTTAATACTAAATGTTTCTATTTGTGTTAAATATGCTTCTGCCTTACAAGGTACATATTAAGCGGCAGATTCAACCTTCCGAAGAAATGCTGTTATTTCGTAAGAAAAAACTTACAAAGACAAACAAAATTAAATGCAAAAAAGATACACGTCAATCCAAAAACTCGAGGAACGAATTTGTTTACAAAACATACAACATGTACAATTGTAGATAATAACTCTGAAGCGGAGTCTGTCAGTAGATATTGAAAGTGAAATCGTAGATTTAGATGTTTTTCGAAAGCCTAGTTGAAATCATCCCTTCGTAAATTTTACGGACGCTATCACGAGTTGGTTGACCGTTATGGAATAACCATTTCACAAATGATATCGGATATGTTCCTCACGTCGTAACTACAATCCCCTTCCCTTTCATGAATTTGACCTACCGAATTAGACTATTTACCGGATTTGTAATCACATAAGCAACACGACGGGTGCCGCATGTGGAGCAGGATCTGCTTACCCTTCCGGAGCACCTGAGATCACCCCTAGTTTTTGGTGGGGTTCGTGTTGTTTATTCTTTAGTTTTCTATGTTGTGTCATGTGTACTATTGTTTTTCTGTTTGTCTTTTTCATTTTTAGCCATGGCGTTGTCAGTTTGTTTTAGATTTTGAGTTTGACTGTCCCTTTGGTATCTTTCGTCCCTCTTTTATTAAAAAAAAATATTCCAATTTGTATTAATTTTTAATGATTGTCATGAAAAATGAAAAACCAGCACAGCAAAAAATAAAAAAATCAGCTAGATAAATAGAAAGACACTCAGAAAAATGTGAACAGACTTTAAACACTATCCAACAAAAACTTTATCCAGAAATTTCGACTGAGCAACAATTACTCAAAAGAGTAAAATTGAGAATGGAAATGGGGAATGTTTCAAAGAGACAACAACCCGACCAAAGAACGGAAAACAGCCGAAGGCCAGCAATGGGTCTTCAAAACAGCGAGAAAATCCAACACACGGAGGCGTGCTTCAGTTGGCCCCTTAACAAATATGTGTACTAGTTCAGTGATTATGGACGTCATACTAAACTCCGAAATATATAAAAGACACTAAAATTAAAATTATACAACACTAACAAAGGCCAGAGGCTCCTGAATTGGGACAGGCGCAAAAATGCGGCCGGGTTAAACATGTTTTTTTAAAGCAGTTGTTCGTTATGTTCAAATCGCGTAGAAAGGTTAAGAAGGGACACACCACGATAAAAAAAAAGGAATCACATGAACTCCAAAATGAGCGAGACCGGGTTCTTCTCAGTCTAATCTCACAGGTAGTATGACACATTAGGAAAAAAACCCAAATCAGAAGATAACTTTACTGACATCTAACGATAAACGATTTGGATTATTATGTAATACTAAAACACATTATTTCAACTAAAGTAACATACGCTTGTCATATGAAACCAGAATAATTTTCAAGAGAAAATGAATGTGTGTTATTAGGACTATGGATTTCGACACTAAAAAAAAAAGAAAATTATTCACGAGATTCTCTCAGTAAAAAAAATTGTTATAACCGTTTTATTGTTTTCTGTTAAATGCGCATTCGTTCTCATCATTTCAATCTGTAATGATCTGCCCCAAAGATGAAAACCACAAGTTGTAGAAAAAATATTAAGAAACACCAACAATCCTTTACAAAAATTCTAATCTCGTGACATGGTTATTTTCATTGGTATCCTGCTGTATATTATATTTAATTTTTAAGAGGGCTGGTATTTCCATGGTAAAATTTAAAAGATATCATTGACCTATAAACTTTAAATGATACAGAATAAACATAACGTTTTCAGAATTAAATGATAAAATCATATTTTTTATCATAGATGCAGAAAGTACCATTCCAACAGGAAGGCTGAGTCCCTCATTATTTCCAAGTAAGTGTACCAACCTTTTTTAATAGTATTTACATAATTTGCTATCGATAAAAACTGTCGCGACCAATTTAGTCTAAATAAGGAAAAACTAGCAAAAAAACCCAACAAAAACACAACAATAAATTATAGCCAGAGGTCAACAAACTGTCAACAGACAGTTTTATATAAAACATGATGTACCTCATATGTTAAACAAAAGTCAGTGATATATGTTGATAGAGATCGGTCATATATCTATCTTACTTCAGTTGTAGAAAAGGTAGCAAGTGAAAAATCAACAACCGTCTAATTTTAAAAGGTTGCATTTATTATGCATTCTGAAAGATGTATTTTTCTACACGAGTTTTATTGGATTGCTTTAATGATTTTGAGAAGTGTTCTGGAATAAAAGTTATTTTTTCTAAAATCGAAACAACATGGATTGGGAAAAATAAATTCAACAAAGATGTTCCCTTCCTATTAATTGGACAGAATGTTTTAAAAACCTTAAATTGAAATTTAATGCTTTGAAAGAAATGGTTAGTTCTAATTTAGATGCATTGAAAAATGGAATCAATAATCAAAATGTGGAAGATCATAAACCATTCATTGATCGGTAAAATTGTAATTCTTAAATCACTTGCAATATCGACGCTAATTTATGCCATTTCATCTACGCATGTACCTTCATCTTATGTAATTAAGATGCAACGTGATTTAACAGTTTTCTATGGAATGGTGGTTCTCCGAAAGTTAAATCGGAAGTTATTCAAATACTCCTAGCGAAGGGGGACTGAAAGCCCCAAATTTTTAATTACAGCTATTATCCTTTCGTATTATGTGCTTAAAAATATTTCTGTCAGAACGTGACTCCATTGTTCCCTCTTTTTGATTTTCAGGATTAATTTATGAGCAGATGTAAATTTGAGTTTTTAAATTGAAAAGTACCTCTTTTTTATAAAGAAGTGTTACTGCTTTGAAACGTTTCAAGGTGATTTTCAATCCGTTAGATGCATTTCATATGAGAAAAGAATTTATTTTCAAATTGTTCATTCCTTTTATCAAAGTCGACAGTAGGAGTATTTTATTACAGATCTTGGTACATGAAAAGCATAAGGTTCATCAGTGATATTGTAGATGAAAATGGCAAATTTTTGTCTCATGACGCTTTAAACCAAAAATATAACTTACAGATTACTTTTGTAGACATTCTAAATATTGAATTTGATATACTATGTGACTGGAAAGATTTGTTAATACAGCAAAACATGTCACCTAACAGCAATTTGGATTCGTTTTTGAGCATGAGAATAAAAAATGCCTATCAGTAAATTATTTGCTAAAGATGTTTATTCACTTTTATCGATCAGGGAAATGTTTCCCCAATTTCACGACAAAGGTGTGGGAAGATAGTTTTAATACAGAAATTAGTGATAAAATGAAAAAAAATATATTATAAAAAGCAAACTACAAGCTTTTCAATACAAAATTTTACACAGAATAGTCTCTCATAATTAACTACTTGAAAAATATAAAATTTCTGATACTAACGAATATACCAGTTGTAAAGAAAAAGAAACTTTAGTGAAGTTTTGAATGTACAGAAATAAAACAATTTTGGAGTAATTTTTTTAATACTGGTATTTTGTTTATGGATTAAGAAAACATTTGAATAACACAGTGTAATTTTGATTTTTTTAATTCTGATAACGTAAGTTCATCCAAATAACATAAAATAATATCGTCCGAATGTTCGTGTAATATTGGCTAATGGACCTTATCCATCAATTCATTTTGAATTAGCAATCTTTTAACACTTAATGGTTAAGATAATGAGAAACCGGGGTGATTTATCTTCGTGTACGGCACAGGTGGCGTTGCAATCACATTGATTGTTTGTTTATGCTTCCACCAACATATATTTGTAACATACTGTATTTGATGTATTTAAAATTTATGACGATACATTCGACCACAGATGATTCGAATACTTTAGTCCTGTCCCTTCGAATTCGACTTAACGATGTACGAATTTATTTATTGCATAATCTTGATGTGTATTTCATAATAGAAGAAGATAGAATGGATCTTTCAAAACAACTTCAATCAAGACAAGAGATCGAACATAATAAAAAGCTAGCATGTAAAAGAGAAGGTAATATTTATCATAATATTTGAACTTTAGATAAGATAAAGTTTGGTTTACTCATAAGTGAGAAAAAGAAGAAAAAATAGGAAAAGTATCACAATAGGAAAAAAAAAACACCGATAAACATCTATCCCTCCCCTCCAATCCTCTCCTCCATTTGGAAACTTATAGTTAAGCACATAGGTTTCGTTGAGGAATGCGTATACCTGCTATATGATAATAAAAGAAAAAGAAAGACATTAATACGAATATGGTTGTAAGTTTAACTTTACATATATATTAGACAATACTTTTAAATATAACTTAAACTTGATTTAAGGTTGGCGATCAAAAGAAGCAAAATGTGAAAAATGCTTGTAAAATTTGAAATATGGTCTCGAATTGATAGCAATCGTTTTTATAAGTTGTGAGGTTCGTATAATCTACGCTTTCTGATCGATATTGCGAAAGGCTTTATATATATATATATATTTAACCCGGTTGTTTTTTTAACGTTAAAATATCATGCATAACAAGTGAATAGTATATTTTGTTTGACTGGTAACGAGGTTCAAGCAAATTTGCTCTCCCTGAAGTTGTAGCTTTTTTAATTTACAGTAATGCACGGCAGATATACTTGAGTTAAAATGTTCATGCCGGTGATTAGAATGTAAATTCTTTGACAAACCCATTAACATGTATATTGGGGACATTACATTAATAAGCTGCGTCGGATAGAAATCGTCCTTATGCAATAACATAAACGGTACCAATTTGTCTGCACCAGATGCTCATTTCGACAATCAATGTCTCTTCAGTGATGATCGAGGCCAAAATATTTGAATATCCAAAGGTTATTAAAACCATGAAGAGCAATAAACCAAAAAGGACAAACAAGTATAGCCAAAGCTAGGCATTGCATCAGAGCTTTGCATGAGGGAGATGAATATCGATACATCTAATTTCGGGTTGAAACAATCTATATGCAAAGACTGTTACTGTTTGAAATTTGAGATTTGAGTTGGTATAAGAACCCTATTAAATAGAACAAAATTCATCTTTCATTTCATATTTGATTGTTCCAAAACCAATCAAAGTATGATACTTGTACCTGTATATGTACAATTGCATAAGGTCGATTTCTATCCGACTTAGCTCTTTCGTCATTTCTAATAAAATTAACGAACTTTTCTGTGTAAGTCATTCTCGTTTATTGCTCTTAACTGGTTATATGTTTGACTTTCTCGACTTTTTTGTCTAAACTTCATTTTGAAGATGTTTGGTAAATACAAAACATGTTATATGTTCTAAAGTCATAATGCTAAATGATTATTCGGACTTTAGAGATCTTGTACTTCTGTGTACTGAAAAATAAAATATTCCAATGTTCCTTATCAAATACTTACTTTTTATGTCTCACATTTTGTATGTCTTTAGGAAAAACTGTGTTCATTTAAAAACTTTTTCAAACAATTGAAATGAAAAGCATCCCACATCACATTATAATAACAGATATTTGTATGCGTTTACATGTATTATAGAAAGATGAGTTCTAAGACAATACACATAATGCTACTACTTAATGAGTCTAAAATGTATGTATTGATAAAAACCCTCCCTCCCTCCTGTATGTTAGATTTAATCTAAAAGAAGACTGGTATTTCCATAGTCAAATAAAAAAGGTATCCCTGACTTATGAATTAAAAGGATACAGCGGGTTTATATTGAATAAATGGAACGTATTTAACATTGAATGATATTTTTCATGAAAGATGCAGACAATACCATTCTCCTTGACAAAATGGCTGAAGAGCTGTTAGAATCAACAAGTAAGTGTACTCACCCTTTTTACAATATTTTTAAAGTAATTTGCTATCGATGAAAATTTTGGGGTAAGTGTCAATAAGGAAAAACTTGCAAGGAAACAAAAAACACAACTATTTATTGTATGCAGCGGTAAAAAAACAACTGTTAATAGGCAGTTGTCAATAAAACATAATATGCAGCAAATATCAGTGATTGATTTTAATAGATGCGATCAAATATCAGTCTTGTATCTTTCTTAATTACATAGTATATTACATATCAAGTATAAACTCATGTTCGTTTTGAGAATGTATTTTTAAGGCAGCAGTTGTTCATGAATTTCAAATCGCGTAAAATGGTTAAGAAGGGACACTTCGAGATAACAAAAAATCAAGAGAATAACATGAACTCCAAAATGAGCGAGACCAGGTGCTTCTCCTGCTAATAATTTATCACCAATCATACGAATTCTCACTCAGTCAAATCTCACAATCGGGAATAGAACACATTAGGAAAAACAACAAATCAAATTACTTTACTGGTATTTAAAGATAAACGAATTGGATTATTATGAATATAAAACATATTATCTCTAACCAGAGGGACATGCGCTTGTCATATGAAACCTGAATATTTCCAACAACAAATTTGTGTTATAGAGACTATGATAAAATTGAAAAATGGGGAATATGTCTTAGAGACAACAACCCGACCAAAAAGCAGATAACACATAATGCTGATTTACACAAACAAATCGATTATTCACGGGATTCTCTCTAAATTGTTTTCAATATAAACGTTTTATGGTTTCTGTTAAATGTCCCTTCTTTCTCACCATCTAATCTGTGATGACCTGCCTCAAAGTAAAAAACCACAAGCTGTAGGAAAAATATTGAGAAACACCAACAATCCTTTACAAAAGTACTTACTGGTATTTCCATAGTCAAATAAAAAAGATATCCCTGACTTATGAATTAAAAGGATACAGCGGGTTTATATTGAATAAATGGAACGTATTTAACATCGAATGATATTTTTCAGGAGAAAATGCAAAAAAAGTTCTCTCTTCAGTGTTAGCACCATCAGGTAAGTGTACTCACCCTTTTTACAATATTTTTAAAGTAATTTGCTATCGATGAAAATTTTGGGGCAAGTGTCAATAAGGAAAAACTTGCAAGGAAACAAAAAACACAACTATTTATTGTATGCAGCGGTAAAAAAAAACTGTTAATAGGCAGTTGTCAATAAACATGATATGCAGCAAATATCAGTGATTGATTTTAATAGATGCGTTCAAATATCAGTCTTGTATCTTTCTTAATTACATAGTATAACATATCAAGTATAAACTCATGTTCGTTTTGAGAATGTATTTTTAAGGCAGCAGTTGTTCATGAATTTCAAATAGCGTAAAATGGTTAAGAAGGGACACTTCGAGATAACAAAAAATCAAGAGAATAACATGAACTCCAAAATGAGCGAGACCGGGTGCTTCTCCTGCTATATAATTCACCACCAGTCATACGAATTATCACTCAGTCAAATCTCACAATCGGGAATAGAACACATTAGGAAAAACAACAAATCAAATTACTTTACTGGTATTTAAAGATAAACGAATTGGATTATTATGAATATAAAACATATTATTTCTAACCAGAGGGACATGCGCTTGTCATATGAAACCTGAATATTTCCAACAACAAAATTGTGTTATAGAGACTATGATAAAATTGAAAAATGGGGAATATGTCTTAGAGACAACAACCCGACCAAAAAGCAGATAACACATAATGCTGATTTACACAAACAAATCGATTATTCACGGGATTCTCTCCAAATTGTTTTCAATATAAACGTTTTATGGTTTCTGTTAAATGTCCCTTCTTTCTCACCATCTAATCTGTGATGACCTGCCTCAAAGTAAAAAACCACAAGCTGTAGGAAAAATATTGAGAAACACCAACAATCCTTTACAAAAGTACTTACTGGTATTTCCATAGTCAAATAAAAAAGATATCCCTGACTTATGAATTAAAAGGATACAGCGGGTTTATATTGAATAAATGGAACGTATTTAACATCGAATGATATTTTTCAGGAGAAAATGCAAAAAAAGTTCTCTCTTCAGTGTTAGCACCATCAGGTAAGTGTACTCACTCTTTTTACAATATTTTTAAAGTAATTTGCTATCGATGAAAATTTTGGGGTAGGTGTCAATAAGGAAAAACTTGCAAGGAAACAAAAAACACAACTATTTATTGTATGCAGCGGTAAAAAAAAACTGTTAATAGGCAGTTGTCAATAAACATGATATGCAGCAAATATCAGTGATTGATTTTAATAGATGCGTTCAAATATCAGTCTTGTATCTTTCTTAATTACATAGTATAACATATCAAGTATAAACTCATGTTCGTTTTGAGAATGTATTTTTAAGGCAGCAGTTGTTCATGAATTTCAAATAGCGTAAAATGGTTAAGAAGGGACACTTCGAGATAACAAAAAATCAAGAGAATAACATGAACTCCAAAATGAGCGAGACCGGGTGCTTCTCCTGCTATATAATTCACCACCAGTCATACGAATTATCACTCAGTCAAATCTCACAATCGGGAATAGAACACATTAGGAAAAACAACAAATCAAATTACTTTACTGGTATTTAAAGATAAACGAATTGGATTATTATGAATATAAAACATATTATTTCTAACCAGAGGGACATGCGCTTGTCATATGAAACCTGAATATTTCCAACAACAAAATTGTGTTATAGAGACTATGATAAAATTGAAAAATGGGGAATATGTCTTAGAGACAACAACCCGACCAAAAAGCAGATAACACATAATGCTGATTTACACAAACAAATCGATTATTCACGGGATTCTCTCCAAATTGTTTTCAATATAAACGTTTTATGGTTTCTGTTAAATGTCCCTTCTTTCTCACCATCTAATCTGTGATGACCTGCCTCAAAGTAAAAAACCACAAGCTGTAGGAAAAATATTGAGAAACACCAACAATCCTTTACAAAAGTACTTACTGGTATTTCCATAGTCAAATAAAAAAGATATCCCTGACTTATGAATTAAAGGGATACAGTGGGTTTATATTGAATAAATGGAACGTATATAACATCGAATGGTATTTTTCATGAAAGATGAACACTATATCGATCCCTTTGACATGGTGATGATTAAAGAATCATCAGGTAAGTGTACTCACCCTTTTTACAATATTTTTAAAGTAATTTGCTATCGATGAAAATTTTGGGGTAAGTGTCAATAAGGAAAAACTTGCAAGGAAACAAAAAACACAACTATTTATTGTATCCAGCGGTAAAAAAAACTGTTAATAGGCAGTTGTCAATAAAACATGAAATGCAGCAAATATCAGTGATTGATTTTTAATAGATGCGATCAAATATCAGTCTTGTATCTTTCTTAATTACATAGTATAACATATCAAGTAAAAACTCATGTTCGTTTTGAAAATGTATTTTTAAGGCAGCAGTTGTTCATGAATTTCAAATCGCGTAAAATATTTAAGAAGGGACACTTCGAGATAACAAAAAATCAAGAGAATAACATGAACTCCAAAATGAGCGAGACCTGGTGCTTCTCCTGCTATATAATTCATCACCAGTCATACGAATTCTCACTCAGTCAAAATCTCACAATCGGGAATAGAACACATTAGGAAAAACAACAAATCAAATTACTTTACTGGTATTTAAAGATAAACGAATTGGATTATTATGAATATAAAACATAGTATATCTAACGAGAGGGACATGCGCTTGTCATATGCAACCTGAATATTTCCAACAACAAAATTGTGTTATAGAGACTATGATAAAATTGAAAAATGGGGAATATGTCTAAGTGACAACAACCCGACCAAAAAGCAAATAACACATACTGCTGATTTACACAAACATATCGATTATTCACGGGATTATCTCAACAAAAAAAATGATATAAACGTTTTACGGTTTCTGTTAAATGCCCCTTCTTTCTCACCATCTAATCTGTAATGACCTGCCTCAAAAGATTTACGAACACTTCTTTGCTTCATATAAATTATGCGTGTGTTGCTTAGAAACACGCACACCTTTGTCTATCATTATCCTGTACAAATGACTTGTTCTATATATTAATTTGAAAATTATCATTCTGATTCAATTTGATTCAATAAAGTTTTGGAACTGTGGCCTGTGGTGTTGGCTAAACATATTAGATCATTTTTTTGACTGCCACACACTTTATTTCAAAACGCAGTATGTTGAAGATTAAACTAAAGAATCTGATTCATTAAAAACAAACCATAACATAAAAATAATTTGGTTTGGATATGTTGATATATGTTGATATATTGTTTTTTTAGGTGAAGAATTCCGTGTAGAACTTGGAGATAACCGAAATTATGCAAAAGGTAATATGATTATTAAATTCACATTCACAATCAATATCTAGTAAATTAAAGAAAAAAATCATATAACAAGTTAAGATTATTTTGAATTTCAGGTGTTATATTTGCAATCTGTGATAATCTAGTTGCAACATAGTTAATTTTTGTAAAGTATTATACAGTAAAACAATGTAAAATGACCAAATCCGACCAGTAAATCGTCTTGGAAAATTCAAATTGTTTGCAGTTTTTATATGATGCTGCAATGTTGATGTTGTATGACTAATAAATACTGCCCCTGCTAGATTGTCGCTAGCGTAAAGGGAGATTACTACGAAGCAAAATATATCATTTATTTTCAAAATTATAGTTTGTTTTATCAAATTAAGACAGCAGCTTATTTGAGAAATCATGAACAGTAAATACTATCGCAACAGTTTTCTAACTGGTTTTCACATGCTGAGTTGGTATTTAAGGGTATAACCAGCACTGTGTACGTCAACTGCCTCTTTTTAAATAAGACGACGAAGAGATTTTTCAAGTTTATAATTAAAAGATACTGTATAATATGTTCTTTTGTCGCGGTACATTTATTTTCACGAATTTCGCGGTAGGTATATTTTCGAGAAGATAAATACACTCGAATACAAATGCAGCATTACATGCATAGAAAATTCCATTTTCATATCACCGGAATTACAACTGCGCATGCATGATAACTTTGTTCACCTTAAATAAAACCTTAATTTTACATTGAAACTGTTAAAACAACATAACTGAACCATACTGAAAATCGATTAAATGGTAAAAGGTTATAGATAATGCACAAAGCCAAATATAACAGATTTATCAAGTTTATTGTATAGCTAACAATTTAATCGGATAATTACCATTAATGAAAAAAAGACTTATTTGATGATTGAATGATCTTTCTTTATTTTGTTTCGTATAATTGTTAAACAAACAAAGACTAAATTAATGAATATTTTAATGTATTAAATCAGTTATGTTTTGATATTTTCTAAAATACCGTGAAATTGAACACATGCAAATTTATATACCGAATTTGCGAAAAAAAGTATTCCCCCCAAAAAAGTATATATTAAACAGTATTTCATAATGAAATGAGTTACTTGGTACAAATACGATCGATGTAAACTTGTCGATTCTATGAATAAAATTATTATATAAGAATTTAGATTAAAACTAAACTGTTACACCACTGCTCAAGGTGGGAGTGGGGGGGGGGGGGGAGGGTTATGATCCCGCTAAGATGTTTTATACCTCGCAACATTCTGTATGTATGTACCTATCCCAAGTCAGTAGTTTGTAATTCAGTGGCTGTCGTTTGTTGCTGTGCTACATATTTGTTTTTCGTTCATTTTAAAAAAAACTTAAATTAGGCCTTTTATAGCTGACTATGCGATATGAGCTTTGCTCGTTGTTGAAGGCCGAACGGTGACCTATAGTTGTTATTTGATCTCCTTGTGAAGAGTTGTATCATTGGCATTATTTATGACCTTCCAAAGTTCGCTTCTGATCTGTTCCAAACAGCATATAAGTCGTTTAAAAAGTTTTGTTTACCATTTTGTTGTTTGTACACCAATTATTTATAGTTTTGACATCATTAGTGATCATTCTCTATTCTTTATTTATAGGTTTATTACTGACTCAAAGTAAATGCTTTTATCTTACTTTGCTTTATAATTTCATTTGGCTTATGGCCAGTTTGTTTGTATAGCCATACTTGTGTAATCATGATTGTGTGATTCAATACACACATATCTATCACTATTCGTTTTTCTATGGTTTTTGTTGATTTTGATGGGCTTTGTATTTCATTTATTGAATTTGGCAATTGATATGCTAGATTGTTATATTGCTGAGTGAGATCATGTATTTTTAGTGATTAGACTTTGAATACGTTTATGGTCTTCATGATGTCGTAAACTAAATTTGTTTATGGTGTAGATATACAAACATTTAAATACAGGATTGCCATAGACACATGATATCTCTTTAGATCTGTGTGCATTAAATTGCTTGTCATTGTATCTGATAGGTGACCTACAATGTTTCTAACGTCTGTTTTTGGTCAGTTTCAGATACATCATGTACATTACAAGTAGACAGCATCATTTTGAATTTGTTGGTTAATTGTTTTTTCTTTTTTTGATTTGATATGTTGGTAATGAGACAACACTCAACCAGAGCGAAACCACATGTATGCGAAAACAAAATATATGTTATTATTATTTTGGAGAAAAAAATATTTACAGGTTTTAATTTATTTTTATATCAAAATATAAGATGGATGAGGTCCTGACCTGTACAACAACTTAACGTGATTACTAGATATTCTTACTAATTTGTAATAACCTGCAACTTGTTTCAGGTCTGATGTTACCACATTTAAGTTAGCCTTAAACATCAGACTTCGTTCTTAGGTTGTTATCCTAACTATATATCAGAACAAAAGTTAGCTCAAGACAGAGTTGCAATTGAAGTAAAATTCGAAATCAGTCCAGCACAAGTTAACTTCGGCTTGGACAAATATCCAGACGTGTTCTATCTTAAATATTGCTCTGATCTTCTCCCAAACTATCTCCAGATCTATTATTCATTAAATTAGAAAAAAAAATTGTTGGACTGTTGAGTGACAAACAGCTAACGTACATTTCAGATTTTAATACAGATTCTATTCGTCAAGTCATGTTTTATAAAAAATGTCAAGTTTTAACGAACTGATTGACAATACAACAGTCCGTGTAAATTTGTAAGCTTGAATACTATATTATGATAGCATCAATTAACAAGTCTGAATCAGTCCTAAAAATGAATATTTTTGTATAACCCAGCAAAGCGAACGTGTGCTTCTACTCAATATATTTTTGATTAACTTGAAAAGCTTTCAAACTGTCTATAAAAAGTAAACTTTTGTACAGGTTAGGACTGCACCAAACCATAAGTATCATAACACACTATTGCGTTATAGTCATGGTGAGTTCTGCCTATGTATATAATTAACAGGTTTAGAAGTACGATGGCCTTTAAGCAATATAATTATCAACAAAATATAATAACGAAATACATAACACAAAATATGAAGACAAACAATGCGTCAATATCATACGACAACTGATTCAAATTATATAGTTATTATGATTTAAACGCAGTTATCATGTTTATTTGTTATTAATCCATCTGTTGTTCTAAAAGGTGCACAACATCCTTTGACATATTATAACAAAGATTTAAAAAGAGGTGTATCTGTCAACGTATATTTGTTCCGCTTAACAGAAGTTCCAATGGAAACTTTGTTATAAACATTGTCATAATATCTATTCCTGTTGGAACAAATATTCTATACCATTTATTCCGTTAGGAACATATACTGTAATATTTATTCCTATGCATATACCAAGTCAGGAATATAACAGTTGTTTTCCATTCGTTTGATACGTTTCAGATTTTTATTTTGCCAATTAAAAAGGGAATTTCCGTTTTGTATTTACTTGGAGTTTTTGTGTTTGTTGCTTTTTCATCTATTAGTTCATGCAAAACATCTGCTTATTACCTCATAAATATAGTTTCATAAAAACGTCCATTTTCTCACTAATCTAACGACAAAATTTATCACTATGATAATTATTTAGATAGTATTCGCAATTGTTATAAAATTCCTCGTTCAATAACGATTTGTTTTTTTGTAGATGAAACACAGATGTCTGTTGATTTGATTAAGCCATTTCAGGACCAGGCATTAGTGTGGGTTCCACCTCCACCACCGGACCCACCCAATCCTTCATAACGATAAATGTTACTCTTGAAAGAAGAAAAGTATTTGCATTCTGTGTATATTCTCCCTTCCATGGTTTCGGTTAGACCGTAGCCCATGACAACTATGATTAGTCATTTAAACAGTATTTTTTTTAAATGGTATACAGTACTTGCAACCTTAGTCGTTATCGTTTTGACGGGAACATGACTGATTGGTGATGATCGGTTAGGAATGTTTAACTGATCGATGAATGATCAGTGATCGATAACCCATAGAATATGATAGATACGTCAAATAAGCTATGTGAGAGTTACCATGACAATATGGTCAGCGATCTCTCCGCAAATAAGTATATGCACGGTTCATACGGATATGTATATAATTAAAGTTGTTATATAAAACGAACTCCATTATATTTACATGTGATAAATGCGGTCTTCATGGTTGGTTTGATTTCATAAATATGCAGAATTTCAGGAAAAGATTCTTTAATAGTGCTTGTATTGCTTAAAAAGATTTTTTTTCTTTTGTAAAAGAAATAATGTAACCCTATTTGCAACCAGTCATTGTTGATAAGTTTTATTTTTATATAAGATATGAACAACATACTGCGCTGTTGTTAGCAATTAGTTATGCTAATTGCGTTTGGAGAACTGATTTTTTGAATTATATACATGAAACAGGGATTACGATATTCAAACTCTTCGACGTGTTGTACAAGAGTGCATTTCTTCATGTCATTTAGATTTCGTTACAAAACAACCATCATTGGATATAATTATATTTGTTTGGTTGTTACCCAAGAAATATGATGAATTGTGAGGGAAAGTATACTTTATAGTTTGATTGCAATGTTTTCAGGTCTCCAACTTGCATATTTCTTTATCTTTTTGAAAATGATAAACCGACATTTGCGGAAACAATATAGGAGTCGCGATAAACATCGGTTAAGCACTCCTTGGGTATTAAAAATAACCTGAATATAAAAGACAATCACAATTCTATAATAATTCTGTCAGAGTATTTAAAATTAGTTTTATCTGCATATTTCTCTTCATTATTTATTCCTAAAACTTATCTGAATAATGAATAATAAATTAAAATGTTGAGCTGCTATACTTGTACGATTCGTATTTTTCCATGGCGCCAAATTAGTTAAATGAAACGAAATTAATTTCTATGAGTTCAACATGTGACGTAGTAGAGATCAATTCATCAGAAAGGTCGATCTGTCTGATCCATCCTATCTGTCCAATCAGTCCGATCAGTCAACAATTTTCAATATACGTCTGACGGGTTGGTGACGTGTGTTTGACGCAAACATGACTGATCGGTGACTGATCGAGTATTGCTGACTGATTGATCGCTAAAATAGTAACGCCTAAGGTTGCAAGTACTGTAGTTTTAACTTTCTATCTTAAATATTACTACTGATCAACTGTGGATACATTATTATTCGTGTGGTAATTGTGTTCGAACTCGATTATTATTGATAAGGGTTGCCAGTTTTGAGAAGATCTATTCTTTATTTTGTTAAGTCAAGAGAGTGCACAGCTGATGCAGTATTAGGTTATTTTTTATAACACAAAATACAAAATTTTAAGTTAAAGCTAATCAGAGCAAAAATATACGTATCCCAAGTCAGGATAACTTTACATTTAATAATACACATGCATGTGTATAACATCAGATATTTCCAAAATTCATGAACGGTATACACTCATAACATTATACACACGATTTGCTTAAATATTAATGTTGTATTGACAGATATAATGAAGCAGAACAATTATAAATGCAATATTGACAATTGTGTGGATCTGACCTTTCACATACAACCCATTTCAATTAAAAACACAAATTTGAAATCTATTTCGCTTCCTTAGTATTAGTCGACCCAACGTGTTGTGAAAGTATATGTTCAGAAACATACCATCATATCTTTTCCCGTACTTTCATTTTCCCATTGAAGACAACAATGCTATTTGAAAGCTAGAAGTAATATTTTGATTTCATAGAAGGAAAACGTATTGCATCAAATTTATGATGTTAATAACCGAATCAGGTACCAACAATATATTGTCCTAATTATAGAACGATGTTTCTCTATTTCAAATTAAGCGCAACTGGGAAATTATACTGACATATGATTGTATATTTATTCTGATTGCACATGTTTCGTTCTCATGTGGGAATGAAATGATTGTATATTTATTTTTTGGCTGATAATCATGATAATAAAGGTTTCAAAGTTAATATGAATAAACGATCGCCTTTGCCACTAAAAACGAAAACACACATTTTGTTATGAACATCCTCTTATATGGATTGAGAAATATGTTTTCAATATTATACTTTGCTCGTTGAAGAAAGAAAAATCTGTCAATTCTTACATGAAAGTAGTTTGGCTTTCAGAGAGTAATGACAATGTGAATGTCTATACACATTTTAACGAGCAAACAAAAACCCACCTGACATTCAGTGAATTGTACTTAGATGGACGGCTGTATGAAATTGATGGTAATTTATCTTAAGAATCTCATATGATGAAGAGATAATATATATATGGTTCGTGCTAGATTACTTTAACAGTCGCTTAAGCATGACAATAAAATATGCCTGCCAAAGTGATGAAAAATCGATGTAAGATGGATTGTCATAACTTTTCAACACGGTCTTTCATGCAGATGACACAGTAATTTTGTTATCAATATTTGGTAAAAAACATCTCTTCCTTTTGTTATAGTCGATATTTACACAATGACAATTAAGGACATGGTACATTCTCAGGTAATCGTATAAATATACATCCGAACATAATTTAATCTAAAGATATTGACGTAATTAATGTCCTATATCTTTTTTTAAGTAAACACAGCCAGTTTTTTTTTTAGACTTAACCATTATATGTACACGTATGTGCAAACTTCATAATCATATTCAAATTATTGTGCTGAAAAAGTAAAAAAAGTTAAAAAAAACATATCTACCTACATACCTTCCCAAAAAAAGAATCAAAAGCCAAAAAAATAAAAAATCAACTAGCCAAAAAAATCAATAGCAAAATCAAGAACATGATTAAAAAACTATATACATGTAGCAGGAAGAATTCTGCCTAAGATTCGGGGATGCGGACCACAACTAATTCTAGTTTGTAAACTGATGTGTGCGGAAAACGACTGATGCCAAAAGTGATGCGCTATAATATATCTAAGTAAATGAAAACCAAAAACTGAAAACAATATATTATTTATTCAACAAAGTACAACTTTTATTATGTAAAGCCAAAAGTGTAGATATGGAGCATTCAATGACTTCAAATTAACCCGTACTAAGGAGGCATGTAGCAAATGCACTAACCTAATGGATACTTGGTTGGAAAGCCTGGCTTTCCTTGGTTGGACTGAATGTCAGTCCTCAGAGGATTCAAAATAATAATCTTAAACCAGTTATATAAAATATATAAGTCTTTCGCAGAAGGTAATCAAAGGTTTTGCGACGATGCAAATATTAAACTTTACAATATAAATAAATATCTTTAACCAATAAATTAAAATAGCAAAAGCTATGTAATTTAACAAATATATCCTTAATAAGCTTCATGTAAATTAATTAACAATGAAATACATCAAATATGAAATTTAGAGTTTTACCAAAGGGAGCTAAAAATTAACTAATAACTCTGTCTGCTACATACCTCCCCCCTAAGACAAACAATAAATTTCATAATTAAAGTCTGCAAACTGAAATGTCTATCAAATTCAGGTACCTGCATCAATACGCACGCAAAATCCAAATGTCAGGATCAAACATTAAATCCAAAATACATCAGTTAAAGTTGAATCACGAGAATGTTCAAAGAGACCGCTACATTAGTCTGATACCCTCCTCCTCCCTTCGAAAACAAATGTATATGAAATAACATTTGACGGTGGAATTTAACAAAAGTCCATCAACGTTCATCAGATTAAATGTCTTTCAAGCAAATGTAAAACTATCACTTTTAGATAAATGTCACTGTTTAACGCATACACAAACAAACATCGGCATCAGTTTCAAAGGATAACGGACGCAACTTGAGGTCTTCTTTGTAAGTAGGCTTCAGAATCAGTGGAACGGCATATAGGATAAGGCACAGCTAACGGTTGAAATCCAACATGAAAAGTAATACCAGGCAATGTCCACCAATGTTGATCTCACAGTGGCACATTTGACGTGTACCACTGGGTTCTATTTCTGCAATCCAACGTTGTTGATAACGATAACACAGACGTTGCGCCACCGGAGATGGATCGGGTCCATCTGTATGCAAGGTTCTCAAAATAAAGTTGGACGATGCCCAAACTTTATAGCAAGGTTCTCAAAATAAAATGGACGATGCCCAAATTTAATAGCAAGGTTCTCAAAATAAAATGGACGATGCCCAATTTTTACATGGTACCAAATAATGGATCAGATCCATCTGTATAGGCTAGAAGTGTTCCTAACTTCAAGCTTTACGTTCACTCTATTGGTTTCTGCCATGACAAAAGTCAACAAGTCGAACTCTCATAAACTCCCTAAATACTGAATATTTAGCTAGAGATTACAATCCAGACAAACGAGCAACAACTCATAAAACAAACCAATTCCTACTTAATACTAGCTAACAGTCTACACAGAAGATCAGCGATAATTCAAGTCAATAATGAAAATGAAAAATAAAACAAGTTGGGATGTGCAACATCCCTCCCTTTGAAAAAGAAAAACCAAACAGCCAAAATTGAGGCGCGTGATACCTCTGAGTATATTGAAATGAATATAAAGTAAAACTATATATTTACAACACAATGTAAAAACAACCATATTAAACAAAGGTAACACAATCTGAACTACAATGATCATTCCTCAACATCCCGCCTATTTCTGAGAGCTTTACTTGACTATCTGCAGACCTTTCATCTCTAGCATGAACTTTGATAGACATATTTGGACACTTAGACCTGACATGACCTGACTGGTGACATTTAAAACATCTCTTAGGTTTATGTTTCCTACGTGATCTCAATCGCCTCCTCAATATACTAATTAAAGTTTCAAAACTGTTATGAACTGTTTTACAACAATCTAAACTTTCTGTCTCATCAATAGTCTCTGAATCACCAGACAAATGAACAGCTTCATATTCAATGGCAAGTGATAAAGCCTCATCTAAACTATGAGCATGCTTAAAAGTGACAAATTTAGCCATCTCAATATTCAAACATGATGTAAATAAGTCAGTAAAATATTCATCTAAATCTGAAAAATTATCAGGATAAGCCTTATGAGCAAGTATCTTGAAACGCTGACCAAATTCTGAAATTGTTTCATTTTCCTTCAAACTACAAACTCGCAGTTGAAATTTAAAATATGCCACCCTCTCCTTAGGATTGAACCTCTGAATGAGATAATTTTTCAAGCAGTCATAATCATACAACTGTGGCCTTTTGAAGAAACGTAAAATAGTTTGAGCATCACCTCTCAAATTCATTATCAACTGACATGCCATCTCAAATTCATTCCACTGACTCCAAAGAGAAACTGTCTCAAAATGAACAAAATAATCTGTAATATCAATGCTGATACCATCAAACAAACAAGGTTTTTCCTCAAACCTAATCATAACTGAATAAACATTTACAAAATGAACCAAACTATGAAAATAAAATACCCCAGAAATAACTATTCAAAACTGCTCTGATTAGGACTGTCATATCCAGTGGCACCAAACATTGACTCAAATGTCTGCTCCATTTCTTATAAATTTTGATCAGTTACAAACCAGAAAAAGTTGCTTGATAACTCCGCACCCCACCCGCACTACCAAATGTAGCAGGAACAATTCTGCCTAAGATTCGGGGATGCGGACCACAACTAATTCTAGTTTGTAAACTGATGTGTGCGGAAAACGACTGATGCCAAAAGTGATGCGCTATAATATATCTAAGTAAATGAAAACCAAAAACTGAAAACAATATATTATTTATTCAACAAAGTACAACTTTTATTATGTAAAGCCATAAGTGTAGATATGGAGCATTCAATGACTTCAAATTAACCCGTACTAAGGAAGCATGTAGCAAATGCACTAACCTAATGGATAATTGGTTGGACTGAATGTCAGTCCTCAGAGGATTCAAAATAATAATCTTAAACCAGTTATATAAAATATATAAGTCTTTCGCAGAAGGTAATCAAAGGTTTTGCGACGATGCAAATATTAAACTTTACAATATAAATAAATATCTTTAACCAATGAATTAAAATAGCAAAAGCTATGTAATTTAACAAATATATCCTTAATAAGCTTCATGTAAATTAATTAACAATGAAATACATCAAATATGAAATTTAGAGTTTTACCAAAGGGAGCTAAAAATTAACTAATAACTCTGTCTGCTACATACAGATAAATAAAATATTATTAAAATAAGGCTCCTTTTAATCTTGAGCGCTAGGATATTAGATAAATTTGGAAATTAATCATGCTACGTTATTTACATATAAGTTTTCCACAATACATTACTCCGCATATCAAAGTTCGATTTGGACATTCAGTAAGTTTGAAACGATCAAGACTGTTAGCATTCATATCATACAACTCGAAACTGAATAGCTCAAGCATGGAAGGTGAATACAAAAAAAATAAGAAGATTTATTGGATAAGATAGCAAATCAGACATTAACCCACCTGCGACAAGTGTTTTTAGATGTGATCATCAACACGTCATCGTGCGGACTGTAAATTAAAACAGAACACATACAATACCTGATAATAAACTAAATCAAGACCAGCTAATGAAAAATATAAACTAACGTGTATACAAGCAACATAATCGCGCTTTCTTGGCATAATTGCTACGTCTTTGCCACCAAACATTGCATTTAGGAATAAGAACAACATGATCTCCTCGGAGGCAGGATACCTATGGTGTCCAGCGAGATATATCTTCCTGTGGAATAAAACCTTATTTTTTGGTAAATCATATGGCTAAGCTTGTGGGTCTTGTACACAGCAGGTGTGGTATTTATATCACATTAACAAGTTCTCGTCTCGTGCGTGTAATAGCTGCAACTGGACACCATATTGTCCATTATTGTCATTATATCTAACATGTCGACATACTACACGAACAAGTAAGATTAGTTTACAAGAAATACACTTATATACGCAATAATATTGTAACAAACCTAGGGTTGATATAAAAACTGTTTAACTCATTGAGTCATTCAAGAAGAGTGGAATCATTGTTTAACTCAACAGCAGTGTGAAGAAACACTAAGATTTGTAATACGTAACAATAATATTTATTACAGCAGCATTTTTACTTCTTCTTTCAATAACAACATGAGCAACAAATACACATTCTTCATTCAACAGTCAAAACAATGCATTGAGTGATCAATATAAAATGTAGTTGACGGTTCAAAGGATTGATCCAGGATGCCATGATATTCTGCAGGCTCTTATTTATGTATTTTTGCACTAACGATGACGTAAGAGTAAACGTCAAATCATCCAATCAAAAGCAATGTTTCTTGCGTCTTATGGCTAGTAACGTTTAGAAAGACAAGGAGATTTCGTTATTCATAAATAAAGAAACGTTATTAAGTAGTCCTTACTTTGTCCTTCTTGTCCGAATTATATTTAAAAGAGAATAAAACTAAAAGGACATTTCTATATAATGCTATTTTTAAACGGACAGTAAATTCCTTACTCTAAACGGCGTATGAACTTAGATGTAAGTTCTAAAACCTTACGCATTAGATATAATGCTTAAATGAGATCAATGAAAACCCTGTTCAATCATAAATATAGACAATGTTAATTAAAAGGGAGGCACAAACATAAGAAATACGCAATTTATCTGCATTGATAAGATGTTAACTTAAACAAATAATGATATGAGATCGCAAAGTGAAAGTACATAACGGTGTCATGGCGGATGTAAACAAGTTGAATCTCACGACAAGATTTTTAAAGATAAATCACTATTTTACATGATAATCAAAGTATTTCATAGGTAACCATCAACCAGATATACATATAAAATTGTCCCTTATCGCTTGCAAAGTATAAATGGTGTAAATCATGAGCATGAAAGTCAATGCATTTATCAGTGTTTGTGCACACCCGAGAAGTTGACCACCCGGCAATATTCAAATAAATATATGTTTATATACAATTAATAACACATTAAATAATAACAATTATCAGTCCAAAATTGTCACAATATGTTTTTTTTATAGGACAAAAAGTCGGTATAAGAACAGCAATTCATCCAAGATAACTATATTTCGGGTAAACATGTTTGTAATTAATGTTTCTAATACACAAACTTGCGGTTAGTTAAAAAATATGTTGTAATATAATGTTTCCTTAATTGCCTCTATCAAGTTTACATTATCTTTTTCTGTAATATAAATACTGTATTTTTCCAAATTCTGTAAGACATGAACAATTCATACTTTAAACAACAGATGTCTATGACCATGTACACAAATAGATAGTTAAAACCAGAAAATTTTAATGAATACTTTATAAGTGTCCTTTATAAATCATAAACAGTCAATATGTGTCTCCATTTGAATAATAAATTAGCTAATACCATAAACAATGTTTTTTCAGTTTATTCGCTAGAATCGTTAAAGTACCATACCATATATTTAGTAAAATCTATGATCCTCGTCATTTGATCTCTGGTGCATACTGAACATATAATTTTCCCACTGGCAAGACTACAACATATCATTCTCGTTTAGTTCAACTTGACATACAACTTGAGCAATCAACTCAGCTTTTAGTTACAATCGAGACCATTTTTATGAACGATAGGACTGATTTTGGAGGCATAAATCTTGTATCATCAATTGTTTCAGTAAAGTATCACCTAGTTTGTTGAAACTTTTTTTTTAAAGTTAGGTACACCCTCTTTAAAAATAGATTGTGTACATATACATATTTCCAAACTTAATAAATTGTCAGGAAAACCTTTCTTCGAAATTTTTTTTCACCAACAGACAAGTATCCTGACGGTGATATTTATTTGATAAAAACGATTTAAAAAAAAAGGCTTTATTGCCGTTAATAAAATGTTTGCACAACTGCCTTAAAAGAGGAACGAAAGATACCAAAGAGACAGTCAAACTCATAAATCTAAAACAAACTGACAACGCCATGGCTTAAATGAAAAAGACAAACAGAAAAACAAAAGTACACACGACACAACATAGAAAACTAAAGAATAAACAACACGAACCCCACCAAAAACTAGGGGTGATCTCAGGTGCTCCGGAAGGGTAAGCAGATCCTGCTCCACATGTGGTACCCGTCGTGTTGCTTATGTGATTACAAATCCGGTAAATAGTCTAATTCGGTAGGTCATGTTCATGAAAAGGAAGGGGATTGTAGTTACGACGTAAGGAACATATCCGATATCATTTGTGAAACGGTTATTCCATAACGGTCAACCAACTCGTGATGGCGTCCGTAAAAAGAGAGATTTCAACCACCGAAACAATCACAACCATCCCTACTCGATCATTTCGTGAACCGTGCGTATTATCAGTTTCCTCACTAATAAACTGTAATCCAAAATTTTGAAAATAGGCCGAATAATTTGATATAATCATGGTCAGCGAATGTCCCACTACATTTTCATACAGAATGTGATCTAACATGAATTAAATGCATTTTCATGTACAATAGAAGTTTGAAATTGAAATTTATCGTTAACCCATTGAATTAAAGTGTTTCTTCTCATCGTCTCCAGGTGTAAAGAAATATGCTATGCCAAACCCTTTTGTTCTATAAATAGACCTTATTCAAATTGATAAATACAAAATATCAAGTTTCAATTGCATTTAAATTCTCGTCTTGTTTCTAAATAGCTTAATACACAATGACTAATACAACTATACAATCTGACTGTTGCAAATAAAAGTTAATTGTGAACATCAATGATTGATAAATGTTTGTTTTTAAAACAACAAAAAACGTGATTACTGTCAGTTGAAAACATTCTGTGATGACCTATTTCTATATTCGTAAATTCAAATTGTGTCATCAGTCGTTTTTATATTGTATTATTGAATATTTTTGAAATGGATAAGACACCATAGTTTTATATGACGTCCTCTCAAAATGTTTTTAGTAATTTTTATGATGTCAGTATTTGACAAAAATTATGAAAATGAAGTTTTGTTAAATATTATAATCAAACACAACCGCAATCTGCAATATTGTAAAACAGTTTATGTTTTGGATGCATGCAACTTACAATTACAACGACAAGCAAAAACTAAATGATATCTAGAGAATCAGATACTGATTTGAACAATATACCAGTGTCGGTTTTTCATGTCACATATCAAGTTCTAAACCCCCTAAAATAACTTTACAAAGCCTATCAAATATATGTAACAGATAAACACTTTCATTTTCTTAATGAACAATAGAAAGACATGTTGTATATTATTGGCTTTTTTAACCTTTGATCTTGATCGGTACGGCTGCATTATCTTCCGCAACAACTTCTGTGAAAAGTGTTGGTATCCACTATCTTTCTAAAAACTAGAACTATACGAGATGGCATATACATTGTGTCAATAATTAAGTATTTTTAACATTTTCTGACTGTGTATTAAACGATAATATATGTCACTTGAAATAAACCACATATGCTGTTCTGAAGATGAGCATAGACAGAGATACATACAACTGACAATGTTATGCTCAATAGCAAATCATACTTATACTTTAAAGATGCACACTTACCATAAACATAAGGAACATGCATGTTCTTTAAGTGCTCACTTATTATTACCGAAATTAAACAAAAACAACAAAAGGTTACCAAAAGCGCTATCGGGATTAAAATAACGGTCATCTGACAACAGAAATAATCATAAACACATGAATATCGGATTTTTCCGACTTTTTTTCAACCACATAGCTTTTGAAAATACTTCAATTAAGAAAACTCAAGAACATGCAACCCCCTCTAGCTTTAAGCTATATGCTTATTTCATTGACAATTTATTAATGTATGAAAGGATCGAAAGGATAAAAATATAGGGAAAATAAAACCACGGTTACATATATGGTCATATTTTTTTTCAAATACTTCGTTCTGAGTGTAACACTCCATGTAGATGTAATATTATACTGTCATGCTACAATTTAGTAGACGAAACGCGCATCTGGTGTACAAGATTTTAATTCTGGTATCTAACCAGCACTTATGGGCAAGAGATTTTACTCTCAAAAACAACCATAAAAACCCTATTTCGCGTATCAAACATAAACTAAAAAAAACTAGCCAAGGAGTTTGTTTTTGTCCCGACTGATAAAGCTGCTAATAATATCATTACTGTTTGACGTAAATTTTATATTGAGGTTCTGCAAAAGGAAATCACGAATTCACCAACATTCCAACTGACTTCATTTTCAGAAAACGACATCTGTAACAAACATAAACTTTTAGCTACTTCTTTACAAGCAGAACCAAATACAATGAAAGTCCCAACTATGTACTTTCTTCCGAAGCTACACAAAACACCTTGTTGGGTTTCATGCAGATGATGCATTCAAACGCGTGGTATTGTGACTTGAAAGACACGCGCGTCATTTTTAATATACGAATGATGAATACTTTATAGATATAAAGTATGTTTTTTTAATATTTTTTTCGATAGACAATAGATGGAAATTAAAAAAATGCATATGTACTTATATGCAGACAAAAAATTCACAAAGCTTTAATCTCCAAAATATCAACAATATGTATCCGAAATAAATTCGAAGATATGGAACCACATACCATATAAGCGATATACATATACTTTGGAAACATATATATCGACACATGATCGATGTGTAGAACAGATACAAATATCAAGCATTCAGTCTACAATAAGTCTTCATAGTAGGAGTATTACCTATTTAACGTCGTAAATGGCAATTTTCTGGATGTTCATTCAGACACTTAATCTACGTTTACAATTTTTGAAAAAAAGAGGGCCAAATTCTCCATATACATGTATAGATGCTAACTACTACGTCATATGGTGGAAAGGGGATTCGTTAGAAATCATATATCTTCTTTTTTTTACGTAAGTAAGTGTATAACTATGCATATTATCGACAGTTTAAAATAGATTTTGGAGATTTTTTCTCATTTCTTGTACTATATCGCCTTCATCTAAAACAAAAACCAAACAAAAACACATCTTTCTTTTAATTGATAAAATTTAAAAAAAAAACCTGTGTGGAACACCTTTACTATAATTGTAAATCGTTTTGTCAACCTTATTTGAATGGAAAAAATACTGTACGCCTATTCTATACATTACTCCTTGATTTAAATCCAGCGACCAGCTTTCCACGGTTCATTCAATCGCTAATACGCCAATTAAATTTGATGTTCTTTGCAATTTCTTGGAAAATTATAGTAATAAAATAGTTGCTTCAGAATTATATTTTGGATTTTTGGAAGGTTTTCGTCTAAATTATACTGGACCTAGGATGACTACTGATTGTAGAAATCTAGTATCTGTTTTTGGTAATGAAGTTGAAGTTGCAAAAAAAAATATTGAAAGAAACTCATTTGGGAAGAATAGCTGGTCCATTTAACCATATACCACGTTTTAATCTAAAATTGTCTCCGATTGGCTTTTGTCCTAAAAAGGATGGTTCTTGGAGGCTTATATAGCATTTATCATACCCACACGGTTTAAGCGTAAATGATTATATTGATAAGGGCTTGTGTTCTGTGACTTATACGCCGTTTGACCACGCACTAGATATGGTTGGTAGCCAAGGAAAGTTCGCCCTAATTGGAAAAAGAGATATCAGCTCGGCATTTAGGCTTTTTCCAGTAAACCCGGATGATTTCGAGTTATTAGGTTTCAAATTTTTGGACTTTTACTTCGTGAACCCTTGTTGGCCTCAAGGTTGTAGTCTGTCTTGCGCAACATTTGAGAAATTGTCAACATTTCTAGAATGTATCTTTAAGGACAAAACGGTATCGGAAAGTATTATACACTACTTAGATAATTTTTTGTTTGTTTGCAGGCCCGGGGGCTGATTCAACTTGCCTTAACCTGATGAGTGAATTTGATTGTTTATGTGATGACTTAGGAGTTCCTTTGGCACATGATAACACCGTCGGTCCAACTCATGTTCTTACTTTCTTGGGGCTTGAAATTAATACAATGGAAATGTCTGTAAAAATTCCCCAAGAGAAATTGCTGAAATTGAAAACAATAATTTCAAACTTGTTAGGCAAAAAAAGAACAACATCACATGTTCTCCAGTCTTTTACAGGCATTTTGAATTTTTGTTCGAGAGTGATCCCTACGGATAGGGCATTCAACAGACGTTTTTATGATGCAATGTCAGGAATATCAAATACTCGACACCATATAAGGCTCACTGCGTCAATTAAGGAAGACATAATGCTGTGGTCGTTATTTTTAGATTGTTTTAATGGCAAATTTATTTTCAAGATTCCGATTGGATATCAAACGTTGATATGGAGTTATTTACTGATAGTGTTGGGAGTGCGTTTGGTGGATGTGCTTTGTATTTACATCCTAATTGGGATTTCTTTCCTTGGTCATCATTTTGGTTAGGTTGCGATATATCAAACATTGTTAAAGGACATTACATTTTTAGAGTTATTACCTATTGTATTAGCCTTTCATCTGTGGTTTGAGATCTTTGCGAATAAGAAAATTATCTTACAAGTTGACAATAAAGCACTTGTTCATATCTTGAATTCTAAAACGTCTAGATCAAGAAGGGTAATGCATATTTTTCGTCCTTTAATCTTAACAGCTATGGTTTATAATATTCAGTTCAAAGCAATGCATATTATACATCAAACAAAAACTGTATTGCGGATGCAATTTCTCGTCAACAGTGGCCACGGTTTTGTCGAATGTCTCCAGAGGCGCTACAAGAATCAGAAAAGGTCCCACAGTCTTTTCTTCACGGGATCTCAAAATGGAATTCAACAAGTTGTTAACGGCGTCAATCTCACCAAACACAAGTGACACATATGAAACTGCTGTCAGGTCATTTGATCAATTTAGATCTTCACACGGACATGCCATTGTTTGGCCACCCTCACTTAATGTCATCTGTAACTTTATAGCATATTTATCTGTGCGAGGTAATGCTCCGTCTACTGTCAAGTCTTATATTTTTGGTATAGCCTTTAAATGTAAAATGTTAAATATTACTGATAACACTCACAATTTTATAATTAGGAAAATGTTAATTGGAATGGAAAGGCTTGACAAACGAGTGGATTCAAGATTGCCAATTACGCCACAGATTTTAGATACATTGATTTCACTATTACCTATTACCATCTGTATGTCTCTCACAGTATGAGACCTTATTGTTTTCGGGTTTTTTTTTCAGGATAGGGGAATTAGTAGTCAATAAGTCACTGGCACATTCTCACACTTTGTCGTTAGATGATTTTAGTTTTTCAGAAAATAACGTTTCTATCAACCTTACATTTTCAAAAACTGATCAGTTAGGCAAAGGTAGTTTAATAATTATACCTTCAATTAATTCTTATGTAATGATGTATGTCCTGTTCATTCAAGATATATCAGAATACCAACGCTAAAGTTAGAAAGTCAAATTTAATATGTGTCATCATTTATTTGTTTGTATATATTGTACATTATTGATTTGCATTTGAATACTCGCATGATCGTCACTTTAAGACTTTTAGGTCAACAAAAGAGTGTTTGGTTGGTGGGTTCTTCAATCATCAAACATGCATTTGTACATGCTAGAAAGTCTGTCGATGGTGTAAATTTAGGTTTGGAACGAATAAAAACTACAATATGGTGGCAAGGAAAAAGTGGAATGAGGATTTGTGAGATAATACCCAAAGTCAAACATTTGCTTACATTTGAAGAACCCCGCAAGTATAAGTATTTCACTGTGGTGAAAATGATATCGGACAAAAAGTGTCATGTGTATTAGGACACGATATTTTAAAAGTAATTGATTGCCTTCGGGTCTTACTACCACAGTCAAAATTTGTTTGGTCTCAAATTTTACCCAGATTGAAATACAGGAATGAGATTGTACACAGATCTTTGAACAGAGCTAGAGTTAAATTAAATAGTTTAGTAGCTACATATATCATCAAACATGGCGGTGCTTATATTAGATATCCAGATATATCTGAAGACAACCCAGATTTATTTTTAGACGGTGTTCAATTATTAGATATCGGAAATGATTGGTTTTTGGTATAGGTTACAGCAAGGTTTATTTGACATTATAAAATGTTCACATACAATTTGTCCACAAAACGACGAGGTAGGTCCATGGCTTCGGGAATCTGTTAGCTTGTAGTTACGGCGTTCAGATTCTTTAACATACAGGTTTTTTTATTTTTAAATAAATCACCTTCATAGTACTGGTTGGCGGTAACAATTGACAGAAAATTTCTAATTTGTTTAGTGGCGGACTTTTTAGGCTGCACCAGTACCGATAAACTTGATTTATTATTATTTGATTTAGAAAATTAATCCATTTAATCTTAATTTACACTTCAAACGTAGTTTTTCATGTTGATTTGGACATTTGTTGCCAGGGTTCAATTCAGCACACTATTAATTCAGAATTTCATTACATTTTAGTTTTATTTCAATTTTAATTATCTATTATATTTTAAAGATTTGATTTATAATTTTAATTTACGGTTACCCAAAGACCCTTTGTTCATGGGTTGGTAACCGACAGAAGCCGCGATCTTACTTCGCCAATAAATATATATTATTCTTAACATATGTTATCTCTTAAAACTGTCGTTATCATTCATCATGCATGAAATTTACCTTCTCAATGCCATGAAAATATGACTGGAGTTTATTGAAAGTTACTTCTTTATATATCTCATCCTTTTCATTGATGGAAATAGAAAGTGAATGTTATACAAGGAAGTGACATACTTTAGAGACCAAAAGTTGGTTTACTATTATATGTCACAGAAAAGGAAATTTCACTTTCGGCATTTCAAAGCGTGAATCAATGCAGTGTTTGAAATTAAGGACTTAAAACTCATTGTTTAAGAGTGGTATGTATGTTTTAATTCATCCGTCTTTTACTTCATGATTATTGTAAATGAGATTACCTTTTCTATATATATATAGAATACCTATTCTATGTTTATAATTTGAACCTGAATTTTGATTCTACGGACACACACACAATTCATAAAGTTTTTGACATCCTTTGTCAACTTTATATTATAAACATAAACAAGTGAAAATCAGGTGGGATTATCTAAGGCATACACTAGTCTGATTAAATACGTCAATCCATTTGTGTTTTAAGTTTAATATAGAAAAAAACATTCATAACTTTTGAGATATTTCTATTTTTTCAAATCTTCGTGTTCTTCGCGTAGTAAAAAATAAACCACATATCGTATGCTTTAGAATACTATCAATTCAAATGATTTTAATATACATAGCGTTTATAAAAAAAAGTTTTCTTTTGGCATGTTTCAGGATTTTACCTTTCTTTACTATAAAGTCATTATATACAGTTTTTTCATAGTAATATTTGAATTAAAAATCCTTGCTTTGTTGTAATTTTATCATATTATTAGAGGTTAAAGTAATAACTTTCTTGATAAGTTACGCGCGTTTCTTCGTATTCTATCTTGTTCTCGAATGTTGGAACACTGTCATTTGATCGTTAGAGCTCTCAACATTTTCAATTCCAACTCATTAACCATATTATCAGAAGTTACTTTCAATAACTGAATGAATCAACATTGTGTTTGCTTACCCGTTGAACTATTTCATCTATATGAACTGCTAACGTATTTATTATAATTGCGTCGCTTTTATTTTGAGTATTATTAGACTGGTTGTTTTTTTTTGGCTAAGGGGTTATTGTCTGTCACTTTGGGTGAAAAACTCGAAAATACAGCTTTACAAATCGGTTTTAAATTAAAAAAATATTGTTAGTAAATATAGATCGTTGATTTGAAGAATTAACCCCTGCCCCACAAGAAAACAGTGAAATCGCAGTTTGAATGTAACAAAGAGACATAGGAAGATCTAGTATGAGTGCCAATGAGACAACTCTCCATCCAAGTAACAGTTAATAAAAGTAAATCATTATATCAAGGTACTGGCTTCAACACGGATAATTTGCTCACACCGAACAGCAAGATATAAAGAGCCCCAAAATTAACGGCCTAATATATATAAAAACGAGAAACGAGAAACACGAATGAACAACATAAACAGACAACAACCCCTGTACATCAGATGTCTCATTTAGAACAGTTTGATTGCAGAACTATATTTATATAAAATTTATGATTATAAACACATCATAGATGAAAGCCCCAACTTTATTAGATCAATAAAAGAAAGGTCATAAATATAATATAGAATATAATGGGTTTTTTTTTATCAAAAAAAAGGAAGACAAGCCTTGTGCACCGAATTTCATTGACAATGAAGCGTATTAAAAACAAGCTTTACATCGAAGTAATATGAAAATTTCAATTTGATTATTCAGAAGACTGGGTAAAAACGAAAATATGAGAAAAAAAACTATCTATGTCGGCTGTTTATTTTACATATAACGGATTAAAACTCCTGTCCGTTGAAACACTTAAACATAGATTTACAGATTTACCGGTGTACTTATTTGAAATTCACCCAAATCAAGTAAAACATGATGAGAAATGCGAAAATCATCAAAACTTAGACCTTCAAATACAATTCAAAATTAAGGTCCCTGTGACCTGTGTATTGATCATAATTGGTTCATACTAGAACCCTCAAATACAGGATTTTCTTATAAAACACAAATTTTATTCACGAAATGTATAGTAAATATTCATGACACGAAAAAAACTCATATGTTATTATTCCAATAACAGTTTGCTCTTTCTTAAGACTGCAATCATGATAATCTATATTTGGTATGCCAATTGAATCCACATGCGTCATTGGTGATAAATTTTAAGGCGGGAAGAGGAAGGGAATTTAAGGGCCTTTGAATACGGAAAAGAACGAAGTACTTAGCAAAAAAAAAGAAAAACATTGAAAACATAAGATATATAGAGTTACTATGAAATTGAGAATGGAAATGGGGAATGTGATAAAGAGACAACAACCCAACCATAGTACAGACAATAGCAGAAGGTCACCAACAGGTCTTAAATGCAGCGAGAAATTCCCGCAACCGAAGGCGTCCTTCAGCTGGCCCCTAAACAAATATATATATATACATAATATAACAACCCTTTATAAATAAGAAGATACACGTGTAAACCTTATTAATGATATCAAACTAATTTGCATTTGATCAGTCTATAAATATATAAGGTGTAACATTAAAGATAGATCTTATTGTAAAGTTAAAGTGTGTAAGGCAGTGATCCATTTAAGAATGTACTTAGGTGAGGTTTTGGAGTAAGTGTCAAATGTTCGGACTCCTTGGTGTTTTTCAATACGATACAAGGTAAACTATTTTGCCCCATTACACCTACTAATTTTTAACATAAGACTTAATAGCTTTTAAAAGGTCATTTGACAAAATTTAAGCAGATTCTTGATTTTTTTTCTTTTGATTTGAGAACCAATGCAAATATAAGGTAAAAGTCAGAGTCAACCTTTTCCCGCCATATTTTATAAATCAAATATCTCGATAAAGGTGTCCCATGACCTTTCAATTTTCTAAGCTTTTAATCCTTAACTAATACTCTTCCAGCTTTAAGTACTATTTAAAGTTTAATAATGACCACTTTTCTTCCGTAAACTTTTATCTTATTTCTATTTCGATTAGAAGTGTGTCAAAAGGGATGTATCGACACACGTCATTTTACATTACAGACGACAATGCCACACAAATAGTAAGACGCAAGAGAAGACATGTTAAATCTCAAATTGTAAACAGTTTAATTATTTAGAGGAAATAAAATATACTACTTCAGTTTTCGTTAGACAGCTTATAAATAGGTAAACACATATCTGGTTGGAACGTCATCAAAGTGTTTCATTTCCGAGAACTACCAGAAAAAAGTAGACATTTAACTGGAACCCCTGTGAAAAGAAGAAGATTTAACTTTTTATATAATCATTAGCCTTTAAAACACGCTAATTATCAGAAATATGTGAGCACAATATTTTTATTTATATTAAATCATAATTGAAGTAATATCTATAATCAGATGAATGCGAAGTCACTACCTCAATATAAGCTTAGTGATACTTAGTTACTTTGAAGTAATCATATATTCCCTTTGAAAACAATAAGGATCTTGATCATTTATGAAATTGAAATAAATTTCACTGTTAAATGTGAATTTTCTGTTTTCTTTTAGTTACCTGTTGATAACATGATAAATTATAAAAAAAACCTATTAGTTTGATATCCTAGGTACAGATTGAACTGTCTTAAATTTGTAACAAATTGTTTTTGGTTTTTAATGAGTTGTCATCTATATATACTAATATATATTGACAAAGAGTGGTGATTACTTCGATCTACATGATTTCGATTCACACATTTTGTACATTTGATCTTCACCGCGAACATGCAATTGCTAGTACCTATTATTGCATTTGTTTTATGTTCCTATTTTGTGTTCTGTAGACATGAAACTTGTTTTTTTATTTTCTTTTTGCAATGCAGTTACATAAAGACGAATGTACATTTGTAAGTATTCAACTGTTATATTCTACCTTTTTTCCCTCAGAATGTGCTGATGATGACAAATGCTTCAAAACATTGAATACCCACCAACAATAGCTGCTAAAAGTGAGAGAAACACCATACCACGAATATGTCTTTGAGTCAAACATGTCTAACATACTACCAGCTTAAAGTTAAAGCTAATCTGACATTACATATATAACACGATCTTTGATTTGCTATATACTTAGAACTGCATGCTTATTGATGTGCTAACATAAGCAGAGTTACTCACTCAAATTAATTCATATCTATATGTTTAATAAAATGAACTGGACAAAGTTGATTATGAAGACCAGAAAATGGACGGCCTTTTAGACAACATCCTTTATAAAGACCGTAGGTATGCAGCTGGAGTTTCAAAATAGATCAACAATTTTCAAAATCATTCAAGAGGTAACAGTAAATAATTACTCGCATACAATAAATATAAAAAAATGAAGGTTCAGTTTAGCTATAAATCCAGGTACAGTTATGACATTTGAACAGCGGTATCCTACTAATCAACCAATTTCTTCGAAAAAATGTCTCTAACAAATCAGAAACAAATCAGTTGTGGTCAATTGTTGTGCGTTTTGATAGTGTTTGACTTTGTTTGTTTTTGTAAGCTTTCCTGTTTGATTTACATGATTTAGGGTCTGATGTTTTTTTTATAATTTCTTTTTGCACGGAATGGATATAACTATCACACTGTCATGGAATTTCACCAGGGTGATTTCAATTACTATAACAAAGGAAAACTTTCAACTGATTTTTATAGTTTGCTTTTATGTTGTACTGTTATACCACTGTCCCAGGTTAGGGGCCACATTATGTTTGTATGTGCTTGTCCCAAGTCAGGGGCCTGTTATTCAGTGATTTTCTTTTGTTAATGTGTTACGTATTTGTTTTTCGTTCATTTTTTTATATGAATAAGGCCGTTGGTTTTCTCGTTTGAATTGTTTTACATTGTCATATCGAGGCCTTTTATAGCTGATTATGCGGTGTGGGCTTTGCTCATTGTTGAGGGCCGTACGGGGACCTATAGTTGTTAATGTCTGTGTCTTTTTTGTCTCTTGTGGACAGTTGTCGCATTGACAATCATACCACATCTTCATTTTTATGCTTCTGCTCAAAATGTATTATGTCAACTCGAAAAGCAGTCAAACTTTCACTCAAAGCAAATTTGTGTATAGGTTAGGACTGCACCAATCTATTGGTTTCATACAAAAACGTTGCACATATGTTGCATTACAATTACGATTGCTGCTTTCTCATGATGGAAACATGTAATAAACAAAGTATGATGCATATTTAGCAATGGTTTTATTCATATCTGCTAAATACTACAACGCAAACCATCCAACAAAATATGAAGACAAAAATGTTTCATTGTCATACGATAACCGATAATAATTATATAAATATTACAATTTAAAAGTGTTATAGAGGATTTTTTTATTAATCCATCTGTTGTTCAATATGGTGTAAAACTTCCAGTGTCTATATAACGAAGATAACCGATACAACAAGATTTGATCCACCATTTGTTACATAAAGATATGCCTATACCATGTCAGGAATATTGACAGTTTGTCTTTTTGTTATATTTGGTTGTTTTCTAGTGATTAAGATAATAACACAATGTTGACTGCTGTACTCCATTTTTTTGACATTGTTAGCTGTTATGTCTGTTTGATTGTTTACATGTTGTCAATATATTGGAACTATGTGACTGACATACAAGTGAGAGGTATAGTATTATATAACATCAGGTTTAATCCACCATTGTCTACAAAAGAAAAAGCCGGTTGGGAATATGATAGTTGTTTAGAATTTTCCTTGTAGTTCGGTATTTTTTCTATTTTACTTTTTTGTTTTCCATTTGTTTGATGCGTTTGAGCTTTGATTTTGCCATTTAATAAGGGACTTTCCATTTTGAATTTCCATTAGAGTATGGCATCTTTAATATTCTACGTTTTTCATGATTTCTATAATTCGCTGAAGTACAGTTTCAATATTTAAAATGACGAAGTTATCCTTAACATTTAATATAACGTTTCTTGCATCTATGAGTACATGCATAGCATATACTTATTTCCTGAAAAAATACCTTTCATAAAGATGTGTACAACGAACATGATGTACCTAGTCACAAATCAAACGACAACATTAACTTATATAATAACAATATAATTTTAATTTGCAATTCAAATGAAATTCTTCGTTCTATAATGTTCTGTTTCTTACAGATTTGAAGATTATAAAGATAACAGAACCAATTAATGAAGTACATTTGATAGGGGAAGCATATCTATTAGTGTGGCTTCCTCCACCGCCACCAGATCCACCTAATCCCCCGTAATGATTACGATTGTTTTTGAAACCCATCGAACGTTTTTACCCACGAACATAGATAAGCCTATACTACTTTTACTGTCGTTTCACAATCGTTTCCTGTTTTCTTTCTTTAACATGTATTAAATCTATTAATTTACGTGACATATTACATGTATTACTAGACATAAAATTTTACACAAATGAATAATGAGCAAACATTGCTATATAAAGGCGATAACAGTCATGGCAATATGTTACTGCATTTTGATATTTTGTGTGCATTTGATTTTGTATGTGGTGTTTAGACAGTTTCCTTTTCTTAATTTTAGTTCGATGTAGTAATTTATACTTACTTCAACTAATATGTATTGATTGCTTTATGTCAAGTTACAGGACTTACTTAAAAATCATAACATAAACCTTCTTTTTAAAAATTTGGGTAATACATTATAATGATACGAACATTTAGCTTGTTCACATTCTATTAAAAAAAAATCCTTTTCAGGGGGTACAGAACTCATAAGAAAAGATAACTCTTACTCATAGTTTGATTCATTGCTACGTTTAAAAATCATGTGCAATATGCAAGCTTTTACAAGATCATGATCAGAATGTTTACATTATTGCTAAGAGCAGCTGTACACCTATTGTTATTCATCTAATCTTTTAATCCATTTAAAGTTACTCATTTTCCATAAATAAATCTCCAAAGAGACATAATAGGGAAATTTCAGAGTGAAATAAATTTACCAAAAGAAAACCAGGACGTTAGAAAAGGAGGGAAACAGAAAGGACCATAACTGTTTTCGTTTTTTATTTGCCAATGCCTAGGTCTTACATAAAATGAAATAAAGTACAAAAAGTCAAAAGTCTAAGGATGATACCATTTGATTTTAGGGGGGGGGGGGAGTGCTGGAATTGAAAATGTTGTCCTGCATTTTTTTTAGTTGTAATCATTGCAAAGGGGGGGGGGGGGGGGGGATTGTGTGTTTTTAAGCTCGGGATTTCGGGATTCGGGAATTTTTTTTTCGGGATTTAAATTTATTTAAACTCTGGATTTCGTGTTTTTAAGCCCAGATTTTCGAGACCAGGACCCCTCCTACCCTCCCTCATCTGACATCATTGTCCTGCATTTTTTTTTCAAATTTCATCTAAGCCTCCCCTCAAATGGTAGCTTCCTCTGACAATAAAAATTGTAACCAAATAAATCAATAAACCATGGACAATTATACAATGCTTCTGTTCGAAGATCTTCGTACAAAATTGATTAAAATAAAAACTGAATTGACTCCACAATACTATTTATTTTAAAACCATACACGTAGTTTTAAATGAAATACACTATACGCTTTAGTAATACACATAGTTATCAGGTTATGTTGAGTAGGTTATGAATAATTGATCATTTTAAAATTTCTGGCATATTTTTTTAAAGTGCAATTTAATATTCTATTACATGATTTATATTCATGTAAAAAGTTATAAGATACCGAGGGGGATATTCAACCACCAGTGTATCATTTACATGTTACGTACGGAACAAAGACAAAAAGAAGGAAACAAACATCCGATTCAGTCCACAAAACACTACACATTTTAATTAACTCTCACATTTATCTGAATAAAATAAAATACTTCATCTTTCTAATATCTTTTTATAACCTTTATCCTGCCAGGTGTAGAAAATAAACGGGTGTCTTCTATTCCGTCCGCAATTTTAGGGAAGGTTAAAGTTTATATTTAGAATCATGGTTGAAACTGAAACTACATATATGTATGATATAAATAGAACATGTTATTTTTGCTTTATCAATTTTACATTTCGAAGGGATAGCAAAATTTGTTATTTTTCTCTTGGTGTGCTTTTGTCATGTTTGTGTATCTTTCCGAATTTTTTTATCAAATGCAATTTTGAAATAAATATAAAAAAGAAAGTGTGGTGTTATTGCAAGTGACAAGTGAAAATGTTTCTTCTCAAGTCTCAATTCAAGATTATTACTTATTTATGAAGTTCATAGTATGTAAAAAGACACAATTCTTAAACTAACGCGATCAACTTTACAACTTCGTGGCGTTCAATTCAAAATAGCGTCGCCGCGTACACAACGAGTATAACCTATGTTGCATAATTTTCTGAAATGGCAAAATTACCATGTAGAATAATTGTTTGTTTTAAATTACCATCTTTGACAAAATTATACGAGAAATATGAGAAAACGATACAAATAAAAGAATAAAAACATGGTATCTAGATAGTTTTTATTGATTCCGAAAGTAAAACAAACAGAACATCAAATCGTTTAACAACTGAAACAACAGAGGTTGATTCACAAACAGAAATGATGAAAATAAAAAGAAAAACATCGCGTATTGAAATGTTTATCGGCAAAGGCCCACAAATTTTGCACTTAATTCGTTACACATGATTATGTGTTGAGTGCATATTAAGGTCACTTTCAGTAAATGTTTCATAGAACCACGATAATAAATAAGAAAGGATGATTTCTACTGAATTAACATTAATTTGTCGATTACATGTTATGAATTAATCGAAAAATTAAGGATTTTCGTATCCCAGGAATAGATTACCTTAGCCGTATTTGGCACAACTTTTTGGAATTTTGGGTCCTCAATGTTCTTCTACTTTGTACTCGTTTGGCTATATATTAATTATTTTGATCTGAGCGTCACTAATGAGTGTTAAAAAGACGAAACGCGTGTCTGGCGTACTAAATTATAATCCTGGTACCTTTGATAACTATTATAAAATCGTAATATGTGTACAAAATTATGCCTATGGGGTATAGCTTATTTTTATGACATCAAAATCGATCTCGCACGTTATGTATTTTTATAGTGTACATTGGTACACAATTTTTTAAAACTCTATAACTAAGGACTTTAAACGGCTTACTGTAAAAGGGGGTTATGTTTGTTTTAACTCATCTTATTGTCATGATTATTATATAGAGTAATGAAGTTATTTTAAATGATGCCTTACATCCATGTGTACAAATTGAACCTACATTCCTATTTTTAGGACGGACAAAATATTATCGAGTTTTATAAAGAAATTGATTTTAAGCACGCTTGAACCTCTTATTCGTTATACAATTGTTTGCAATATGCTTATATCAATTAAAGGAGGTTACGGGAAACGTTTAAAATGTTATCAATCAAACTTAACACAAAGTTTGGAGATGCTACGATACACATACTATCCAATATTCGAAAATTGACGCTTGAAAATACCCAAATAAACTCGTACCGCGTCTAAATTGTTTTGAATACAAACAGTCGATCTGCTTAGAACATCAATATACAATGAGATGCATAAATAATTAGTATTAACAGTAAGACAACAAAGCAAAACCCAAAGTCTTATAGAATAAGTATGTGATCGGTAAAGGATACCACAAACAAGAATGTAAACCTCAAAAGGGGCGGGATGCACTTCAATATATTTTTTTTGAAGGAGTGAGCAGCTGAGTTATCAAGTAGCCCATCCTTTTCAAATATAATGTTTATCAAAAATATATATCTTGCCATAAATACATTAACAGACCTATAAATATATTTGGATATTTTCATCTTCTGATATGTTAGTATATTGATTTTTTCTCATCATCATGATTGTGTTTAGAAGCATCGCAATCATAATAATCACACCTTGCTTTTCCAATAAATTCGTCACATCTAAAAACGTTTCTCTATTTGGCCCTTTTATATCTTTCATTATGAAGAAATGTCAATTTGAATAGACAATAACATATCGTACCCGTAGCCAGGGAGGTTCGGACGAAATCAAATAAGCACTGTTAAAGTCAACGTTCTGTTCAAATTGTGACTATTAAAGTCGAGTTCACGAGTTCAAATACCCATCCCCCCTTAGAAATTCCTGGCTACGGGCCTGTATGTTTAGTCCATCTTAAAGGAAGCTGAGTTCGTTAGTAGAATGAAAATTTCGGGATTTTCCCGATTTAAAAAAAAAATGTTATTGATTTTTCTACCGTAAAGGAGTCCCCTTATGAAGATATTTGGATAGATTATTTATACAAAATAAAGTCACTAGAGTACTAAAACATCTTTAGAATGACTAGTATATGGCCACAATTTTTTTTTATTTACAAGCTCCACCTCAGGCACATAACGCAGTGACCGGGAGACCTGATTTTCCACATTTACAAAGACCGTGACATCCTTCCTCACATCCATAATGAACAAGCTCCTAACCAGATAAAGAGGCCTCACAACAAGGTGTCAAAATAGGTTCCCATGGATCATGTTTGTCCTTTTGCCATTCATAAGCGTCTGGACTAGTTACAATAATATCCAATTCTAAGCTTGTTTTTCATTCACACCCGCCATGTTATATTGCACGTTTTACATGATGGAAAGACTTGGACCTAGACGTGGGAAGAGCCTCAATTAGTCTTTCCGCTTCCAAAAACAGATGTGTTCTTGCTTCATTACCCCCATCTGATAAGTTTTATAACATGATGATGTTTCAAACTTAGTACCATGTTCACATTTTGAGGCTGACACAATAATCATGGTGCATGTGTCTGATGCAGTACAGTGATGCAGCAATTCTTTAATGATGATGCTGTCATTACTGTTTCGCTATTCCGTGACATAGGGGTAGACGAACTTAGGCTTGTGTTTGGGAGGGGAAAAAGCTTTGGATAAATATCTTTCCATGACCTTACAGATGCATGCGACAATGAGTGATCACACACACTTCCTGTGATCCATGCCTTTACCAGTTGTGATGTGGTTTTCTGTTTGCATGAAAAGGAACAAAAGACTGAATGGGAGACATTGATGGCATTTGAAGATGTGACTTTTACATTAAGAACGATGAATAATCAGGCTAATTCACCGTGGTTGTACTGTAAGATCGAACAACCTTATCAGACGGGGTGGATGAAGCAATGAAATAATTATTTACGCAAAAGGGAAGACTAATTGAGGTTATTCCCTAAATTTGGTCTAAGTCTTTTCCAGCAAGTAAAACGTGCAATTTACAATGGCGGGTGTTTAGGGGGACGAGCATGGAATTGGCTCTTTTGCTACCAAGTTCAGTCGCATAGGATGGCGAAGGGACAAACATGGTTCATTGAAACCCTTTTAAAAACTCTTTCTGAGGCCTCATCATCTTGTCAGGAGCTTGTACATTGTTGATGTAAGTAAGGACGTCGCGGTCGATTTAATGTTGATAATTGGGTCTCCCGTGCACTGCTTTATGTGCTTGAGGTGGTTTATGGATAAACATTTTTTTGCGGCCATATATTAGTAATTCTTAAGGTGTTTTGGTACTTTATTGACTTTATTTTAAAGGGGCACTAGCTACGAGATATATGAAAAATCTAAAGTTTGATTTTTTTCTGTTCAATCACAAATGAAAGTGAAATAGTGAAATAACAATTCGTTTTTTTGCAGCCAAAAAGGTTCAATTTTGTCAAATTACGCTAAGAAGCATTGATAATTAGTTATTCACTTGCAAGTGAAAGAGTCGACCTCTTTAAATCCGTATTCATGTGAACTTCAATTTAACCCCTAGCTAGAAACTGACAACGCATGCATTGTACGTGTACTGGTTATTTAAAGAAAAAGAATGTCAACAATGAAAGTGAAACTACGGTAAATCATTTGATTACTAATTCGATGCACATAAAATCATTCTTATACGGTTAAAAACAATGACACGGCCGACACTCGGCTAACCGAGATATTGGTCGGTTAATCTATATTGAGTATGCGGCTATATGGGAGATTGGTCTGTTAATCGGGTTGGTTATACGTCTGTTAAGAGTAAAACGCACAATTTAATGTTAAACTCTATTAAATATACAGATTTTTGGCATATAATAAGAACCAAATAAAAAAAAAAGTGTCTGACAAAATGATATCTATCATAGAACATTTTTCACTTGTAAAATCATTTCATAGTCTACGCACTTTTCAGTAAAATTAAAAGGCGTCGCGCAAGTATGTAGTATTTATGCTTATACGCATAGCAATTTTTCTTAATAAAGTCGAAACAAACAATTTTAGATATCATTTAAAGGACACAACATAGTACTTTGGTTCTAAAAAATAAATTTACATTGGTAAATATTTCATAATTGTAATATAACGTGAATATTACCACGGTTTAGTGAAAATTATGAGAATAAAGTCTGTTAACAGTTATTTTTGCTACCTTTATATTTTCCCATAGAAAAAGTTAAGAATGAGATGTTCCTGAGTAAAAAAAAATGATAATACGTTGCAAAACTATCCTACGGAAGCGAATTAGCGCCACACATTTTTTTTAAATTTTTCTTCCTATATTTGCGTTATAACGCAAACCTTTTCGATAAAACGTAGACCTTTGCGTTGTAACGCAAACCTTTGCGAAATAACGCAAACCTCAAATATCTTGATTTCAATTGTTCATTAAGTTTTGTAAAAAAATGTCCGTCTGTCATTCATTTCGGTTGTGATTTACTAGTAGTAGCATTTTTATTTTGACTTTCGTTGCATTTTATTGAAGGGTGTGTCACTTCAATATAGCGTGAAATGGATTGGCCGCTGGAATATGCATGAATTTATTATTAACGTTTTCAATCAGCCTCAATTTTTGTGTCTGTTCAAATTAAGTAGCACGTTCTCAAATCCGACTGAAAGTGTCTTTCTAATACAACACAGGGTACCGGTAAAATAAATATAAACTGTACATCTGCCGAGAATGATTTAACTTTGTACCGGTAAAATAAATATAAACTGCACATCTGTCCAGTGCATATAACGTGTTGTCATTCTCATATGCACGTGATATTTGTCACTGGACGTTAAATCCTAATTCGTATGCATCATCCAATTGGTTCTTTATTTCTATTACCTAATCATATGTTGTTTACAAATTATTCTCAAGAAGTAAATGGAAAGGAGCGAATGCATCTACATTTGGTCATCTTAAGTTTTAATACATTTTATTCCGTTTAGTTCCTTTCTTCATAAGTGTGGAGGAGAACGGCAGTTGTCCGCATGTAAACTTCTAGCATTTGTCAGCAATATGAGTACATCGCAATCCGTTTCGTTTTTAACACCCAGGGGTGTTTCATGTCTATATTCTTAAACAATTATTATTTTTCTCTCTTTTTTAGCAATGCATCACTCTCTACTGTCCTTATCTATTATTCTATATTCTGCTACTCCATCCAGATTATCGTGTTTACCATGAGGGTTCGGATTGGGGGTGTTGTTTATTTCTGTATTCTTTAAATTGTTATGTCACGTTTCTTCCGTGCCTTTTTTTCCTTTTACCTTTTATTTATCTTACTCATTATTTTTTCTCTATTCTTTATATTTTAGCATCCCAATATATTTTACTTACTGATGTTTAGTTACATTACGACGTTTATCTCTAATTTATATACTGGTTACCAATGTAGATGACAAGTTGGTGTCATTCATGACAATTAAACAGAATCCACATGACATATGCGACCATTCTTGGATGAAATTAACATTACTTTAATATTACACTTTTTGAAACCGTTTTTATCAATTTTCAATTTCCATTGTTTAAATTGTTCATTGTTCATGTGTTGTTTCCGTATACTTTATGTTTCATTGCTCATGTGTTGTTTCCGTATATTTTAGCCGCTCGTCTTGAGCCTACCCATTTGATCCGATAACACCTCATATAGCAATAAAATTATACTTTTATTGCCATTCATAACTCTTAACAGACCAATTAACAGACCGGGTTTTATACATCCGACCCATTAACAGACCAGGTTTTTCGATGTTCAAAATATTGCATGCATGTAATTTCAACCAACGTGTCATTTTGTGTACAGCTTGTGTGTGTAAAATGTGTATAAATTTATTGATGAGTAACCCGCCTTTTCATGTAATAGATCGGAAATTGAAGCTACAAAAATAATAATTACACCACTGGATTCAGTACATTGAATTGTTTTGTTAGACATGAATATTTTTTATTGATAAAAATATATTTAAAAAGTTATACAATGAAACATGCTGAACTTTCAATGATTTTCTCGATAACACTTGATTAACAGACTTTAGCCAACCCGAATAACAGACCAACCTCCGATATAGCCGCATACCCAATATAGATTAACCGACCAAACTCTCGGTTAGCCGAGTGTCGGCCGTGAATGAGAAACATCTATTTTTAATCTATAAAATATAATCAAACAGACCTATAAAAATCCAATTGCACGTGTTGGTTTAATCTATTCATATCTTTATTTATGTTTTGAATTACATCGCTTATATGGCCATCTGTCAAATCGGTAGTTAATTATATGGCGTCTGGACTAAAATACACATGAAACGAACCTATATATTATCTACCCCATGCTCTGTAAACTGTTTATTTTAGACTTTTGATAGTTTGGATAAATGTTTTACATTGTTATAAATCAAATATGAGAATTTGAGTCAAATCGGTGACCATGAATTTGACAGCTAGTGCCCCTTTAATCAATCTATCCAAATCTCTACATCGATGATACAGATTGAGGACTCATCTCTGAAATTTACGCCAAATGTTTTTTTTACCGGAAGTGTTAACTTTGTATCAAAAACATTAAAATATATTAGAGAAGTAGTGGTTTTTTAGGATAATTTAAAGACAAAAGTTAAATGATCAACACATAAAACATTTTTTTTACATTTTGAAAAAAATTGTACATTAAAATAAAAAGATGATATTTCTATTTCCGCCATATTGGATATTACCGGAGGTAGGGGTTTTAAAGACATGTATCCTATATTTTGTATCCATTAAAAGTACCAAAGAAATAAACATAATAGTGATTTTAAATTGGTTGTTTAAAGACAAATTCAAGCCAAAAAGTTAGTTACCGGCACAAATAAATACTTTTTTTTTACATTTTGAAAAAAGTTGAATATTAAAATTAAAATTAAACATTTATATGTCCGCCATTTTGGATATTACCGGGAGTAGGGGTTTTTAAGACATATGTCCTAAATTTTGTATCTACAGGAAGCATCAAAGGAAGGTTACTGCACAATATAATGATAGTAGCAATACATTAAAAACAAATTGCAATTACCCTCTCTTAAAAATACGCTTATTCTAGTACAATGTCCGCCATATTGAATTTTAACGGAGGTAGGGTTTTTGAAGATATATAACCTATATTATATATCCAAAAGTAGTACATAACAAAGCTTTGTACCAAATAGTATGATAGTAACATAATGATAACACCTTTTTACATCCTAGCCTTCGATATTAGGCTGATTTAAGTATGATGTCCGCCATTTTGGATTTAACCGGAAGTGAGACATTCCTTTATTTATAAATTAATGTAATAAATACCGGAAACAAACAGGGACACTCGTACAAAAAAAACTATGCAAACAATAGTAATAAATGCATTATAAAACTGAAATAGATAAATCAATATTAGAATAACACAAAAAATGAGAGATACAAATAAAAAGTTTACAATAATATTCTCACACAACAGACATGCAGAAAGAGTAAAGATACACCAAAATTAAAATTAAAGTAATGACCCGGGAAAAGAACTTTCTAAAAAGTGGGTTCCAACACATGCCAATCTTATAAAAGAGGAGTCCAACCATATGTCCCCCATACAAAAAAAAATTACAAATGAAACAACTTGTATATCACATTATATAGAACCTGTTCGAAGACGGTCTAATTATAAAATAATGTTTTGACAGTGATCGAACAGCAAACTGCAGATGCACGATTTGATAAATATCTAACCAGGCACTCTCAGATTTAGAAATACATATAAAAAAATCATTGATTGCAGGAGTTATTTGTTATATCAACTGTTCCATATCCATGAAAACATGTTTGAGACAGTGTAACATGTTGACCGTTCCGGCACGAGTGATCACAAGACAACAACTGTACAATAACTGTACAATATGTAAACTTTCATTCGACAAAACCTAGGACTGCTAATAATTGAATAGAAATGAATGAATTTACAAAAATGAAAGTATAATACAAAACATATTTTTTTTAATTAAATCAACTCACTTTTTTTGTTACACTAATGCAGTTTAACAAGTAACACACTTCTTAATAATAAACAACCAATAATAAAAAAAACCCCAAAAAAAAACAACAAATCAGCATCTTTAAATCAGAGGATTGTACTAGTAATAATTCTTGATTCTGTCCTTAATTATTATTTGTTTCCTTTTAATAATCATTCTACTGCTAAAGTGTAAACTGTTTTGGCGCCTTTAATCAATCTACTGCTACTGTGAACACTGTTTAACTTTTGGCGCTAAAGCTCTTTCTTATATTGCTTCTTTTGTTTAAATATTGACGTTTTGATAAAATAATAAGTTATCTAACCGGCTTTAATTCATATCGGTTGAGAATAAGATTCTCTTATTGGATTAAAAGGGGTCACATGACATTCATTATTCTTCAGTAATAAATTCCATCGGTCATTAACAGAAAAAAACGGACCAGAAAACCGGTCGTTAACGACTTTTTACATGATAATGACCGGTGGGGCGGGGTTTCCGTCTGATCATGACCGTTGGGGCGTGGTTTTCGTCTGATAATGACCGCTGGGACGTGATTTATCTGTTAATGACCGGTGGGTGTGGTTTCTCTGTTTAGAGAGATGTACCTTTTATAAAAAAAAATCCTGTTTTTAATATTATATTTAGGTTGTTGAATTGTTTATTATATGTTTTCGTTAGTTATAAAATTAAAGATAACTTGATTAAGTATTTATATGCTGAAAAATTGCACTAAATCGAATGACAGTATTACTACGACTGGTCTTCACTCTTTGCCATATAAATCGTACAATTACTTGAGTTCGCTGTAGGCATTTTGACTTTATGAGAATTTTTCAAAACATGGTTTCTCAATGAAATAAACATAATAGTTCTTATGCGACAGCGATAATGACCTCGCCTTCGGCTCAGTCATTATCACTATCTTAGTCAATACCACTGTCCTGTGGGCAGTCCATGTATCACGATAATGGCCAGTTTTTCAAGAACTATTATATAATTACAAACTTTCCCAAAACTTTTTTTCTTATAGAAATCGGCATGCGACTAATTGAGCTCATGCAAAATTATATAACTTATATATATAAAAAACATACTAGTATCAAAATCAGAAATTAAAACTACTTTAACAATTATTGGATTCAATGTTATTAGAAGCTTATCATATAATCTAAAAGTCCAATGTGTTCGGTGGAATAAAAGGTTTGACTGCAATCTTCCTTGCACGTTGTGTTGTTTTGGATGTATCTTTATTCGAACTGGTTCCACTGGTTTTTGAAGTTTGTTGCAAATTTGCCCGACTCCTGTCGCTCATAGGTTTTCCGTTTTCATGGTCATCTACTCCACGTTTTCGTCTCTTTGCAGCATACATCAAACAACATATCAATAGAGCTAACAGCAGACTTGAAACCCCGACAAGAATCCACCATGGCCAGTATAAGTCACGTATGCTATTCCATATTTCAGACATAGATGATTTCGATGTCATCATGTCTACAATAGAAAGAAAAAGGTCTAGACTATAGTCAAATAAATTAGTCGAACAGCTTTAACAAAAAAAAAAAAAGAAAAGAAACTGACTATAGATAAATACATTGTAATTCTTCAATGAAACTAGAGGCTCTAAAGAGCCTGTGTCGCTCACCTTGGTCTATGTGAATATTAAACAAAGGACACAGATGGATTCATGACGAAAATGTGTTTTGGTGATGGTGATGTGTTTGTAGATCTTACTTTACTGATCATTCTTGCTGCTTACAATTATCTCTATCTATAATAAACTTGGACCAGTCGTTACAGTGTTAGTGGAAAAAGTTAGTATAAAATTTACAATGAAATTTTATGAAAATTGTTAAAAATTGACTATGAAGGGCAATAACTCCGTAGGGGTCAATTGACCATTTTGGTCATGTTGACTTATTTGTAAATCTTACTTTGCTATACATTATTGCTGTTTACAGTTTATCTCTATCTATAATAATATTCAAGATAATAACAAAAAACAGCAAAATTTCCTTAAAATTACCATTTCATGGACAGCAACCTACCAACGGGTTGTCCGATTCATCTGAAAATTTCAGGGAAGATAGATCTTGACCTGATAAACAATTTAACTCCCGTCAGATTTGCTCTAAATGCTTTGGTTTTTGAGATATAACCCCAAAATTGCATTTTACCCCTATGTTCTATTGTTAGCCATGGCGGCCATCTTGGTTGGTTGGCTGGGTCATCGGACACATTTTTTAAACTAGATACCCCAATGATGATTGTGGCCAAGTTTGGTTTAATTTAGCGCAGTAGTTTCAGAGGAGAAGATTTTTGTAAAGTTAACGACGACGGACGACGGACGCAAGTGATAAAAAAAAGCTTACACTGTCCCTCGGGCCAGGTGAGCTAAAAAAAAACCAAACGACTTTACTATAAATACTTCAGATGTACGTAGAATACCAAAAAGACATATATTCGTCGAAGAATAACAAACAACAACTTGACCAAAATAAAACGATAAAAACATGTGTATCGATAAATATTCTGATTCCAATTCGATGTCATCATGACGTCATAACGATTTTCACTTGACATTGTGTCCAACAGAATAAAAGTTCTACTTATTATTTTTCCTTGATAAATGTAAGGATCACAATAAATGTAAATATTTTACGTATACACTGAGTCATATATATTTCATTTTTGTGTTAAAAGGCAATTGTAGCACATTTTCTTGTACTAATAAAATTGTATATTTAAATAAACAAGAATATATTTGTCCTAGGTACACGGATGTTTCATCCGCACATATTTTTTTTTTATGTTCAGTGGACCCTGGAAAAAGGGTAAAATCTCTAATTTGACATTACAATTAGAAAAATCCTATCATAGGGATGTGTTCTAAGTTTCAAGTTCATCAAAAACTACCTTGATCAAAAATTTTAACTAAACACTTTAACCTGAAGCGAGACGGACGAACGAACGAACGAACGGACGAACGTACGAACGGGCGAACAGACGAACGGACGCACGACCGAACGGACGCACAGACCAAATGGGGCATAAAAAAAGACTGTTATAAAAAAGTATATTAAGTTTTGGTAGTTCTGAATTTATATCGTGTACGATAAAATGAACAAAATTTGTTGACCTCATTGGCGGATCATAAAGGGGGGGGGGGGGGGTTCCGTGGGTTGGAACCCCCTTTTCTTGGCCGATCAATGCATTTGAATGGGAACATATAGTTGGAACACCCCCCTTTGTCCTGGGTTGGAAACCCCCCCCATTTTTAAATGGCTGGATCCGCCACTGGACCTACTAACATACATCTCTCGGATACATGCAATTTAAATAAAAAAACAAGTATAATGTTCTTAAAATGAATAAAAGTGGTTTTTTTCTGAAAATATCTCTTACTCTAGGCGAATTCTTGCACTAAAAAAGGAACTTGTAATAGAATGCATATTTACTATTTGAGGTATTAGTTGATCCAATCGTTGCTATACTTTGTTCAGTTGTTGATGAAGTTGTCAGATCAGTTGTTGAAGTTGTCGGAACAGTTGTTGTAGTTGTCGGAACAGTAGTAGTTGTTTCTTTAGATGTCAGTTTGGTATTTGTCTGTTCGGTAGTTGTCAGTTCAGAAGTTATTTTAACAGTAGTTATTGGTTTGGTAGTTGTCAGTTTGGTAGTTGTCAATTCGGTAGTTGTCGGTTCGGTAATTGTCTGTTCGGTAGTTGTCAGTTCAGAAGTTATTTTTACAGTAGTTGTTGGTTTGGTAGTTGTCAGTTCGGTAGTTGTCAATTCGGTAGTTGTCGGTTCAGTAGTTGTCAGTTCGATTGTTGTCGGTTGGGTAGTTGTTGCTTCGGTAGTTGTCTGTTCGGTAGTTGTCTGTTTTGTTGTAGTCGGTTCGGAAGTTGTTAGTTCTGTAGTTGTCTGTTCGGTAGTTGTCAATTTTGTAGTTGTTCTTGCAGTAGTTGTTTGTTCGATAGTTGTCGGCTCGGTTGTTGTCGGTTCAGTAGTTGTCTGTACTGTTGTAGTCGGTTTAATAGTTGTCGTTTGTGTAGTTGTTAGTTCTGTAGTTGTCTGCTCGGTAGTTGTTTGTTCTGTTGTTGTCGGTTCTGTTGTAGTCAGTTCAATAGTTGTCGGTTCGATCGATGTTGTAATTGCTGATTCAGTAGTTACTATCGTGGAATCAGCTTGTGTTGTTTTTTCTATTGTTGCTGTTAAAAAAAACCAAATTGTGATTGTTTACTAATATAACATGAAATTTTATGCACTTGTAAATTAGATTGTTTAAGTAAAAGTAAATGAATAAAATTGTCCTCTATTCTTTGTTTTGTTTAAGATATTCATTTATATCTTTATATCATGATCGATGGTATGGAAAATTGATAAATTAACGATACAAATGAATGTTCCTAGAAATCATGCTGAAAAATGTAAATGGAGCTAAAATCAGCACTCATTATAAAAACAAGAATTGGTTCTAATTGCAAAGTTTTGGGAATTGCTAAAAATTTGAATATAGCAAAGTAAGCACTATCTTACCTGAATAGGGAGGAGTAAACACCATCCTCACAAATTTCTCGTTTCCATCATCGAACATGAACTCGTTATCAACCTTCGCAATACACAAAACAGGGTACCAGTCGCCCTGGCTCATTGACAGGTAAATAGAAATTGTAATGACGCCATTGTTATCAACTTTATATCTCTAAAAAATAAAATATATACAATGATATTTATTTTCGAAATGTAGGTTATTAATCCTATTGATGTCCGCGTAATTGTATTTAAATGTACATGTATTAAAAAAAAGAGACAACAAATGCTATAAAATAGACATTTAAGTGATTATTCTAATTCCAGGATAACACAGTTTCGTACAATGTAGCGCATTAATTCTTCCGGTGCCCAAAGACTTTAAATTTACCATATGTTTTGTAAACGTTATTGAAAATGTATACTTATATTATATATAACGGTTGGCGTCGTACCCCACAATATGGCCACTTTGCTTCATCATACATCTCGATAACTATAAAATCACCAAAAGAAGGTGTGTCTTTTTTATCTGCTGGCCAACTACCAAGGCATGAGAATGGCCCATAATAAGGAGCAGCTGAAAAACATAAGCTACTTATGGTTATATATGTAACTTTAACGTGGTAAGGTTAAACTAAGCACGAGAAATGGAAGGGGTCGTAATTCTGTAACACTGAATATATATGATAAAAAATTAACATGTTAGATTTATACTAAAAAATCATTCAAATTATCGTTAAATGTGAATATAACACATAAGTTATCCTCATTTTGACTTTTGCACAAATCGACCGGAATATAGGTACTTTATCTTCAGTTTCCCCTAATCTGTCAACACTGAGTCGTTGAGTTCCAGACTCGCACGTTCGACTTCCATCTTAAAATATTTCGATTCCAATTTTTCAGTTGGTAGGTCAGTGGTTCTCTTCTGGTATTCAGGCTTTTCCTATGATATAGACGAGAAAGCTAAAAGTGGCGTTAAACACCAATGTTCAATCAATTATGGTAGAGTAGTCATCTCGTGACTATATATAAACAAAATTATACAATTAATAGAAGTTTCTGCTAGAGAATTAAACTGAGATTACATCCTAACTCCTTTGTTCTAACAGGGGTGATCTGAGTCGGATCACCTCTGCCAGATCACCCGAGCTTGAGTGAGCCGGAGACCAAAGGGTGATCTGACACTGATCGACACACCAAGTCCAAATGGGATAACTATTTAAACCCCAGCTGTTTTAGATACGACGAAAAAACGTTTACATGCAATTCATAAAATATAGTTTAGAACGCCACACAACCATTATAATATACTTTATGTATTACTATATAAAGTACATGTATACCCTTTATGATTCAAAAACACGGTGGTTAGATATCAAATCATACCAACTCACCCAACTCAGATCAATAGGCTCACACTAGATCGCCACTCAATACAGATATCGCATATCGCCCAACTCTTGTTTACTGACTCGCCCCACTTTTGAAAATGTGTAAAATCAAATTAAACAATTAGTCTGGCAACTCACTTATTTACGAAAGGGGTATAAACCCAACTGAATAAAGGTATACCAACTCGCCCCACTTATAAAAAATATCGCTTCCTTTAAGTATGTTTAATTTCGGACAGTTGGTATCCAGTCGTCCTGGTGTAGTAGTATGTGTTTTTGGTTTAATACAGATAAAAAACACTGGACTTTTTTTACGTAAATTTTGGTAGATAGTATTTTCCGTATAATTAATTATAAGTGCTATAGTGTATTTGGCATTCCAGCCAAAATGTCACAGAAAAAAAAAAGAAAGCATGCAAAACAAAGAAACTCAAGCTGGGGTGATCTGGTAGGGGTAATTCGACTCAGATCACCCTTTCCTTACGTCGTACCACCTTCCCTGTCATGAATGTGACCTACCGAATTAGACTATTTATCGGATTTGTTATCTCATAAGCAACACGACGGGTGCCACATGTGGAGTAGGATCTGCTTACCCTTCCGGAGCACATGAGATCACCCCTAGTTTTTGGTGGGGTTCGTGTTGTTATGTCTTTAGTTTTCTATGTCATGTCATGTGTACTATTGTTTGTCTTTTTGTCCCTTTCATTTTTAGCCATGGTGTTGTCAGTTTAATTTCGATTTATGAGTTTGATTGTCCCTCTGGTATCTTTCGTCCCTCTTTTTGAACAAAGGAGCTGGGATGTTACATTCAGGGGAACATTGATTGAATAGTTACCGGATGTTATATTCAGGGGAACATTGATGAAATAGTTACCTAATGATTCATCCAGGGAAACATTGATTGAATAGTTACCTGATGTTATATTCAGGGGAACATTGATTGAATAGTTACCTGATGTTACATCCAGGGGAACATTGATGGAATAGTTACCTGATGTTACAATCAGAGGAACATTGATGGAATAGTTACCTGATGTTACATCCAGGGGAACATTGATGGAATAGTTACCTGATGTTACATTCAGGGGAACATTGATGGAATAGTTACCTGATGTTACATTCAGGGGAACATTGATGGAATAGTTACCTGATGTTACATCCAGGGGAACATTGATGGAATAGTTACCTGATGTTATATTCAAAGGATCATAACAACTCTTCAAACCGATGACTTCATCCTGAATATAGGCTTTAGAAGTTTGACCAGCACAGTAGTCAGGGTTTCCTTTATCACTGAAGATGAAGTCATAGGTAGTGAAATCAAACGGGCAGTTTGCATACTGAAAGTTGTCTAGAAAAGAAAATGAAAATATCATAGTGATTTTTAAATTTTTTTTTTTTAAACTGTTCATTTTTAAAATAAACTATATAAAGACATGCACATTTCTCTTATGTTTTTGCATTAAAATTCTTTGCAAAATATGTTATGAATGTTGTTTCTGTATTGGTGTATGAAATCTGCTCCGACACCACATACAGCCAATGATATAAGACAAGAACATCACCATGACTTATCTGTAGGTTAAGCGCAGTGATCTTGTTTTCAGTAACTGCGAGCATTTTGTGTTACGACATTAACCATTGTTTTATTGGACGTTGTTTTTGTTTACCAGTATTAGATTTTAAAGTATTTTTTCTGTTTTTAATTATTAGTCTATTAGTAGACTTTTGTTTAGGGGCCAGCTGCAGGACGCCTCCGGGTGCGGGAATTTTTCGCTACATTGAAGACCTGTTGGTGACCTTCTGCTGTTTTTTTCTATGGTCGAGTTGTTGTCTCTTTGGCACATTCCCCAGTTCCATTCTCAATTTTATTTCGTTTGTTTCCCATGCCGTTGAAATATTCTCTTTGACTTATCAATTGGGATGTCTCTTTGTTATCTTCCGCCTATTTTATCTTAAGAGAATATATTATATTTGACATCGTCATGACAGCGTTTCCCAAATCTACTGACTGAATGCAAAATTTCAATTGGAAATAAACAAGAAGGTGTCCTCAGTACACGGATTCCCCATCCGCACTATCAATTTCTATGTTCAGTGGACCGTGAAAATGAAGGAAATTCTCTATTTTGTCATTAAAATTAGAAAGATCATATCATAGGGAATATGTATACTAAGTTTCAAGTTGATTGGACTTCAACTTCATCAAATCTACTTCGACCAAAAACTTTAAAGCTGGACGAACGGACGGACGGAACAACGGACGAACAGACGGACGGACGTACAGACCAGAAAACATAAATCCCCAAAATGGGCAATAACAAATACAAATTAAACTTCAACTAAGCTGTATTTGTTTTCATCATAGCGTCTTGTTTTGCAACTAAGAAAGTTAAATGAACCTTTGATTTTTAGACTTCGACTTTCTTTTGAATTACCGATCTTTATATATAAAACAATGATGTGTTCTTCTGCAATTCGTTCAATTGTAATATAAGGCTTGACATATCAAATCACCCAGGACAAATGCTGATGCAACACACACAATGAACTCTCTGTGTATATATGGCAATGCATTTATATTTTTGTTGGTGTATAACTTTATATTTTGTTTTTATTTTACCATGATAAAGTAGTGGAGAACCTTTATAGTTTTTCGATATTTTTTAAGTTGTTTCTTCTCTAAAATTACGTATAGTATTAAACAGCTTGTAGGTCATTTTAGCAACTTAACAAGAAAAATGACAAAACAGACATGGAGCATCACTAATAGTCAGGTGTTTGTACAACATTATTTCTATTATTTAAGGATGTTCACTACTCAGTTTCAAAATAACAAGTCAAAACTGGAAAAAAGGATTCCGAACAACTTACAAAGAGTCCAGAGCAAGAGGAGCGAATATCCTTAATCACCCTATAAATAGCATATCATCATCGTCCATTATATTCGTTTCTTTAGCTCACCGTTTAAGATGTGCCGCGGCGTAAACTCCTCCAAAAAACAACCCAAACAAACAACATAAGATCATTCAAATTCATACATATAGAGTATTTTTTTACGAATTATTTTGTATGGTATTTTGTCGATCTTATGTTAAATCGAGCAACTTTCCTTAAATATCATATAATACATACACTTTGAAAGAGCTATACTGACAGAACCTGCAGTAAATAGACCAACACAATCTTGTGCACTGGTTATAGTGCCGGTAGATGAAAACTCGTCTGAAAATTTTATAAAAAAAAATACAAATTAATGTTATACCAAACGTATTGACTTATATTAAATTGGCTTGTTTAATTTTCATAAAATTTGGACAAAAATATATACGTTTACTCAGATCTGACAAAGGAAGATAAAAACTTATTGATGTAGATTTGACGCTAACATTAAAAAAAAACCAGGACGTTTGAAGTTCATTGGCATTTCTACCCTAATACTAGTATGGAAATTATAATTATCTATTTTATCACAATGGTAAACATAAACGTATGTGAAGCGTTTTGTAATGAAAATTCCTTAAAACGCACCTTTGTCAATACATTTACAGACAAACAGACAGATAGACAGACAGACAGACAGACCGTTCAAAATTAACAGTTTGAATCAAAATATTAAAGGGAATTAAAAATAAGTTAGACAAAATATAATACATCTTATTTTAAAAAATCTTATTGTAGAGAATTATTATTAACGTATCATGTGTAGCCATGACATATATCCAACTGTACATTTTCTTATTGCCATAGTACACCAGGCAATTAACATAAAAACCCAACACTGTAAGTAACATTGTCGAACTGTTTGTAGCCATGACATTTATTAAGGCTCTTGTCCAAACTGTCATCTTAATCATCGCCATGGTACATCAGGTAGTTAACATAAAACTCATTACTCTGAGTTTGAGAGAAAATGGATGCCTGTTCTCTATGAAGGGAATATTTTGTTGAAAAGATTATATTCAAGAGTTTAAAAAAAATCTTACGGTAGAATTCCCTGAGTACATTGTCGAACTGTGTGTAGCCATGACATAAATTAAGGCCCTTGTCCAAACTGTATATTTTGACATCACCATAGTACATCAGGCAGTTAAAATAAAAACTAATACTGTAAATTTTTAGAGATAAAGGAGGCCTTTTCTCTATGTAGAGAATACTTTGTTAAAAAAGTATATATTCAATAATTTTAAAAATCGTACTGTAGAATTCCCTGAGTACATTGTCGAACTGTTTGTAGCCATGACATATGTCAATATCCCTCTTCAAACTGTAAATATTCCAATCGCCGTAGTACATCAGATAGTAATAGTATCCTGATATTGAGTCAAAATATTCATCTACACATGAAGGGGATGCACCTGCAGAATGAAGAATCAAACAAATAAACATTATGTTTGAAGATATTCGCTACTCTGTTTCCAAATAAAAAGCTTTTATGAAGACTGTTTTAAATTGATAGTTATATATAACTAAAGAAATTATAAAAGCAGAAAAAAATAAAGGGTTCGAGTGCTTTTTCGAGATGTAAGCCATTAAAAATTTCGCGGGAAATGATTTTCTCTAAATACCTACATTTATATTGGCATCTTTTTTTCTGTCAAAAATTGTAAAAACGTGACAATTTAGGGATTAATTGATAAATTTTTAAAGATTGCATTAAAACTATATGTAGTAAAATTTGAAATTAAAATATGAGTAACAAGCAGAATTTTTAAATGGCATTACATGAATAAAACCAGAGAATTCCAAATATCTAACAAAAATTTAAAAAAAATTACAAGTGAAGCGAGCATCCTTATACTTTCTTCGGAGAAAATGAATATGGCCAATTTACACTTTTGATAATTTAATTTGCGGTGAGAGGAAGTTTGAACATCAAAAAGAGGGAAAAGAATAAAGAAATTAAAACAATAAGTGAAAAAAAAAAACAACAGATAACTCCATGGTTAAATTTTTTAGCCTCTAATAATCAGGTTTAATGCGAGCATCAGCGAGCGACAGTACAATACGACTCCAGTACAAATACAGCTGATAATTAAAGACACGAAGCAGTTTTTGCCTTTATCCTGCAATTATTTGTTTTACGTTTTTTTCTTCCAAATCCTTGAATTTGTTTTTTGAAAGAAATCGACATGACTTCGATCAACACGGACCGCAATGAGGACCCAAAATAGTGATGTAAGGCAGCAACCATTTGATTTTCTGGGGGGGGGGGGGGGGGAGGGGGGGGGTTTTTTGGTTTTTTTTGGAAAAAAAAGTTTGTTTCCAGTTTTTGGAGAAAAAAATAATTTGTTTTTGATTCTGAGAAAAAAAAATTGTTTGTTTCACCCTCAGCTGCCACTATATGTAATGCTAAAATAGAAAGAAAACAATTGTTTTCGACTTGTCGCGAAAAAAATAGATTGTTTTTCGCCACAGGCGGAAAAAAAAAATTTGTCCAGAAAAAAAAACCATAGCCCCCCCCCCCCCAGAAAATCAAATGGTTGCTGCCTAAACAGTAATATGACATGACCGTTTGCTCGCAGTAAACGCAGGATACCAGGAGACGATTTCTATACTATTAAACGAGAAGACCTCATTTTGTGTGTCGCTTCTCTTCCTTACACAATAAATCAATCATCATGCTTCTGTGTCTTATAGGTAACATGCATAGTCGCATTTTTCATCCATTCTTATGACTATTCAAATTGAGTTATTTTGGGAGAAAAACGACAAAAAGGAGTCCGGATATGATTCCGTCATCAGACTGAATTTTCGTCATAGATGAGACTTCCGGTTTGAAACATGCACACACACACACACACACACAACCAATCGTATGATAGATAACAAAAATGAAAAATAAATAAGCCAATCAGAGCGTTCTAAAAAAATAAATAAGCCAATCAGAGCGTTCTCAATATCATGGTGTTTAGATCGCAAGAACCACAACTATTATACCTCCTTATAGAGGACAATTATTTTTCGCGTTTATCTACATGTAAACTACGATTATACTACTTCAATATACAAAGACTCTCTGTATTCTGGCTACTGTTTTGTTTGAAACGTTAACGTTTACTATCTAAAGGGTCTTACCAGTTGCATATATATTAAAAATAAGTAAAACATGTGACACAACTACAACCAATCGTATGATAGATAACAAAAATGAAAAATAAATAAGCCATTCATCTAGCGTTCTCCATATCATGGTGTTTAGATCGCAAGAATCACAACTATTACAAAATGTATACCTGCTTAGAGAGGACAATTATTTTTCGCGTTTCATATCGATTCATGGTGTTTAGATCGCAAGAACCACAATTATTATACCTCCTTAGAGAGGAGAATTATGTTCTGCGTTTATCTACATGTAAATTACGTTGTTACTACTTTAATATATAGAGACTCTCTGTATTCTGTCAGGGACTTTCTATGTTAGTATGTAGAAAGTCCCTGATTCTGTCTACTGTTTTATTTGAAATGTTTACTATTTAAGGGGTCATACCACTTGGATATATATTAATAAGTAAAACATGCTTCATCTAAAACTACCTCGACCAAAAACTTTAACCTGAAGCGGGACAGACGGACGGACGGACGGACGACCGACTGAACGAACGAACGAACGCACGGATACACAGACTAGAAAACATTATGCCCATAAATGGGGCATATAAATTTATGGGCATAAAAGTTTATGGTTGAAAGTGAAAATAGTGATTTGGCAAAAATGAAAGTAAGGTAGAGATTAAAGGGAGGCAGTTACTTTTTTGGGACGTCGGGATCGGGCGTTTTTAAGCTCGGGATTTGGGGATTGATCCTTACGTAATCCGGGAATATCTTTTTCGATTTCGGGATTTCGGGATATGAATTTCTTTAAATGTTGTATATCGGGATTTGGTGATTTTAAGCCCGGGATTTCGGGATCAGGACCCCTCCAACCACCCCTCAAATTAGCCTAAGTCGGTCTTAGTCATTTATGCATGATTCATATCCTACCATTGGTATGTTAATAAGGCTCTCAAAAGAAAAGGCACTGATGAATTGTCCTAGAAGCATATTTTATTAGACTAATAATGGTCTATATATAAGCAGTTACATTTATTTCATGTTTGAAACGGTGCAAATTTTAATTTGATTTGACTTTTACCAACAAAGGCATTGTAGCAAAGGAGAAGAATAATTGTGGTCTGAGTCAAGAAACACGAAAATAATTAAAGGAAACAAATATCGGACTTTGGAAAAAGGGAGAGGGCTTTTGATACCTTTTATGAAATTCTCCATACATAATATCTTTTACAAAAAAATCATCCTAAAACAGTTCACAAGCTGTATATGCCCGCGTGTGTGTTCTAGTATTTATTTATAGTAGAAAGGTCGATTGTCATTCTTCACAACTCGGCCGATTCCGTACCTCAACGATAGAAGGAGAGTAGCGGAGTCAACCGAGGATTGCCGATTGGTCGATTGCAGGATAAAAACTTTTTAACGGGCGACAAAACATAATACATAAGTTTTATTTACCCATGGCCGATCCATCCGTTGTATAGTAATCCACCACACTGTATCCAGCCGTGAATTGTCTTTTAAGTATTGGTGTCGCAAACCAGTATGTAACCCCTGCAGTTGCTGTTGTCCATTCGACTGGAAATCCTTTTCCTAAACATGCTGTAGATACCAGTGTTCCTGGTTGAAGACACAAACATGTAAATCTGAATTATCTGAATTCTATTGCAACATCAATTGTAATACTCAATTTGATTAGATAACGTCACCATTTTGCATGGCATTAAAAATGTCGACTGTCAGTTATCTATAAAGGATTACCCCTTTAAATCATATGAAACGCTCTCTCTCTCTCTCTCTCTCTCTCTCTCTCTCTCTCTCTCTCTCTCTCTCTCTCTCTCTCTCTCTCATTTAAAATACATAAAGATGTTACCAAAATGCGCTTTGCGTGCTAACAAACTCATCTTTGATGAAACACTCGCTCCATTTCAGATAAAAACACGCGCTCGTTCCAAATGTTTTATTGCATGACAATTCTAGAGTAGATTGAATAAGTTTAATACATAATTATACATAATAATTTTAAAGCAAAATCAATGTCAATATAGGAAACAGAATTCTCTGGAATTGAGTCTTATTTACTAACTGTCGGCAAAAAGCAACCACTCCTTTAATTTAAAATGTGCAGGACTAATATAACAACAATTCCGTTCATTTTAATCTTACGGAGTGTTTCGTTCTAAAATCAGTTGCATTTTTTCTGAGAATCTGCATGCGTTTTATTATTACATGGTTCAAAATGAATCCGGCGCTTAAGATGAAAATATTATTAATACTTATAGTTTTATTACCTTGTAACAGGAACAGTATACCAACAAAAAGGTTAGAACCTAAAGAAACGACTTTACAGAATAGTTCCATCAAAATTCTAGATTATCGACTGTTCAGAAATACATTCCTCAAGCAACTGTTATTTTTCGCTTTCTTTGAATGAAAAACATACAAAGAAATATCAACTTTGGTCCAATCAAATTCAGAATCAGGTTTGTTTTTTCATTTTTATTTTGATAATTAAAATTGAAGCACTTAGAAAATGGTCAAGTGTTGGCACATGCAATTATACCATGAAGACATGTGGTCCGAAGTACTACGAAGTATACATCCGTAACAATACCAAAAATCCGAAACAACGACCCGGTGTAATGTCAATTGTGTTTACAGAAATAAATGACTTCTGTAAGCCTACTTAAAGGACTGATAAATTACAATGTGTACAATTGTTATTAACTTAAAATACTGTTTATTTTGAAAATAATGGATATTATTTGCATATCAATATAAAATGATATTGCTTTTTAATATATGTATGTCAAAGATATTAGTTTACTAAAATTTACCTACCCTGTATACATCATATTAGGTCACTAGCACACTATGTAACAAATTTATCTTACCGACTATCATTATTTGTTGAATTTATACTGAAGTTGTCTTATTTGCTATTATAACACATCTTCTTATTTCTGTGTTAAAGTGTTCAAGTGTTCAATTTCAAGAACCTTCTTCAATTGGTCTGCACTAAACAACTGTTCATGCAAACGATGTATATTTATTATCAACAACATTGATACGACAATATTAAACAGAACTTTAATACTTTTAAATAATCAATTAGTGCCCAAGTCGTAAATCCACAACTAACCGTGTATTAAAATAAGCCCCGCCTCCCTACTAACCTAATATGGAATATACCCGGTCTCCATGAGGTCGATTTTAACCAATCATATTCTTAGAAATATATAAGAGGTAAGATAAGAACAATTTCATCCCAGCTCCTTTGTTCTAACAGGGGTCATCTGAGCCGAATCGCCACTACCAGATCACTCCAGTTTGAGTTTATTTGTTTTGCATGCTTTCCTTAGTCCTGTACCATTTTGGCGGGAATGTCAAATCCACTATAAAAGTTATAATTGCTTCTGTGTAAAAATCAAGGTGTGGTCACCACTTCACCCCCTCCAATTCATTACATAAAAATATCCCTACTCTGACACAAAATAGTGCTTTTTATGTTATTGCTGACTAAAATAACGTACAATTTTGCAGACATGAATCTTTTGGTGAAAGAGAAATATACTTAATGGTTAACTACGACACTATAAATATTAATCACTATTATTTTTAGGATTGATTGATGGATTGATTGTTTGTACACCAAAATGAAAATTACGTCACGTCATTGGTTGCATTTCCATTGATTATGACACTTTTAACCAATCACGACTTTTTGGTGTACACAATATTACCCAAGATGCATTAAATTCTGAAACGGCGAATTGTACTTGCATGCCATCGTTACATTCTTCCAAGTTTCAAGCAAAATAGCAAGACTATTCATTCTCATTTTTCCAATCGCTTAATATTTGGCTTAAAAATATGACTTGCAGTCAAACTTGTTGAAATGATCTAGGCTACCTTTTTTCTCATAGTGTCGGACACTACTTAATACAAATGTATTTAAGGTGCATATAATTTTTGAAATTTAAACTAAAACAAATCAACAAAAGCAACTTTATATTATGCTTCCTTCTCTCAACTTTTCATCGACAATATGAACATGGTGAACACACGTTTTCTATTTTTTTTCATCTGTTTCCGCTGTAAATCTACTAATTAGTTAGGATAAATACTCGTCTACATGTACTAGACTGCATAAGTTTACATTCAAATTTAATTTGTTTTTGAAGACCTGTTGGTGACCTTCTGCTGTTTTTTTTCTATGGTCGGGTTGTTGTCTCTTTGACACATTCCCCATTTCCATTCTCAATTTTATTTTGTTACTTAAAACATGTTCTGTTGAATTGTATACTACTACTAAAAAATCAGAAGTACAAAGTTATGTAAATATTTTGGAAGTAGTTCGATCGCTTTGTGTACATAAAGCTCGCCAGTGGCTCTCGAATCAAAATATTTTACAAATGATAGGCTAGCTTTAACATAAAGAAAGCTTTTGCTATAAAAAAAAACAAGCCGGGCACCGAAAAGCATAACATAAAAAAGATCAAAAGAAAACTTGAGATCCATGAAATTGTACCCTCCTTAAACTGTGATATTTAAGGGGGTACTACATGTAGCATTTAGGTTATTGCAATACTGCAAAAGAATTTTGCCCTTCATAGTTTATTGCTTTTCTTCTTAAGATTATTTTCATTTCAGAAAGAAACACAACTGATAAAAGAAAAAGAAAGAAATGATAAAAATTAATTCATTTTTTCTAAAGTTGACTTTGAATGCTTTTCAATCAAGTCCTACTCGAAAAATTGAGTTATGTGAACAATATTAAGTTGGAATTATGGCTCTTCAAGTTAATCCTTAAAATAGTGTATATCTAATATTTTATTTGCATTACTTTTAAGCCAGATTTTAAACATCGTTTTTAACACTTGAAAAAATTTGTAACCTAGTTTTGAAATATTCACTTAATTGAAAATTAGAAAAATTTAAACGGGTCATTTAGTTCTATATACTTGAATTAATATCAATGTTATTGTCAAAGCCATTGGTGACATTCGTTTCAATCGCTACTATAATTTTGAATATATTGTTGTATAAAAAGAAGATGTGGTATGATTGCCAATGAGACAACTGTCCACAAGAGACCAAAATGACACATACATTAACAACTATAGGTCACCGTACAGCTTTCAACAATGAGCAAAGCCCATACCGCATAGTCATCCGTAAAAGGCCCCGATATGACAACGTGAAACAATTCAAGGAGAAAACAAACGGCCTTATTTAAATTAAAAAAATGAACGAAATACAAATATGTAACTGTAGTCCATTAATTGATGTTGCTGAAACGGCAGTTGGTTTTCCCGTTGTAATTCTTTTACATTTGTCATTTCGGGACCGTATATAGCTTACTATATATGCAGTACATGGGTTTAGTTCATTATGGAAGATCGTACGGGAAATAGTTGTTAACTTCTATCATTTCATTTGGTGTTAGATGAAAAGTTGTCTCATTGGCAATCGTACATTTTCGTATTTTTGCAATTTTTTCCATTGTAGATTATAAGAATATTCAGTGCAACCAAATACGGGAGTTTAATACCTCTTCTTATTATAATTGGATGAAAAAAGGTTTCCCAAGTAATGTCCAAGTATATATATATAATGTATAAACACTGATTTTACAAATATGCATGCTATTTTTACGGCTTGTACGAGATCTTTACGGACAACCCTCGTACTTTTGAGTTTTGTACCTTTTTTATGTCAAATTCTTAGTAAGGACTGGTCCCCTCCCGTGCACCATACGGATATCTTTCCTGTCAGAGTCAGACAAATAAATGACAAGGAACCAGGCTAATTTCTACAATAACTTCTTGTTTTTAGAAACATCTCTATAACTGGTTGAAACATTTTTTTTCAGTGAATTTCAAGCTTTATTTTTTCCGCAGAACATTGGCACGGATCATTGTGAGGTGGTAAAGGCGTACGCATAGAAAATAATCATATTGTGTTTTTTTGACGATTGTAGGTAAGGGATAACGCTTAAAAATAGCTAAATAATGTGTTTTTTTTCACGATTGCAGAATACAGTCGTTCAAAAAAATAAAAAAATAGTCCCTCTTTGCTCAGCGGAATATTGATTCCTTTTGTGGAATTACGCCCCCTTTCAGAAATCCTGCATCGGTAGATGGCCGTGGTTTGACTTTTGCCATTAGAAAAAAAAGGAGGTTAAACTGTTAAGTGAACACAAAGTTATGTCAAACAAATTCGTGAAAAATATATTATTGTTTGAACTCTATACTTTATACTTTTTAATTGTCCATTTATGATTTATATATTTAAATTTTGATATCTAATATTTGACTTTTTGATTTGGCCGCGCTCTATATTCTGTCAAACTAAATATTTAATATATATCGTTGACCATGGATTGAACTATTCGTCCTTTTATTTGTTTTTCATTCAACCAAGGATAAATATTTTGACTTTCCGTGTATTATTTACCAACATTAATTTAAACTACAATGCCACTTACATTTGTTGAAATAAGACATAATTTGCTATGGGTATAGTTATTTGGTTTTCTCTAAATGCAGAAATTTCTCTATTTCTTTTCTTCATTTTTCAATAATAAGTATTTTTCAAATATCTTTATTGTATAAGATGTATTTTATTTCACAGTAGAATAATAATCTCCTTGCTAACACTAAATTGATTTTAGACACGGAATATTTTTACTATTGAAAGTTGTTAATTGTTTATTACCACGAGTAGTACTGTATACTTATTTCAACATTTACGCTGTTTGTGAATTTCATTCAAAAGTATAATGAATCAACTAATAAATGCAGTTAACAAAGAATAGAATTGAGAAAGGAAATGGGGAATGTGTCAAAGCGACAACAACCCGACCATAGAGCAGACAACAGCCGAAGACCACCAATGGGTCTTCAATGTACCGAGAAACTCGCGCACCCGGGGGCGTCCTTCAGCTGGCTCCTAAAAAATATGTATAGTAGTACAGTGATAATGAACGTCATACTAAACTCCGAATTATACACAAGAAACTAAAATTAAAAATCATACAAGACTAACAAAGGCCAGAGGCTCCTGAATTGGGACAGGCGCAAAATTGCGGCGGGGTTAAAGATGTTTATAAGATCACAACCCTCCCCCTATACCTCTAGCCAATGTAGAAAAGTAAACGCATAACAATACGCACAATGTTTGCCGAAAAAAAGAGAATACTTGATGTTCCTATCTTATTGACACGTGACTACGACAATCCATTGAGCCTCTATACCTATAAAATGATTTCAAACAGATCAAATTATTTAATCATGTCAAGCCAAGGCTCCGTGTTGAACACCGTACTTTGATCTATAATGGTTTACTTTTACAAATGTGACTTGGATTGAGCACTCATTGGCACTTATATCACATCTTCTTCTTTCTACAAACATTTAAAAACTGCTACTTACATTCCTTTAAAAAATTTTAATCCTTCATTTGTAATGTTTATATTTGAATTTACATTTAAGAGTATTTGATTTGTATATGCTGTCGTCATTATAAATATGTACATATTATTGTTTGGCTTTAACTTTTTGACCCGTCAATATATTTTCTATTTTTTTGCACTGAAATTGATCACTTGATGTTTTAGTAATTATCAATTATAACCTATTTAAATTCGGGATGATATCCTAATTAATTGGTTCGGATCTATCATTAAACTAAATGAAGTCGAGTACCACCAGCTGAAATAAACAAATATTGGTACATCGGCTTATTAAGAATTTCAAACAACTGTATATTATATTTTAATTGAAAATACAATTTGTCTTAAACTAGCATAACAAACGGAATAAAGACATTTAACTTGGCGAACATTATTCGTTAACTTATTTCACTATTAACAATAACATCACGTATTTTGTGTGGGGTTCACACAGTGCTGATCATGGCTACCGAAAGAAAAAAAATTCGCACACCGGAAAATTGTATCGTAATTTTAAAATGTACTGCACCTTAAGTATACATTTTCTTAAATTAAGCATATAAGCTAAAATATTATTGCATAAAACATTTCTAATCACACATTTGTCAGGTCAGATATAAAATAATCACACAATTTTCCCTAGGATAGTCTTATTTCTGCCTCCTGTAATTAAAGTTATTGTGTATTGCTGTGTGTTTGTGTTTCTATTTTGGCTAGAGGTATAAGATCTCACAAAACATGTTTAACCCCTCCGCATATTTGCGCCTGTCCCAAGTCAGGAGCTTCTGACCTTTATTACTCTTGTATGCTTTTTTTTTTTTTTTTTTAACTATAGTACATATATATATTTCGGAGTTTAGTATGACGACCATTGTCACTGAACTAGTACACATTTTTGTTTAGGGGTCACGCCTCCGGAAGCGGGATTTACTCGCTGTGTTACAGATCAATTGGTGGCTTTCGATTAATTACTGCTATCTGGCATGACTCTCGGTAATAAAAATTCAGTACTCTGAGTACAGTAAATGCGCTCAAAACACCAAATCCAGTATTTTGATTAGTTGGTTCCTGAGTAGGAAAATCGTGTTTGAATTGTTTTATGACCACCAGGCCTTGAAAAGACGTTTCAGATAATTTAAACTCTGTATATGTCTAAAAATATTGCGCAGATACTTGTCTCTGTTGACCAAGCATCTACATGTTGGTTATGTGTGTTGCTGGGTTGATGTCATAATTGTGTATACTTCACAAGTCAAATTTATTTCGTTGTGTGCATTTATTATCATTTAGATAATATTACAAGGTTTTAAATGGGTTGCTCAAGGCACAGTAGCTTCCAAGGTTAAATCATAGTAGATTATATTCTACATTATTTCAATGATAAAGCAGTACTAGAATGAGACAGATGAGACGATTTATTGTTAAAACTGCATCAAGAGATTATAATATTTAGTGTAGTTACCAAATTATTATTGAACACTTTTAGTTGAAGACTGTAAGTTGACCTTGATGTCTCTTTATCATGTTTATTATTTGTCTCGTTTAATTGCTATCTCATTGGAAATTATTCAACATCATTCCTCATTAATTTTTAAATTTGAATTGGTGCAGGGATTTTTTTACGCGGATGAATAAAAATTGGGTCGTGAAATTCATCATATGAAATTCAACTATGAAATACAATTTTATGTAAGCATAGAGTTCACGATTTTGAGGTTGCAATACAGCATACTATATCACGGGTGTCATTCGGTTTAATGAGAGAAATGATCGTGAAAGAATATCTAACGGGGGTCAAGTATTGCGAGACGATTGTGCAAGCTCTGGTACCGGATCGTGAAAGACATTTATTGTAAATTCTAGTTCAGAATCTGTGAAAAATCGCTTAATTTTCAAAACGCGGAACAAATCTGAACAAAAAAATACGTCTGTCAAAATGGTTCAACTTCCTCAACATTACTGTGCAATAAGATAAAGAAAATATGCAGTACTTTATGAAAAAAACAGAAAAGGCACAATGCATGTCTGTTGAATTTATTTTAAAAATCACGCTATTTGTACCTATAATGGGCATATTTCAATATATCATGATATATTTGAAATTTAATCTTTGGTTTATCTGATAGTACAGTAAAATAAAAGTACGCTCTTCCCTTAAAAGCGCTAATTTGTTTATGAAAACCTTGAATTTTGTTGATTTTCATCAAAGGAGTAGGTCCGGTAAGGACCGATTTTCGCCTCAAATTTCAGGTTCATCTGACGAAAGATTTTGACCACTTTTTAAACACTTAAGTGTCTATTTTATTGGAATTAATTAGTTTATGTGAAAGATTTTAACAGATTTAGTCATTAAAAACGATCCGAATCAAGCTCAAATATGAAAAATCTACCTAATATGCCGAAAAATGTCACGTTTCAGATGGTTTTTGGTAAAAATGAAAGTGGCCGCATCCGTGTTCATCCTCAACCTTTATATACGTTATGTATTATCATAAAATACAACTTACATTTCAATATTAAGGATGAACACGAATGCGGCCATTTTCGTTTTACACGAAAACCGTCTAAAATTTAACTAAAATGCTAGAATTATGAGGATTTCAGTAATTTAGCATTACTTAATGGTGCTAGTACCGGATATATGTGCATTGTATTGTAAAAAACAGCCCATATTTATGTAGCAGAAGCATTCTACTGTCAAATAAATAACTAAAGGTTTACATTTTTACATTTTTGTAAAACTGCTATATTTTGGGGCCAAAAAGGGGTCTTACTGAACCTACTCCTTTGATCGTGAAAGATCAGGCAACGCATTATTTTGATCGTGAAAGATAATGCGTGGCCAGACTTAATACTTGTAATCAGAAGTCAATATTTCTTTCACCATTTGATATACCTATAATGGGCATATTTCAATATATCATGATATATTTGAAATTTAATCTTTGGTGTATCTGATAGTACAGTAAAATAAAAGTACGCTCTTCCCTTAAAAGCGCTAATTTGTTTATGAAAACCTTGAATTTTGTTGATTTTCATCAAAGGAGTAGGTCCGGTAAGGACCGATTTTGGCCTCAAATTTCAGGTTCATCTGACGAAAGATTTTGACCACTTTTTAAACACTTAAGTGTCTATTTTATTGGAATTAATTAGTTTATGTGAAAGATTTTAACAGATTTAGTCATTAAAACGATCCGAATCAAGCTCAAATATGAAAAATCTACCTAATATGCCGAAAAATGTCACGTTTCAGATGGTTTTTGGTAAAAATGAAAGTGGCCGCATCCGTGTTCATCCTCAACCTTTATATACGTTATGTATTATCATAAAATACAACTTACATTTCAATATTAAGGATGAACACGAATGCGGCCATTTTCGTTTTACACGAAAACCGTCTAAAATTTAACTAAAATGCTAGAATTATGAGGATTTCAGTAATTTAGCATTACTTAATGGTGCTAGTACCGGATATATGTGCATTGTATTGTCAAAAACAGCCCATATTTATGAAGCAGAAGCATTCTACTGTCAAATAAATAACTAAAGGTTTACATTTTAACAATTTTGTAAAACTGCTATATTTTGGGGCGAAAAAGGGGTCTTACTGAACCTACTCCTTTGATCGTGAAAGATCAGGCAACAGATGGTTTCGTTATTGAAATTCTAAATTGATGTTTAACCGCGCTAAATATTATATATGATAATCATACGAATAAGTCAGGAACGGAGTTTCAATCTGTAATTCAATAGTTGTTGTTTGTTTCTGTATTTGTTTGTCGTATAGTGTTTTGTAAATCAATGGTTTTCTCGTTTGAATAGTTTTATCATTATGTTAAATGGTGTCGGCGTTTGCTACATGTGGAAGTGCACACATTTACGACATGTTATTGCTTAAACGCACAGTTTCTTCTTCCCGCTAATAATAATATATAGTCACCATTTACACTTATATGCGAATGGCCGATTGACAGTCGCTCCAAAATATTTTGCAACATTTCAGTTAAAAAAAAACTTTTTTAAGTCTGGTAATATTTTCGTCATATTTCCAACAACTTTATTTTTCTTAAACATTACAAATATTACAAATATAACAAACAAACAAACTTCATTTTTGGAACACTATCACAAAGTTTACGTAATACATGTGTAGCTATTTATTTAGATAAACTGTATTAATCCATACATTTCGGAATTATTTAGCAACTATATCCAAATGACGAGGAAGTTCGAGGTTATTCAAGTAATAAGATTAAAGAAACTTTGGTTAACACAACAGCATTTTCAACAAAGTAGTTTATTTTTGTTTGACAAACTCGAAAAGAGGGGGAAAAGTAATAAAATGGTTACTTAAGCATTTACTTAATTTCTATCACGAAATAAATGCGTTTAATATTTTAGATACAGATACAATATAGTGCATTCGTAAAATTAATGTAAAACACTTTTTAATAGAAAATTTAAAAGAGATACATCAACAGTGTTTATTTTAGAATTGCTCAAGTCTGTAGGGCTTATTCCCGATTGTCCCACTTTTTTTTTAAATTAAGAGCTCATATTGTCCCACATGAAAAGTTCTGACTGGTCCACATTATTTTATGAGGCGAAATGTTCTTATCCCTTGTTAGATTGTCTCTATGGTTTTGTTTCAGATATATAAGCCAAAATCTACATTTTATGCGATACTCTTCTTTTAGACATTGCGGCCATCTTAATTATTGGGCGGGGTCATCGGATACTTTTTTGAAACTAAATACCCTAAGGATGATTTTGGCCATGTTTGCTTTAATTTTGCCAGTAGTTTCAGAAGAGAAGATTTTTGTAAAAATTAATGACGACGACGAATAATGAGAAAATGAGAAAAGCTCACTTAGTCCTATGGTCCAGGTGAGCTAAAAAGCAAAACGGACAAAAAGCAACGGACAAAAAGCAAAAGTGTCGGACAAAAAGCAAAAGTATCGGACAAAAAGCAAAACGGACAAAAAGCAACGGACAAAAAGCAAAAGTATCGGACAAAAAGCAAAATTATCGGACAAAAAGCAAAACGGACAAAAAGCAACGGACAAAAAGCAAAAGTATCCGACAAAAAGCAAAATAATCGGACAAAAAGCAAAAGCGGACAAAAAGCAAATCGCGGACAAAAAGCACCGTATCAAACGCATTATTTTGATCGTGAAAGATAATGGCTTAATGCGTGGCCAGACTTAATACTTGTAATCAGAAGTCAATATTTCTTACACCATTTGATATACCTGCAACTGATTGAATCCTGTAACTATTTTGATAAGAATGAATATTAAACCTATTCTATTTTTTTTTTAATTCAACAATTTACCTCGAAAGTTAAAAAAACAACTAAACACGTGTCGAAATCAGTGTGAAAAATTCAGCTCTGAGAATCGGTCTAGTACATTTCAGGCAGACCGCCACTATTTAGCCAATAATATGGGTATGCAACGTTTTAAACCAAAAATGTTAAGCATCAACCAAAAACTTATAACAAAAACAGTATATTTTATGAACAATTTGAGATTGAACGATAACCAACATTTTGTACAACAGTACTTAAGCTCTATGTATCTCTATATACAACGTAGCGGATATGAATTGATTTCTAATGAGATAACTATATACTACAGACTAAAGAATACCAGAGTGAAAATGCTAAAATGTCTCGTCTGCTTTACTAATGATTGTATATTTGTTGAACGTCTGAGATATTAAATGTTTTAATAAAAGTATTAAATACGCTTAAGATTGTCAATGGTTCATAAAAAGAGGTCAAGGTCAGATGAACCATACAGATCTCTACAAACATCCCGTACACCAAATATAGGTGTTCCGATTTTTACAGTGCCATAGAAACTGACAAATGTAATAGTTATGTTTGACCAATTAATTCGGAACATAAGGTCGAAAGTATATGAACCCTGACCGACAGCCAGACATAGACATCTTACTTTCATTCAATATATCAAATACAATTGACGTCATATGTGAAACATGCTAACAGAAATGTACACCATACACCAAATACCGTGGCGCTATAACATACAGGTATATAAACAAAAGGCCAAACAACATTAAACAAACATTGCTAAATGATGCATGATAATGAGGTCAATGTTATTTGAAACCTTGCAGAAGTCAAAAAAGGTACACCTTACAATCATAACAACAGACAGTTATCCTAAAGATTAACGAATCCTCGATACGGAGCTGACCACAAAACTAAATCTTTTTCATGCATGAAATGAGGCAAAGTCGAGATTAGATGAATCCTGTCTTTCGGACATGTGATTATAAGACCCAGTATACAAATTGTAGTTATCCAATAACTCGTGCTTAGTGAGTACTTCCCATGACATTAAAAACCTTCATCCTACAATCAGCCAAACTATTATACAAATAACATGTTCAAATGGACAAATAATTATTTGTTTGTATTATTTGTATTTGTACAAATGAAATCTCCTGTTATCCCGCTTATATCTTGAGCAAGCGATAATATGGATTGTCTTTATGCGGACCAGTTTATTTTTGTCTCCTGTCGATGTCCTTGTTTAAACAAACGTTTCAAGTGCCGGGTGTAACTTGCAGGATAATAACAATATACTTACATTGGTTGATAATATAAGGAACATATATATTTAGATATACTGTTCCCAGCTAATATAAAATTTGTTTTTTTGGCGACTGCACTAAGTCCTAGAGTGATATCGGAAGCTGCGTGGCACCAAATCATCATTACAGGTAAGATTTTCTGAAAATATTGATACTTTCAAATGCCTAAATTTATTGAGGATCTTGGCCAATCTAGTTTTTCTCATATAATTGAAGAATAATTTGAACGTTTTCGTAGCATCAGATCTTTCACGATCCTTTTCACGATCTTCAAAAAGTGGTACGTGATCTTTCACGACCCGACAAATCAATTTTGTGTAAATATTTCTTCTTTTACCAAGATCATGTTTATACAAAATAACTATGAGAACCATTTGATTTATTCAAATTGAAATCCCTCATTCGGATAAAATTAGTTTATTTAATTCGAATTTGTGAAAAAAATCCTGTTTGTTTACATTGTTTAATATGTCATTGAAATGTCGAGAAGAAAATCTGCTTTTTGTTGTTTTGTTAAAACTATATACTTTTAAAACTGGATTTTCTCACATACTGATCAAAATGTTGAACCATTTTGACAATGTTGAACCATTTTGACAGACAGTTTTATTTTTGTTGTTAATTTGTCTGTGTAATTAATTATATTAGAATGTTTAAATGTATTCTCGATTAAATGTCTTTCACGATCCGGTACCAGAGCTTTCACGATCGTCTCGCAATACTTGACTCCCGTTAGATATTCTCTCACGATAATTTCTCTCGTTAAACCGAATGACACCCGTGTATATGTAGGACTAATCAGTATTCAATGATTTATTTTTCGAATTAAGATCAGTTGTCAAATAGATATTAGCATGTTTCAATATATAAATAATTATTCGAAAACGAGTTCTAAGAACGAATTTTCACACAATATGGACAGTTTGGTCACACAAAATGATAGAAGGCCGACCTATTAAAAGCTACAAAATGACCAATGTTGACTTTTAATCGTTTGGCTTTATATTGTCATTGAGTTGCTTACAAATTGACGTGTTATAAACACCTCCTTTCGGAACGTTAAAGTTTTACGATTTTCTACCTGTTCATCGAGTAAAGACTTAACAAATCGTAGTGTCTTTATTAAAAATCAAAGTAGAAATGGAAATTTGTTTTTATAACTTTACCATGATGGAATTTAAAATTTAAGTTTTTAGAATATAGTTTTAGCTATCAACATGCTTTGGTATAGGTAAATTGAAAGACTGACTCACAATACAAAAACACATATATATACTGTATATATATAAGTGCCTTATCTGGTTTCGTTGTGTTGTAACATTGCCATTTACTTTATGTATTTCAAACTTTCCCTTTCATGCATTTGAAAAATACTGTACTGATGTACTTCCGAGAACATAGTTATAAGTGCAAACGTAGTTTAGAATACTATTAATGAAGTTTCATAACATACAACAATGAAGACAATCGAAGCTTATGTTTTAAAGTTAATTATTGAATATCAGCGGTAAAAAAATCAAACTGTTGAAGTTTTCTCCTTGAAATATTTAACATTTTGTTATGTTGAGGCCTTTTGGAGCTTACTTTACGTTTTTTTCTTTGCTCATTGTTGAAGGTCATACGTCCAGTTTGAAAAGAACAGGCAAGACTGGTAAAATTTAACTGCGAAAAGAACTTTTAAAGCCGACTATGCGGTATGGGCTTTGCTCATTGTCGAAGGCCGTACGGTAAACTATTGATGTTAATTTCTGTGTCATTTGGTCTCCTGTGGAGAGTAATCTCATTGGCAATCATACCACATCTTCTTTTTTTATTAGCAAGTTGAATTGTTAATTTTATGACAAATACATGTTCTGCTCTTCAGTCGGGTTTTTGTCTCTTTAATACTTTCCCCGTTCCTTTCTAACTTTTTGTTTAAACCAGACAATATCGAACCTATGGCTACTGAACAAATTGCACTCACATAAACTCATTGATTATTAATGGCTGTTATTGCAATTCAAATTAAAATACATACTTTTAATAGCGGTTAAAATCAAATCGGACCAGACGTAAAGCCAAACACAGACAGAGATTAAGACCTAGATAAGAAAAAAAAAAATCATTCCTTAATTCAAAATGATTGCCAAAAACCTTCCATTAGTAAACTTTAATAAAGCAATATCGATTTGCCTATGCTAGTACTAATGTACTGTCTATTGTAATACACATGTACTGGTATCGCTGCATATATATACAAAAGCACATATTATAATTTAACAGCAAAGAATCTTCACACATAAATGTTTCATAACGTTCATGTTTCAAGCAACATTTTAATACTCTATTATATATCGTGAAACTTTCCTTGCGTGATGCACTAGCAACATCTTATAAACATCGATTTCAGTATTGGAATTGTAAATGTTCACTTTTTATCATATACAAGCATTCCAAGAAATGACGTTTGGGGATAGGCCGGTTTGCTGTAAAAATCATTTGCACTGGCATGATTTGCAGTTCTGATAAACGCATGCTCATTTTTATCCATGTTACATAATGCCGTCATCGATGCAGAATGAATCCCTCCAGCATTATCCGTATTTCCGGTGGTTGATATGATTTTGTCTTCAACTACAAGTTCTGTAACAGCATGTTTCGAACTTTGAGTAGACACGGTCCAGGAAAACATGTAGACGCCTTTCCTTGGAGCAACAAAAATTCCATCATACTTATCATAACATCCCCCAATGTTGAGAATGACGGTTTCAAACACAACTGTCGATAATATATGTAATGTAAAGTCTCTGTTAGCTATCTTCGCGTAAAACATCACTGGTTGCTCAGATTTATCTACATAAAATAAACATAAATATCTAAGTTACACCGTTTAACTAACCACATTACTTCAAATATCTATCTGATTATAATTAAGATGTGTGATATAAAGAATTGGAATTAAATTTGAAGCTGTGTCATTTAAGGCTAACTGTTAATAGATATCTCTATGTTAACTGATCATTTAAATATTTTGAAATTTGACTATCAGGAATCGACAAATATGGCATTTTTAGTGCTAGCATCTTTTATTACATATATATCCAGTGTCAAGTCGAGTGTCTCTAAACTTTATGTTTACAAACGATTTTACCTATCTGAGCAAATAGAATTAAAAATGGGTCCCAAAGACGACAATATAAAGTCTTTATAGTTATGAAGTTACGTTGTAGTCCTCTGTGTTTGGTAATCACATTATTATCATTTATTTGTTCAAGGCATATTGATGTCATTCTTATCAAATCTAAACAAAACCTCAGGCTATGAATATTACCTTTTGATTTAGTCACATTTTGAACTATAGTTTCCAATTTCTTAATGGTACTCTCGAGTGCAAAAATCCGTTCATCCTGGGTTTCATCAACCGAAACATTTTGTTGCTGAATAGATTTAGAATGACAGTCACTCACTAAAAATAAAAACACAATTACTGCGAGCGCTCCATACATCATATTGTATACACAAGACTAAAACGTAAAATACAGAATCGTCAATAAGAATCTACGCAGTAACAAAACAACAACAACAGCAACAAAAAAGTGTTCTGTAATAGAATTCTGTCAAGTAATAATTGAATGACGCATTTGTACTTTTCTTTAGTATCAATTCTTTGATAATAAAGCAAAAACAGGTATTCGTATTAAAGTGCCCTTAGTCTAGTTTTTTTCTCTGTAGTGGGTTCTTATGGTTTTGATGTCAATAAACAACAGTGTTATGGAGAAAAGTAATAGAGTGAAGAAGAAGATAACACATGTTCTTTACTTTAATTTGTATTCTGAAAAAAAACACTGTTTTTGTGTGCTTGCTAATATAAAAAAGAAGATGTGGTATGATTGCCAATGAGACAACTATCCACAAAAGACCAAAATGACACAGACATTAACAACTATAGGTCACCGTACGGCCTTCAACAATGAGCAAAGACCATACCGCATAGTCAGCTATAATAGGCCCCGATAAGACAACGTAAAACAATTCAAACGAGAAAACTAACGGCCTCATTTATGTAAACAAATGAACGAAAAATAAATATGTAACACATAAACAAACGACAACCACTGAATTACAGGCTCCTAAGTTTTGCATACAAAATTAAAAACACAGTTTTGATATTGACCGTTATTATCCAGATGTATACAGATACATACTATTCCAATGTAGGAAACTAGATAGACTATCAACAAGGACGTAATCTACTAAATTCATGACTGACATATAGATATTACATTATACACTATCAAATTCACCTTGTAAAATGCAGCATACTAGAAATAATGATATTTGTATACATGTGTTAATTGCAATACTGGCTACCATCCCATTCGTATATTGAATATAATATTTTTCACAACACTTCATCCCACTTCAATAATATCATAGACAGTTTAGGGTCAACAAATAGACGCAACGACTACCACAAAATGTGCACATCTATGTCACGTTTCACTTACATCTATGAAGTTATATGTAAGTGCCTTAATTATTGTTCGCTTAAGTGGATGATTAACTAGCTGTGGTTGTTATCGTGAGTAATTATGAAAACAAATATTGCAATTTGCATACCAAACCATATATTGAGATATATCTTCAATAGAGCCTTTGAAATATAAATGAACATTAAAGTTTAGGTTTTAACATTTAATATTACAACTAACACATGACTAACATTGGTACTAGGTGACTGTGAATAACTGATCTGTTTTGTTTGAAATATTTCCGTCTGTGTAATGACAGCCCTTTCCTAGTCTTAAATTTCAGCTGTTTCCGTTCAATTAATTTAGATTTACTGACCATGTTTCAAAAGTTTTGATTTGTCTTGCATTACAAATTAAGAGATAAGTCTCCACAAAAGACCAGAAAAAATAGGTTGTAAGCAACTATTGGTACAAATTTGCACTAAACAATGAGGGAAACACCTGTTAAAGTTGTAAAACAATACAAACACTTTTTTCTAAAACATCAATCATTCCAACCACTAAATTACCCGAACTCGACTCACGACAGAGACATTCATTACGTTAATGGATATGTAAGCGTTTTGGAAAATTTTGTTAGTCCGTATTCCATTGGGTTCTGATTGTATACCCTTCTAGCCTACTTGTTTATGTACTCGTAATGAAGAAGCCGAATTTTTGTAGAACCTTCTAAAAGGCAAAAAGAAAAAGCTTCTAGCAAAATTTTCACTTTCAGATATATTGATGATGTCCTATTATTGAATTACCTATATTTCAGCCAATAATTATATTTTAACTTAAAACTATGGAAACTTCTTATACTATAAGGAATGCTTCATACCTAGATATTTTCCTCAATATTAACAGAGATGGACGATATCACCCGAGATCTATGATAAACGGGACGATTTCAACTTTCCAATTATCAATTTCCCATTTTTTGGCAGTAACATACCCTTTGCCCATTAGTATGGTGTTTACATATATCAGTTTATACGTTATGCTCGTGTATGTTCACATTACACGGACTATATAAACAGAAGTGTGTTCCTTATCCAGAAATCGCTCCATCAAAGTTATGAGGAGAACATATTAAAAATGACACTCCGTAATTTTTTTTGATTCATACGAAGTGTCTGTGTCCAAATTAACTGAAGACATTTTTACCATATCTTAGATTATGGTTTGCCATTACGTCGTCTGATTTCTTTGGTACTGACCGTGACTTATTAATGGTTGTGACTGTTTTGCTGAGTGTGAACTCGCATTGCAATAAGACATGTCAGGTATTTTGCTATCCAAAATTCATGTATTAAAGATGTTTCTTGTCATGTTTTGGAATTTTTGTCAGATTTTCGGAATCCTCTTGTTTTATCCTTTTGAATGCCTTTAAAAAAAAATTCCCATGGACTCCCATTTTTCTTTTTATAAATCTTTTACAGGTAAAATTATAAGCCAATTGTCTTATAAAATTTTATTTATTTTTAGTAGTACTTGAGAACTTTAACTCGTCAATGATAAAGCGATGACAAATCAAGAGAGAACATTTTCCCGCAAAAATTCCATTGGCTTATATCTCGAAAACAAGCTCAGTGACCCCTATATTTTTTTTGCTTTTTTGATTCCTCAATAAATCCCCTATCAATATATACTAGTTTTTTGAAAAGTTATATATTTTGAAACTGAGAAGCGAACATCCTTAAGAACTGATGTTATTTTTGTTGTTCTAATCGGATATTGTCAAATGTCTTATAGTTTGCAGTTGTAAATCTTATTGTATTCTGTTCTATCCTTGTGATAGGGTAAATATAATTAATCAACCAGTTCATTAATAAGATTATAGTTTGGGTCAATTAAATTCAGACGATGTGTTTTGTTTACAGTTTGATTTAGAAGAAATACCGACATACCTAGATAACACAATTAATTGTCTAATAACTACCACGATCCTATATCAATAAGTATTGTTATCTTCGTTGTTATTAATACATGTAACAACAGTATAACAAACCTAATCTTGAACTCTCTCTCTTATATTTATGAAAATTTAAGAAATTTAAATGTGTCGTCACTTTTGTGCGACAATCTCTTCGGCTAACATATGTGCTGATTTAGATTGTTTTACGTGTTCGTTTTTATTCTGTAGTTAGTACATGTAATCACTTCGGTGTTAACATGTATATTTATTAGATAGTATTTTCATAAATTTTCTGTTTGCAAAAGTAGGATTATTCTAATACTAAGGATTTTCTTATCCTCGGTAGATAACTTTAGCTTGTTAAGCACTACTTTCTGGATTTGTTTTTTTGTAATCAATGCTTTCATCTTTGATTTGCTTTCTTTAGTAGTTTGAACTGAGCATCATTGACGAGTCTTATGTAGACGAAACATATTAGCGAAGTAAATTTTAAGCCTGATAACTATGATAATGATTACCCTGTCGTAATGTTTTATTGCTTCGTTGATTTGTGTGCGTCTCTGTCCTGTATGTTCTCCCGTTTATTTATATTTTCGTCTTGTCATATAATGTTGTCATTTTAATGATATATTTAACATTGCCATAAAAGTGGAAGGTTTCGTTAGCCACACAATCAGGTTAAACCCATCATTTAAGCTTAATATATCCTGTACCCAGTCAGGAAAATGGCCATTGCTATATTATAGTTCGTTTCTGAGTGTGTTGTTTTTAGTGTTTCTGTTGTGTCGTTGATTCAGTTTTAGTTTGTAACACGGATTTGTTTTTTCTTAATCGATTTATGAGGTTAGAACAGCGATATACTACTGTTTCCTACGTTTGTACGGTTGTAAACAGTAGAACTAACTATAAACATAAGGTAAAAAGATAAAGTTAGATCGGACTAATTAGACAGGCACTCAGCACAAAACAAGTAACGATAAGCAATAGAATACAGATATTCATAATCCTGAAATCATGATTATATTATTTATGCGTCCCTCTTTGATGAGTGCTTTTTGCGTTTGTTTGTGCAGTATTTCTGGCATATGTGTTGTTATTTTAGCTGTATTTTGTATCAGCGGGAATTGTTTTGCCATTCCACCAGCATCAACATGTTCAACCCAGGATTTTTCCTAGAATGTACCAAAACAAGCTAGTATATTTGATAGTTTTTAAAGAAAATTTTGTTTCTATGTTAGTTGTATGCGGTTTTGTTTTTTGTTGCACTTCAGTATTTCTGTTGTTCCGTTTTTTTCCTCTTATAGTTTGTGTGTTTTTTGTTTTGGTTGAAAATTGTACCCCAGATTTGTTTTCTCTCAATTCATTTATTACGGTAAATTAATGTGTCCTATATACCTGATATATATATACAGACTAATTTAAGTGCAAGCGATCTTATATTACCTGTTTAATTATTTAGTAAATCCAAATTAAGATCATTTTCACCTGGACTGAATATCAGTTAAAACGACGAAAGTTTAACTTTCAATCACAAACTCCGAAACAGTGGTGACGTCATTCACAGCTTTAACAAAAATCACAACTCCTTCCTTCTGTCATACAAACGACGTTTCTAAGAATTGTATTGTAAGAAGAAAGGGGTAATTTAGGTGTCGAGAATGCTACTAGTAGTTCTTTTATTTGATCTACAAAAATAAATGAATAAATAATTGTGATAATGAATATACAAAAAAAAAGTCATAAAGACAAGGTTTAACATATCGAGAGTATTGAGGGTATTGACAGCACTTATATGTGTTTTAAATCCATTGTTGTGTTTTAGTCAGTTAACCTTCAAAACCATCCTGTATTATTTGTGAATATTGTTTGAATTCTAACTACTCTCAAAATATAAAAGGACAAGTACAAATGTAAGTTAAATATAGATTCGACCACTGTATCGAGTGTGATACGATATTTATCCACTCGAGACTTAAAAAATTTCAAATTTAAAACGCGAGGCTCGCCGAGCGTTTTGAATATTTAAAATTTAACTGTCGGGAGTGTATAAATATCGTATTACACGAGATGCAGTGGTTGAATCGGTTTCTTTAATGATTTTCAAACAATATGCAGGCAAATGTATTCCTTCTTTTCGAATGACCAGCACAAAGATGTGTTCTTTCTATGTGACATATCATCATGCATGGTCGCCTTTTTTATGCCGTCACAATAGGAAATTCAGACGAAAGGAAGAAATTTTGACGACATAATCGGATTTAAACCAATGAAAAACTGAGATCAAACCACACGTTGATTAAATTTTTGTATACAATGGGCGCATAAATTGACGAAGAACTAGAGAAACAGTTCTATAGTACGCAGAACATTATTTTCTCGAAACGTTTAGAACTAAATCTGAGAAGACTGGATCCTGTCATAACAATCATACATTTGTTATTCCAATACCCGTTCGGTGTGTCTTGCTTTCATTTGATCTTTTGCGTTTTGCATTATTTGTCATTATCATTTGAACACTGGGTAATTGAAATGAAATAAGTACAAAGAGTTTAAACATAAAGGAAACCAACGATTCATTTTTACTTTTATGAATATGAAATTGCACTCACCTTTATTATTTAAATCGTTCCATTTCTGTTCCAGATCCTGAGAGAAACTTTCCATTTTTTCTCTGTCAAATCGGCTTTGTTAAAAACGTAATATGAAATCATTTTTTCTAGCGTCAGCGTCATTTCCAATCGCAGCAGGTTTATAATTTGTTGCATGTGTCCCGGCTGCCAGATGTTTCGTCGTATTTAAAACATTGAACTAACTTTGCAGATTAATCTATCTTACCATAGGGCTAAAGGATGCAATTTCATGTTCCAAAACCTGGATATTTTTTCGAATTATCCTTCACGGTGGTAATTTGTTGAAATTGTTTTTTGCATGATGTTTTATTCATATCGTGAAATTTCTGCGTTATTTCAATTTTTGTGTTTAAAAGTTCCTGTTGAAGCTGTTTTATCATTTGTTCCTGTGACTTTTGAATCTGTCTTTGTTCTACCAATAATTTCAAAAGCATGTCGAAATAATTGTCAGATAACGGTGGATTAGTCGTACTAATGATTGTCTGTGTTTCTTCTTGCTACATGAAAACAATAGGATCAAAAGATACATCTCGATCAGCTCCTTTAATATTCAATTTTTACCTTCAAATAATATCGTTATACACATAATGTACTAAGTGAGGGTAGCCCTACCACTTAAACCTGTCTCTCATAACTCTGTTTCTACCGACAAAAACACTGGTTTCTAATTATTTAAAAAATATAACCTTGACCTCCGACCTTGACTTAATTTTCTTAATTTTGGATCAGGGACTTCAAATCAAAAGATCCTAGGTCTCTATCATTTATGGTTTACAAGATAGAAATGCATATCACTTATATCAAACGCATAAGGAGATATAAAATATATGTATCCCATTTTTGTACGGTTTACGGAGGAGATGCAGTCACGAGCAAAACAGTGTTCGGGGAGATAATTTTAACAAAGAAAATTGTTTTTCTTAGCAGGGTGAAATTTAAAAGCGTATGAACTATACGATACAATATAAGGAATATCTAAGCAACATATTGCGAAACACATATCAAGCGCAAGTACAAAATTAGAACAAATTCAATAGGTCTTTCCACAGAAAAGTGGAAAGACCTAATAATCAGAACAAATACAATTGTGTGGAAAGAACTAATAAATTTCCAAAAGAGGAAAGAAAAGAATTGGGTGTGTGCCAATTAGGCATTTCATGATATTTATAGTGAATTAGAATGGTTAAAAGTGCACATTTACAATATAAATCGATTGTTTTAAAAACAATTGTTAGACGGTTCCCCTTTTCTCCTTTGAGACATAGTAGTTTCTTTATTGATTGATTGGTTGTTTGGTATGTTGGTTGGTTGGTTGGTTGGTCGACTGATATACTATGTAAGATTCAATATCTTTGTCGTTTAAGAAAGAAAAATCTGTCAATCCCTATGTGAAATAAGTTTGCCTTTCAGTGTTATGACAATGTGAATGTCTATACACATTTTAACAGCAAAAGAAAAAAACAAAAAACGCAACAGGTGACAGTCAGTAAATTGTCCTTAGATGGACAGCTGTATGAATTGATGGTAATTTATCCTAAGAATTTCATGTGATAAAAGGATAATATATATATATGGTTCGTGGTAGATAACTTAAACAATAGCTGATTAGGGACTTTCCGTTTTAAATAATTTAAAGCGTGACAATAAGATTTGCCTGCCAAAGTGATGAAAAATCGTTGAAATATGAATTGGCATATCTTTTCAACACGGTCTTGGGGCATCGGTACCCGAGTGGTATAAGTAGTTACTACTGTAAAATGTCTGACTTAGTGGGTTAATCTGACCTTGACCTCATGAAAAATTGTATTCAACTGTTACAGCATGGGCACTATAGTAAGTATACATTAAAATAATACATGTTCAAAATGTATACATATATACAATTAAAAGGTACCTGGCATATACTTTTTTCTACAAAAGACATGCATTTTGTCTATGCAACACGTGCACTAATCAGTGAAGCTTGAATCAAATAATTGCAAGGCCAAATAAGTCAATAGAAAGTTGGAAAGCATAAATTTACACTCAATGTGAATTGTTTTGCAGTCATTTTGGGCCCTTTTATAGCTAACTATGCGGTATGGAATTTGCTCATCGTTGAAGGCTGTATGGCGACGGTATGTAGTTGTTAATTCCTGTGTCATCTTGTCTCTTGTGGAGAGTTGTCTCCTTGGCAATCATAACATATCTTCTTTTTTTATACTTAAAGATGTATGTACAGCTGTACTAAAAAATCGCCAAATCAGTGTCGGATTTTAATAAATCTATGACTATGTATATTTATTTTGTAGAAGTATTAGATGAAGTTGAACCAAAAGTGAAGTACTGGTCAGGTAAACAGTCTACTGATGATGTCAACTGCCGGAGTGTAGACAGATGCAAGAGTGGACCGCCGAGAAAACTTTCTAATGTCAATGAATATATTCTTACTGTAATGAAGCTACGTCTTGCTATGTAATCATTTGTTTTGGGTAATTTGTTTAGTGTACCGGAATCTCGTGTATCTCAAATATTTACCACATGGATAAATCTAATGCATATGGTTCTTAAACCTTGCATTAAGTGGCCATCAAGACGTAACATTAGGAAGTATATGCCTAGATCCTTTCAGACCAGTTTTCCCAAAACTACTGGAATAATTGACTGCACAGAACTGTTTATTCAAAAGCCAAAATATCACCTACAGCTCAAAGTAGAACATACAGTTCGTACAAATCACAGAACACTTTCAAATGTCTTCATTCATTTCAGAAGATACAACACAGAGCACAGTGGCTTTCTTTTCTCAATTAAACCTGTTGACGAAATAACGGCTGACAAAGGATTAACTATTCGTGATATATTGACTGATCGAATGGCAACATTAGTAATTCCTCCATTTACAAAGAAATTTAAATGGGGAAAGGGGAAACGACTCTCTGTAGCAGATGTTATTAAGACTAAATATATTACCAAACATAGAATCCACGTGGAACGATCAAATCGAAGGCTAAAACTGTTTCGTATGTTGTCTCAGGTGATGGACATTACATTTAAACAATAAGCCAATCAAATGGTAAAAGTCAGTAGATTCATTTGTAACTTGGATAAGCCACTAGTAACAAAATAAAATGCAAATTGAAAGATTTTTTTCTTGTTTACTCTGAAAAGAAAAACAAAATACATGAAGAACATGAACGTGACAAAGTTTAAATTCAGTTTTATTCTTTTATTTATTGCATGGTATTTTCTCAATATATTGTTGGAAAAAAATGTCACATTTGTCAACAATTGAAGCATAAAAATAAATCATCATCAAAGTAAATTCTTTCACAAATGAAAGATTTGTAAGGGTAAAAAATAAAGTCACACCATTTTATATTGCACACTCCCAATTGTCCCTGAATCTGTGTGTACCATGGCGAACTTTGTTTGAGGCATAAATTTTAATTTTAACGAAACATAGGTGATATTTTTTGTCAGTATGTCTTCATATTTCTTGTGGAGTTGAATCTTTAAATGAAAAGCCACATTTGATTTCAATCAAGCCTTTTCCACAACATTTACAACAAATTATTCCATCAGGTGATGCTCCTTAAAATAGATTAGCTTTAGATACATTAAGACCTCATAAAGATATCTTAGCACATTTATGTTTTTTTTATAATTCTGAAAGTATAAATGTCTTGCAATTGGTTCATTGTTGATTCCATATTCCATTGCTGGTGTATTAATTTTGTTGTTTTGCTGTAAACTATTTCTTAAAATGTAATTGTCTTTCTCATCTCCAAATTTAAAATGTAAAACAGAATGAAATAAAGATGCTGTAATTTTTCCAACTCTGTAAAAAAACCACTCCAGATTTTCAGCTTGCCCGCTTGTTCTTGCTTGGATTTGGTGTATTATGTCATCATCATGATACAATTTAATAAAGTCTAAAAAATTACTACCATTATCTTTGATTTTATCAGCTAATTGTTTCATTGACATAGGGATTTCAACTTCACCGTCACTTTCGTCACTGGAAATTTCTAATATATGTGAAAAAACCAATTTATTTATTTTACACAAATTATAAACACGCTTCTCTATCTCATGTTCCGAAAGTTTTAATCCTGTTGAAGGTGTATAATGCGAAGAATGCGGTTCTACTGGCAAAGCAGATGAAGGGTTATTTCTAATATCGATTTTATTAATTGTCAGTGGTTCTGACAATTTTCTTGCTCGATCCCAGGTAAATGGGACACCAGTACCAACTTCTGTATTTCTGTCTCTGTGGTCTCTGTGTCTTCTTGAAGAGTTTTCGAATGAGAACAGGAGAGCTGTAATATGCTTGCAGGTACCATTATCACTGAAAAATACACTACATCTACATTTACAATATTACATGTAGGATTATAACAACTGTAAATTCATAAACTATTGGGTGCATTTAAATTGCTATTGTGTAATTGAAGACTGAAAGTGGATTCAAAAGTTTTGCGATATTGAGAAAAAAACCTGTTAAATTCATATGAAAAACAAAACAAAAGGCAAGTAAAAGTGATTCCGATTATATATCATGCTGTATTTTTGCAATAAAACAACATAATACATGTAAGAACTAAATTCATAATATTCTATAGTTTAATGGTTAGTGTTTGGAAATATTTTGATAAATTCTGTGTAAATTATTACCCTAACCCAGATACAAATTAAATACTTGTTTTCATGTTAAACTATATATTTATCAAGTCATATTTCTAGTATCAAAATTTCTAGTCCATCAACATCTTTATAAAAAATAAGATGTGGAATAAGTGCATCTGCCAATGAGACAACTATTCATTACAAGTCACAATTTGAATAAAGGTCAAAGAACAGCCTTCAACACTGCACCTACATGTAGCATGAATATGGCTTTAAAATAAGCATGTGATGTTTAATTTACAGAGGTATATGTATTTTGTATTGATATGAAGAAATGAAATTAAAGCTGCACATGGTTTTGTTAATTTCTTATAATTTTATAGAGGTAATTAAAAAAAACATTGGTAAGTTGAATGCCGTGCTTGATATATATATATATCAGTTTTTTTAAGGTAAGACTAATCAACTTACACAACACAAGTGCATCCATCACTTCTTAAATGGCCTTCTGTTCCAACAATAACCCAGGGGTTGTAAGGGTTTTCTGACTGCCTTGTCTCGGAAACACATGCTGCTCTCACATAGACATATTCAGTGTTTATGAGTCTGTGCAATTTAAATTCATGAATGTCATTGGATGTATATAAATTGAATACCTTATCTTTCCTGTAATTTGATAAACGTGACTCATTCCATTGACCAACTTTCATCAGATAGATTAAAATGTCGTATGATTCTATCAAAGGCAAATCCCGCAAATCAGAATTCCAGTTCAACACAGTTGTAATTTCTGTTAAAACTATTTAGCCCCATTCTCTTCGACTGTTTGTAGTCGTCCTGTGTTTGCGTAACTTCCAACCTCAATTCAACAGCAATTTCACATAGCCTAACCAGCTGCTGCTTCCAATAAAGACTACATGTTATTCTTTGTTTTGTTAGGAATGTCTTCAGATCAGGTACGTGCATTCTTTTGAACTGGGAACATTATTATCCATTACAGTCGACATTATTGACATTGACAACAAAAAAGAAACAGAAGTAACGCTGTGGAATTTTTCTACGCCAGCTATGCTTATCTCACCTCCACATACGAGAGGTCGACTAACCCGACATACTACTATTATATCTAAAAATTTGACTTTGAAAATAGTCTGAATAATTAAAATATAAGCATGGTTAACGAGTTTCTTACTACCTTCTTTATACAGAATGTGATCTAACATCATTTACATGCATCGGCATGCTAATAGAAGTATGAAATTAAAAAAATTTCGATTACACATTGCACTAACGTTTTTTTCTTCTCATCTTCTCCATTCAGGTGTAAAGAATATATGCTATGACAAATACTTGTGTTCTATAAGTAATTATTATTCATATTTTCGTCTTGTTACTGAACGATTTAACACACACTGACTTATTCTATAAGAACAAACTGCTACACATAGATGTTAATTGTAAACATCAATGATTAACAATTGTTGGTTTTAAAATGCCACAAAAGAACGTGATAACTGTAAAAATGAACATTTTGGGATGACCTATTTCAATATCTAAAAAGTTCAGTCGTTTTCTTTATTGTATTATTGAATAGTTTGGAAATTGATCAGATACTGTAGTTTTATTTGACGTCCTCTTAACATTTGTTAGTGATTTTCATGATAAAGATGTAAAGAAAAGTACATAATTTTTATCAGTTTTTTTTTATCATAATCAAACACAACCGCAATCTTTCTTGTTGCCCTTTAACTTATGGTTTTGATGTATACTCTTTATGATTACAACGACAAGAAAAAACGGAAAGATATCTAGAGAGCCAGATACTAATTTGAAGAATAAGCAAGTTTCCCTCTCATATGTCAGATACCTAGTTCTAAATCCACAAAATAACGCTACAAAACACTCAAAGATAAACAAGTTAAACAGGTAACCCCTTTCAATTTAAAAGAAATCAATAGAAAAAATGATGATGACAAAAATCTCCTTTTTATGCAAAAATAGCATATATCTGTAGCAAGGATGACTTTTGACTGTTTTTTTTAATCAACATTTCATTCCATTGCTATACAATGTTGCATATTGGCTTTTGAAACCATTGATCATGAATGTCTATTTACATTGATATACACAGATATAATGTTGTATGTCGTTGGCTTTTAAAACTTTTATCTTTGTCGTACTGGCATCATTTTATGTTGCAACAACTGTTGTGAACAGTACCGGTATTCACTATCTTGCTAGTAATTATAAAAAAGAGAAACTTACAAGTTGCACTGTGCCCTTCAGTGTGGAACATTTTTAACATGTCCTCACGGTGTATGAAACGAGAATACATGCCACTTAAAATGAACCCTATATTCTGTACTCAAACTGAGCTTAGACAGACACATAATTACCGAGTTTACGCTCACTAACAAATCATACTTATACTTCAAAAAGCGCAGTTACCATCAAAACAAGGAACATGTTTCTTCTTAAGAAATAAAAAAAAAAGATGTGAAAGTATTGCCGATGAGACAACTCTCCACAAGAGATAAAAAAAAAATGACGCAACAAAAAACAACTATCGGTCACCGTACGGCCTTCAACAATGAGCAAAGCCCATACAGCATAGTCATCTTTAAAAGTCCCCTAAATGACAATGTAAAACAATTTAAACGAGAAAACTAAAGTCCTAATTTATGCACAAAAAATGAACAAAAAAGAAATATGAAACACATAAACAAACGACAACCACTGAATTACAGGCTCCTGATTTGGGACAGGCACATACATACAGAATGTGGAGGGGTTAAACATGTTAGCGGGATCCCAACCCTCCCCTAACCTAGGACAGTGGTATAACAGTACAATATAAGAGTTAAACTATAAAAATCAAATGAAAAAGGCTTAACTCATCAGATTGATAAACATACAAATGGAATTGACCGGTTACTTGTACATCCCAACAACAAAAAGACACTAGGTACAGATATGAGAGTACTCACAGTAAACTGACAGCTAGTTCAAAGCCACTTACAACTAATAAAAAATTTAAGACTTGATTATCAACACGAAAACCAAATCCTGCAAATAAAAAATAAAAAAAAAAACCGAAGAGGATAACGAAAGCGATATTGACATTAAACACATGGAAACAAACATTCACACATGTAAATTTTTTATTTTATATTTTTTTTCAAACACTTATCGTTTGACAATTACTAGTATTCAGTTAAAGAAAACAACATCCAACCCATAAAGGTTATTGTGTGTCTTTTATGTTGTTATGTAACACTACTGTTTCAGGTTAGAGTGAAAGTTTGAGCCTATTAAGACGTTTATAACGCTGTATTGTATGCACCTGTCCTTAGTCGGGAGCCTGTTGTTTAGTGGCTGTTGTTTGTTGCTGTGGTTGATATATAATTGCTTTTCGTTTCTCGTTCTTTTATATAGATAAGACCGTTGTGTTTCCTGTTTGAATAGTTTTCCACGAGTCATTTTAGGGTCCTTTATAGCTTGCTGTTTGACGTGAGCCAAGTAGTTTCCATGTTTAAGGCCGTACTTATCTATTATTGTTTTGTTGTTTTTACATATTAAGACTTGGATGGAAAGTTGTCTTATTGACACTCATACCCCATCTTTGTATTTATACTTAGCTTGGTAAATGTACATGCATTGCTCCATTAATGTCATATACATTTTAGTTTTAAGAAACTCGTTACAATTGACTTGGTACATTCCCTTTCTAAGATTTTATTAAAGTTTAGGTATACTAATTTTCTATTTATTTCTGTTATCTTCTATTTATGGCTATTTCTTTGTCGATTTCCGTTGTCTCTATTGGAACGAACATACGTTTAAACTCCACAAGGAAGTGACCTCTTGGAAATGTTAACATTGTTTGTATGACAACGAAAGATAATTTGCACTTTAGGTATTACACGGTGTACATAAATACACAGATTTTGAAACTCCAAAATTTAAGACTCACGTCTCACTGTAAAAAGTTTAAATTTATCTAATAACCTTGATTATTGTCAAGATAAACAAGTTAAACAGGTAACCCCTTTCAATTTAAAAGAAATCAATAGAAAAAATGATGATGACAAAAATCTCCTTTTATGCAAAAATAGCATCTATCTGTAGCAAGGATGACTTTTGACTGTTTTTTTTAATCAACATTTCATTCCATTGCTATACAATGTTGCATATTGGCTTTTGAAACCATTGATCATGAATGTCTATTTACATTGATATACACAGATATAATGTTGTATGTCGTTGGCTTTTAAAACTTTTATCTTTGTCGTACTGGCATCATTTTATGTTGCAACAACTGTTGTGAACAGTACCGGTATTCACTATCTTGCTAGTAATTATAAAAAAGAGAAACTTACAAGTTGCACTGTGCCCTTCAGTGTGGAACATTTTTAACATGTCCTCACGGTGTATGAAACGAGAATACATGCCACTTAAAATGAACCCTATATTCTGTACTCAAACTGAGCTTAGACAGACACATAATTACCGAGTTTACGCTCACTAACAAATCATACTTATACTTCAAAAAGCGCAGTTACCATTAAAACAAGGAACATGTTTCTTCTTAAGAAATAAAAAAAAAAGATGTGAAAGTATTGCCGATGAGACAAGTCTCCACAAGAGATAAAAAAAAAAATGACGCAACAAAAAACAACTATCGGTCACCGTACGGCCTTCAACAATGAGCAAAGCCCATACAGCATAGTCATCTTTAAAAGTCCCCTAAATGACAATGTAAAACAATTTAAACGAGAAAACTAAAGTCCTAATTTATGCACAAAAAATGAACAAAAAAGAAATATGAAACACATAAACAAACGACAACCACTGAATTACAGGCTCCTGATTTGGGACAGGCACATACATACAGAATGTGGAGGGGTTAAACATGTTAGCGGGATCCCAACCCTCCCCTAACCTAGGACAGTGGTATAACAGTACAATATAAGAGTTAAACTATAAAAATCAAATGAAAAAGGCTTAACTCATCAGATTGATAAACATACAAATGGAATTGACCGGTTACTTGTACATCCCAACAACAAAAAGACACTAGGTACAGATATGAGAGTACTCACAGTAAACTGACAGCTAGTTCAAAGCCACTTACAACTAATAAAAAATTTAAGACTTGATTATCAACACGAAAACCAAATCCTGCAAATAAAAAATAAAAAAAAAACCGAAGAGGATAACGAAAGCGATATTGACATTAAACACATGGAAACAAACATTCAAACATGTAAATTTTATATTTTATATTTTTTTTTCAAACACATATCGTTTGACAATTACTAGTATTCAGTTAAAGAAAACAACATCCAACCCATAAAGGTTATTGTGTGTCTTTTTATGTTGTTATGTAACACTACTGTTTTAGGTTAGAGTGAAAGTTTGAGCCTATTAAGACGTTTATAACGCTGTATTGTATGCACCTGTCCTTAGTCGGGAGCCTGTTGTTTAGTGGCTGTCGTTTGTTGCTGTGGTTGATATATAATTGTTTTTCGTTTCTCGTTCTTTTATATAGATAAGACCGTTGTGTTTCCTGTTTGAATAGTTTTCCACGAGTCATTTTAGGGTCCTTTATAGCTTGCTGTTTGACATGAGCCAAGTAGTTTCCATGTTTAAGGCCGTACTTTGAACTATAATTGTTTTGTTTTTTTACATATTAAGACTTGGATGGACAGTTGTCTTATTGACACGCATACCCCATCTTTGTATTTATACTTAGCTTGGTAAATGTACATGCATTGCTCCATTAATGTCATATACATTTTAGTTTTAAGAAACTCGTTACAATTGACTTGGTACATTCCCTTTCTAAGATTTTATTAAAGTTTAGGTATACTAATTTTCTATTTATTTCTGTTATCTTCTATTTATGGCTATTTCTTTGTCGATTTCCGTTGTCTCTATTGGAACGAACATACGTTTAAACTCCACAAGGAAGTGACCTCTTGGAAATGTGAACATTGTTTGTATGACAACGAAAGATAATTTGCACTTTAGGTATTACACGGTGTACTTTAATACACAGATTTTGAAACTCCAAAATTTAAGACTCACGTCTCACTGTAAAAAGTTTAAATTTATCTAATAACCTTGATTATTGTCAAGATTACCGAAGTCAGTTTATACGTAGACGTTTACATGCTTTATCTATGTTTATGATTTGAACCTACATTTTTATTTTAGAACGGACGAAATTTATATAGAGTTTTTTTTATTCTACGTGACTTTGAAATTAAGGACTTACGGCTAACAGTAAAAAGGGGTATGTTTGTTTTGATTTATCTTATAACCCTGATTATAGTACAGATTAATGAAATTACTTTATGTGATGACATACATCTATGTTTATTATTTGAACCCAAATTCTTTTTCTCAAGACAGATGGCCGAAATTTATATTAATTTTTAAAATTCTACGTGACTCGAAATCTGATTTAAGGCAACATACAAGCAACACACAGGTTATTAAGGTTCAACAGATAATTTGCAGTCATACTGTAGTTAGAGATCAAAGTATGAAACCATGTGAACAAATTTTAAGACTGTTTGATTGACGGACTGCAATATCATTAAGAGTAAAGAAAAACAAACTTTATTTATTTTGTTTTTGTGTTGTAAAATCAAAGAATACTGTCAACGCAAAATCGGTTTAGAGTTTATACTTTCTCTAGAATTTCTTCCATTATGTTGATTATTATCATGTTGTTTTTTACTATTTGGACTCCAAAATCATAGTTGTCTTTATTTTATATTTGAATCTATCAGTATTAATTAGTTATTTAATCTTTAGTATATACTAGTCTATTTTCATTTATCATGAATTGCTTTCTAGGCCACTGCTACTAACACCTATCATGAAGAATAATGGAGTTTTTAACATACAGGACTACCCGTTTATAGTTGAGACATGTTTTCTTATCTATCTGTCATTTTGGGGCACTTGATATATTATGGAGGTATATGTCTATATCATCTTTAAATAACCTTTTAGTTGTATTTGCTTTTAAGCTGAAACAAGAGAATATTGTTATATATACAACATAAGAATATTTCGTATTCTTTTTACTTAATAGGATTTATTTTGCAATACCTGAACAATTATTCTTCCGCTGAATAGAATTTTTGATAAAGTAAGAAAATCAATTGAAAAATATTCAATAATCTATAGTATGACAAATAGGAATAAAAGAACAGTTTTGAGCAACAGACGGTGTCTACGCAATTATTTATGCTCTTGTTGTGTCCCAAATCTATATGGACATTGAGACAAATGTATCAGAATTAATCAAGATATGCCACCAAAACCACTTTTTTACAAATATTATACCACCAAATAAGTAGAAGCATAATATCAAATAAGTCTTCATGTACAAAAAACTTATTTTGCCTGAATTTATATCTCCCAAACGTTGATTTAGGTTGATAACTAAACAGCCATTGACCAATCAGATCGGTATAAGATTGTTAACTGTTTAATACACGCTTGGTTGTTAAGCTGTGTAGTATAATTTACTTCATTGTTCAATAACTATTACTGGACAAAACATAGATAAAGAAGCTTATGCAGTTATAAAGGATGTCTGCAATTCGTCAACAATCAAAACTCTGCCGACTGATAGTTTCGTCTCCATTTGTGTGTCTTATGTAGACAATGCAAAACGTTTTTTGTAAGTTTAAACTTAAAAACCAACAACACAAAAACACCAAACTAATAAACAGTTTTTCTAGAGCGCAACATTTAAGCCTGTAGTTTCTGTATATTATTCTATTTCTTTGCATATCATAGTGATTGCATTGGACATCATCACTAAATATCTGACCGTGATATTGAATGAGTCTTTTTTATCTCGTGATTCGGAATGGTAGCGATATAGTATGTATCATTGTCGTTTTATAAAGTTATCAAAAGTACCAGGTTTATAATATGATACGCACGACGCGCGTTTCGTCTACATAAGTCTCATGAGTGATACGCATATCAAAACAGTAAGAAAGCCAAAACAAGTACGAAGTTAAACAGCATTGAGGACGCAAAATTTCAAAAAATGTGCCATATACGGCTAAGGTTATAATGTTTTAGACATTTTAATCTACTTAATGGATCACAAAAACTGTTAAAAATATTGAAAAGTCAGGAAGAAATTAATGGAAAATATGAGCAGTTATAACATGTTTTACTCATTATTAAAAATGGTTCATTCTGAAGTTTATTTTATGCAGCGCTTGAAGTCCTATCATACTTTTACAATGGAAGCGATGAATCATTCAATTAGTCGGAGAAAAGGCCTAACATGTACGGAAATAAATCAAAAGGTAACATTGTACATGTATGAAAATAAACCTTATATATTCAAGATATCAGTTTTGTGAGACATGAAAAATACACTATATGATAAATGACAAAAAAATAACATAATTTCATGTGGAACCTGTGAAACACATCGATAACATTTATAACTATATATATTTGAAATGTATGCACTTACTTCTTCTAAAAATGATCCCTTGTCGTCGAAAATAACATTACATACATTTTTATACTGAACGACTTTATGATATAAAAGGAAAATCTAATACCAAACTTCAAGGCAAGCTAGTTGAACCTCCCACTTGAGGGACAGTCGTTTATAGTTCTATAATATTGACAAAATTGGGTTCGATACCCAAACCGACATAAACCGACATAATATATATATGACAATAATCACTTTATTCTAATCGTACAAGTATTTTGAAAGTACCATTTGGAACTTGTTTTATATTTCCTGAATCATCCTCTGACTAATATTAGATGAATAAACATCTTTCATTTGTTATTTGATTCCTCATCTGTTGACATGTATTGTATCATTTATCATTTAGCTTTAGCATGTTTAGTAAAATGACAACAAAAAATGCCAAATCTTTAAATGAATGACTTGTGGTATTCGTGTTAATTTTACTTAATGTGCAATATTGGATTTAAATTCTTTGTTAAGTACTGTATTTTTTGTTTATTACAGCTGTAAAGCAAATGTCTGCTGATTTAGGTAAAGTACCAGACGATCAACCAATATTGTTGGTTCCACCACCACCACCCGATCCACCAAATCCACAATGATGTTATTATGAAGTAGACTTTTTTTTAGATTCAACTGCGTCGTACAATCTTTTTTGTCCATTTTATACTGTCGAATTAAAGCCTATTGATTGCGTTCTATTGATAAAACATTTGCCTGAAATTGAACATATTTCCTGCTTAGGATATCACGAATTCATGATCATGATCATAGTCCCATTTCTTTCTATGTGTTATTCTGCAAATTCAAGCATTATCGACTACTTTGTTTTAAGTTCAAATAAAGTGGCATTTATTTCATGTCAAAACTATGCCTCATCCTGACTGCTACTGGAAATTACAACATACCTTTCATAGCATATTAGAGCGTACTGTTTCCCAAAAGTTAGATATTAAAAAAACAGGTATTTTTGATCTGAACAGCAGGGCAAATGCGCCCTCTTCTCGTGATTGTGTATACTGTTTAATATTCAAAATAATCTGTCAATAAGGATGCTACAGTGATTTTAAGTCCCCAAGCTTTTTTTATAAACCAAAACTTCCAAAATTTTTGACCCTTTTGACAAAGATACAGTTAACAGAAGGAACACCTTTGTTTGAATTATCTACTATTTTCTGACCGGGCCCGAATTAGTGGTTCTATACCGACTTGCAAGTATTCTGTCAATTTTCATTAAACATTGCTTATTCTTCTTTTAGTACAAAAGGTAGTTTTTTTTTGTTTGTCATACTGTTTTCTATTTTTCTACAAAACAACATAAATTAGTTCCTTCTCATATAATTCCAGCTTTTTTTTATGCTATTGTGAGCTTTAAAAAAATACCTTCATATTTTTCCTTCGTTATACATGCAAACGTATAACTAATCTTATATTGAATTATAATAAATCGTTGTTGTTTTAATATTCAATCCTTGAAAAACAATAACGACTAAATCAAAAGTAATTTAAGTATACCATTGTTATTTAATAAAAAAAAAAAAAAAAAAAGAAGAAAAATTGGCTGGAGATCGAGAGGTTGTTTATTATGTAACGAATACATAGGTCAATATCAATATTATACAAAAGACCTGGCCGGAAAAGACGATGCAAATTTAAACCTATCATTTAGTTTTTGAACCTATACTTAATCTTTTAACTAAATAAACTTATTATTGTATAAGTACCATTTAAAATTTCACCATGTTTCTAAACTCTGATTCAATTAAAAGTCGAGAACAATATTTACTCTGCTAGAGTTTCAGAGTAAACATAAGGTTTAAGAATTGTTTCACGTATTATACACCTTCTCCAGTAGGCTGAATTTATTTCCTGGAAACTTACATTTTTTATACAAATAATGAGATGTGGTATGATTCCAATGTGACAATTCTCAACAAGAGACAAAATGATAAAATGAAGCTTTTTTTTCGATTTAACATTCTCTGGTTTATTGCTCTTGAGAGACATGAGTTGTTTGATTTAGAAAAAAAAAATCATGTAATATCATAACTAAAGTTAACTTGGAATGATTTACTTGAAACTTAACATTACTATTGGGATTGGTGAAAAAGTATTGATTTACATGTCATTTCAGAATTATGGGATATGGGCTCTTGGATAATTCAAAAATAATCTTTTCAAAATATGATGCACTAGCTCAAATTGTAATCAACATACTTATTTGCTTTTGATTTAAAAAAAAAAAAAAAAACTATATGGTCTTTCGAGAGCAAGAGTCTTCTGTTATCATATTGATTCAATATTAAGACGCCTATGGTAATCTTCATGTATATTTTTTAACAGAGCCATTTTATTATTTGGTTCCAACATGATTGAATATCTTCTTGACATTCTACTTTATTCTTGCAACAATTTTAATGATAAATGTAAATATGTAGAGTAAAGGGAAATCATGTACTAGGCACAGCTGCTTTTTCCTTTTGTTTGCCGATAGTTGGAATCTTACAACTCTTATTCAACAAGGAATCTTTCTTGGAATCAGTGATTTGGATTATTTGTTATGCTTTAATAAACATGTTATCTCAATCAATTACATGCATCAAGTACATGCATACAGTTTCAGATCTGGTTTTGGTCTGATTATATTCCTAACTATACAGTTTTTGATATATCATTCACATTATCCCCATAATGTGTAGTGTCAAAGTAGCTTTCAAGTTTCAAATATCTTTAATGATGCATACAGAAGATTCTATCTTCATGTAACAGTATAAACGTATCTGATACCTTAACACTTCATATTAGCTTTCCCGACTACAAACTCAAAGACAGATAACAAGAATTGATTTAGATTTGTTTCATAAAAAGACATGGCCAACGTAATTTTCACAAATACTAGTATTGTTTTTAGGAAGGCAAACACCTTTTTTTGTAAAAATGCACATTATTCCCTTTTTAAATTCACAGAAATTTATATCTTAAATGTGTGCGAATTTTCATGACGTAGATAAATACAATTATTTGAAAAAAGAGAAAATAAGGACTAAAACAGGGGCTTTTTGGACGAAATGTCCGGGAGCGAGGATACACAGCGAAATTGACACCCTTCCGTTAGGTTGTTTTCATTCCAAAAAGGCACCAAGGTTTATACACAACAGGCTTCTAGATCAGAGATTGCGACTCATTAAAGTTATATTATCCAAAAACTGCTACAAATATATAATTCAAGAACAATTATTCCAGCACGACTAAAACTGACGTTTCAACATCAATTATACATAATTTATAATTTACTGAAGGTATTCCGCTATTTAGAATGGTATTTGCCATAAAATATTCATATTACAAGTATTTATATCATATCTTTTTTCTCTGTACAATTTGTGCTAGTATGCAAGTCTTATTAAAACATCAAAATCTTAGTTCAATTTCTAATTCTTCGTGAACCTCTCCTGTTATCTCATTTTTTAAACATTGACATTCGATTGAAGTACATAATTATTTTTTAAATACGAAATATAATTTTCCGGCCTAGTAATTTCTAATTTTAGTAACAAATCGACTCGTTCATCTCAATGTCACGCACGTTTATTCTTTAGAAGAAGGTATTACCTGAATTTGAAAGTGACATTATTTACGGATGTTTATGTGTGAGTCATTGCGAGTTTGAACATTCACCATTTCATTATTTAAGACTCACTTTGACATTTAACTATATTATAATCACTGTTGTTGCTAATGTTAAATATTTAAGGTATTATTATCTTGGCTAATTATGTTTAGAACTTTAAACGGTAAAAACATATTTACGTTAAATATTTTTTTACAATGGACATGACAACAGAGTTAGAATTGTATGTTATATTTTGTTAAGATATGTTTCTTCTATTACATGGATTTGGCTATTACATTTAGGTCTACTTTTGACATTTATTTATTTACCGTTCGGGTCTTGTATACAAAGCATTGGCTTTAACACATTTTGTTTTGAGTATTCTTGCTAAAATAAATTCCAGAAAATTGTTTCGGACACACCAAATTTATAGCAAGTGTTTTTTTTTTTTTATCTTAACTGTATCTAATGGCCATGTGAGCTTTTCCTAGCACTTCGTTCATCGTCTGTCGTAGTCCGTTATTTTTATAAAAATTATTCTCCTCTGCAACTAATAGACCACATTTAACTAAACTTGGCTACAAACTACTGGGGTATCTTGTTTAAAATGTGTCATATAAGACCCCGCCTGTCAACCAAGAATGACCGACTTGGCTAAAAGTAGAACATAGAGGACATTTAAAATGGTATATGCCATAAAATATTCATATTACAAGTATTTATATCATATCTTTTTTCTCTGTACAATTTGTGCTAGTATGTAAGTCTTATTAAAACATCAAAATCTTAGTTCAATTTCTAACCCTTCGTGAACCTCTCCTGTTATCTCATTTTTTAAACATTGACATTCAATTGAAGTACATAATTATTTTTTAAATACGAAATATAATTTTCCGGCCTAGTAATTTCTATTTTTAGTAACAAATCGACTCGTTCATCTCAATGTCACGCACGTTTATTCTTTAGAAGAAGGTATTACCTGAATTTGAAAGTGACATTCTTTACGGATGTTTATGTGTCAGTCATTGCGAGTTTGCACATTCACCATTTCATTATTTAAGACTCACTTTGACATGTAGGGTATGTTTGTTTTAAATATATTATAATCACTATTGTTGCTAATGTTAAATATTTAAGGTAGTATTACCTTGGCTAATTATGTTGAGAACTTTAAACGGTAAAAAAATATTTAACGTAACGTTAAATATTTTTTTACAATGGACATGACAACATAGTTGGAATTGTATGTTATATTTTGTTAAGATATGTTTCGTCTATTAAATGGATTTGGCTATTACATTTAGGTCTACTTTGGACATATAGTTATTTACCGTTCGGGTCTTGTAAACACATCATTGGCTTTAACACATTTTGTTTTGAGCATTCTTAAGCTTGCTAAAATAAATTCCAGAAAATTGTTTCGGACATACCAAATTTATAGCCAGTGTTTTTTTTTTAAATTTTTTTATCTTAACTTTATCTTATGGCCATGTGAGCTTTTCTCAGCACTTCGTCCATCGTCTGTCGTCGTCCGTTATTTTTATAAACATTATTCTCCTCTGCAACTAATAGACCACATTTAACTAAACTTGGCTACAAACTACTGGGGTATCTAGTTTAAAATGTGTCATATGCGACCCCTCCTGTCAACCAAGAATGACCGACTTGGCTAAAAGTAGAACACAGAGGTAAAATGCAAGTTTTGTCTCTTATTTAGAATCTATTATTAATTGAGAAAATCTGACAGAACAGAAATGTTTAGAATATGAAGCTCTACCAATTTTGATACACGTCCAAACTCTCAGATGATTTCTTATAGTAGATAATGGCTTTAAATGAAAAAAAAAATGTCTATTATCTTGAAAACTATAATAGAAAGAGAGAAACATTGAGAGCAAAACTTATCAGCAAGACAAAAAGTAAAATCACAAAAATACTGAACTCAGAGGAAAATCTAATCGGAAAGTCCATATTCACATGGCAAAATCAAATGACAAAACACATCAAAAACGAATGGACAAGAACTGTCATAATCCTGACTTGGTACAGGCATTTTCAAATGTAGAAAATGGTGGATTAAACCTGGTTTTATAGCGCTAAACCTCTCACTTTGTTGACAGTCTCATCAAATTCCGTTATATTTACAATGATGCGTGAACTAAACAGACATCATCAATAAAATAGTCAAAATATGGGTACAGCAGTCATTTTCGTGTAACAAGATATATCAATTAGTCTGCACAATAACTATAGTCCGTTGATTCCTTGCGAAAGATATTGCTTCTTGATGACAATTTTCTTCCATTTTTTTTTCTTAATTTTGCATTATATCTCAAAAATTATAATATATAGATATAATCTTAAATAGGATGAAATCATCATGCAGCAAGACAAGCTCTTCAGTAACGATAATATGGAGTATTTTTTCGACATAAATGCATCTTTTTATTGGTGTTGTTGTAATTAATAACAATTTTTACTTGTTTTACGCTTTACCCTTAATGATTAAAATAAATATAGATAAATAGACACTCGAAATCACAAAATTTATCAGCAATGGCAGTTCTACTAATACGTCAAAATTTGCCGATATATATATATAGTAAACTGTCACTCTTTAATTTAAAAGTGCAAACAACACACAGTCTAGGGAGATTTTTATCGAAAACATAATATACAAAGATCTTATAAATGCAAAAATGAAGTAACTAAGAAACATAAGCCTCCATAATGGAACACATATAAATGATAAATCACGGTATGATTTTCATCATTCCTTCTTATCTAATGCTTTGAGAACTGATCCAGCAAAACACACTAGCAAAAAATGCTAAACACCCTTATATACATGATCGATTGACTTCAGATCCAGTCATATTCATATGATGATGAAGACATAATATTTCAATCAGTTTAATTGAAGTCTGGAGCTGGCATGTCAGTTTACAGCTACTAGTCTGTTGTAATTTATGTATTATTGTCATTTTGTTTATTTTCTTTGGTTACATATTCTGACATCAGACTCGGACTTCTCTTGAACTGAATTTTAAAGTGCGTATTGTTATGCGTTTACTTTTCTACATTGGTTAGAGGTATAGGGGAGGGTTGAGATCTCATTAATATGTTTAACCCCGCAGCATTGTTGCGCCTGGCCCAAGTCAGGAGTCTCTAGCCTTTGTTAGTCTTGTATCATTTTTAATTTTAGTTTCTCGTGTACAATTTGGAGTTATCACTAAACTAGTATAAATATTTGCTGAGGGGCCAGATGAAGGACGCCTCCGGGTGCGAGAATTTATCGCTGCATTGAAGACCTGTTGGTGACCTTCTGCTGTTGTCTGTTCTATGGTCGGGTTGGTGTCTCTTTGACACATTCTCCATTTTCATTCTAAATTGTATAATGGTAATTTCTATAAAAAAGTACTGTTTAAAAAATAAATAAAAAATGGAGTAGAAATATACTTATATGATATATTAAAAGCAAACAATGTTCTTTTTGGTTGGCTGACAGTTTTGACTTTTCGACTCCCTAAACTACACTTACGCACAACCGTTTTAATCAAGAGTTAGTTTCATCTTATTTATTATAAGATCCTTTAAAATATCATCTACTACAGTTCATATCATGTTTTCTTCCTTGAAGATAAAAGTAAACATCTTGATATTCTTACTTTATATTTTGGCCTGAATTCTTTTTTTATCAAATAATTGCTGTAATACATGTCTTTTTATAGAGACAAAACAATACAAATACATAGAAAAAAAGATGTTATGAATTATATTATCCATTGTGTTGTAGACCACTACCACTTAGAAACACTATGAGTAAATTAGATCAGAATATCAACTCAGGATGCTACCGTTGCAAGAGACCAGATGCGAGAATATATTACAAAGATAAATGGTGGTGCAAACATTGTATAGACAAATTAGAGGGTAAGAGTACAAACATGATTATCATATACTTGACCTATATAGAGTTTTGTAATTCCCGCAAATAAGTGTACGTTGTCGTATTTCTATTTAGTTATTATTTTCATCATTTCTTGAAGTATTTAGTAGCATATGTGTTAGTCTATAATATATTGATATTTATCGACCAGTAGCAATCATTCCACGCAGATAAAAAAAAAAAACCAAACAAAAAACCAAACATATTTATAGGTAATGAATAGGAACAATTAGTGTTGCTTAACAAACAAACGGAGAGTCAGACGGTTATGTTCCTCGTACTAGTTCACAAGGTTACAATAGTCAGTAACATGATATATTTCAATACACACACCAGACAAAATATTCTGACTTTCGTCCAGCCATATTTTCATTTTTACCTCTGATTGCTATATGAGCAGAGAAGCAACAAAAATAATTGTTCAAGTCTTTGAATCTGCAGGGTCAAAACCAGCTGTGAGCACCCTACCACATGATCATTGAAAACGTTTTAGTGCCGTATTCTATACTTTTTCTATGCCAATATTGAATGCCCACGGAGAGTTACCGTTTTTTGATAATTGGTCTAATTATAATGTGAAGTATTGAAAGTCTAATAAAGGTAATATAAAGCAGTAGACATTAAGGCTTTTGATAAAAAAAAAAAACCAATGACTTTATATCTGGGAGTAAATTTTACAATGTGACCTACCGAATTAGACTATTTACCGGATTTGTTATCACATAAGCAACACGATGGGTGCCACATGCGGAGCAGGATCTGCTTACCCTTCCGGAGCACCTGAGATCACCCCTAGTTTTTGGTGGGGTTCGTGTTGTTTATTCTTTAGTTTTCTATGTTGTGTCATGTGTACTATTGTTTGTCTGTTTGTCTTTTTCAATTTTAGCCATGGCGTTGTCAGTTTGTTTTAGATTTATTAGTTTGACTGTCCCTTTGGTATATTTTGTCCCTTTTTTACAAGCTCTGTATCACTTGCCAATTGTTGGAATGTTACTTTGAGTAACGTAAAATAATTTTGTATATTAATTAGAAATACTTAAATTATAACTATAAACAACTAAGAATATGTCTTCTGATGAATTGCAATTACCTGAATGATCATAAAGTGATAGTATTTAAAAGCTTACATTTGTCAATTCATGCCATGTGTCCATTATTATAACACTTATAGACTAGCTGTTACTATTTCAGACATTTATATTACTAACGAAGATCACGATTTCGAGGAATAATTTTCAAGTATTTGATGTGATATTTAGCAAACAGAACCGACTTTTCATTCGACCTGTCCATGTTGTTTATAGCTGATGAAAAATAGCAAAAAATAATTCAAATCTGAATCTATAGATTATAACAATTCTAAGTTGGATGAAGGACGAGCAAGTCTTTAATTTTGACCTGCATCATAGAGATAGAGAAATTTACAAAAACTAACACTGGAGCGGAAAGTATCTTTCAATTCACTGTTTGTATACTTAATTTTATAAATGTTCACCATAAGCCGATACCGATACCGAAACCGAAGTCGAAACCGAAGCCCAAAATAGTAGAGAGGTATTATAACATAAAAGTTGGTTGCTATCCGTATTGTAGATGTAATGTAGTATGTTGGTCTGCAGAGTTAGTTGTTCTTTGTAGACCCATACTCTCAACAGAATAATGACTACGTGAGAGTGCGTACTTGATTTTTACTTGATGGGGGGAAACTAGCTGTGACAATGCCTAGGATGGTGCATGGCATTGCTGTCGATGTAGAGGCAGGCCGGGATCGACTGACACATCGAATATCAAGAAACTCGCTATTTATTTAAAAAACAAAAGATCAAAGTAATTACAAAACAATTATAAAGTACAATTTAAAATTTAAAATATATTGAAAACAATAATAAAATACTACAAACAATTCCAATTAAATATCAAATAATAACAATAATAATTACCGTTAAATTAAACCTTTGAATTTAAAATATTACTCTATCTATTTTTTCCAAAATAAAATTAAAAAGAAAATAACTGTAAATCTAAATCATTTTTAAAACCAAGAGACTCACCTAGAATATCAAGAAACTCGCTTTTAATTTTATAGCGGCTTGATCAGTTTTTGCTTTGTCCGTGTGACTCTTTGTGTTGTTTCGATGCATATGACGTGACTCTGTACTTAAACATCTTTCATGTTTGCTAATGCTTTGTTTAAGTGCCCTTTTGTGTTTCTTTTATACATAAAGTCGTGGCTCTTTTTTTTAGAATTAATGCACAATAAGCATATAGACAAGCGACAAGAAGGAAAGACATACTTCTAAATTACATTCTGCAGAAGGTACGCCTAAAAGAACTATAGACTATATTCTTTCATGCTTTGAACAACAAAATTATGTTATATCTCTGCCTGTGTAACGTTTACATTCTGACGTCAAACGCGCGATTGTACGTCAGAGTCAATGTTAATCTAACCATTTGGTCCCAGTACTAAATCTTTCAATCATTTATGATTGGATTTTTACATTCTTAAAAATAAAAAAAAATAATTAGAAAGCAACAAATGAGGTTGGTTAATGTGATATATGCCTTTATGTGCTTCTTTGTTATACATTTGTTTGTTTTTATTGTGTTTCAGGTACTTGTACATCCTGTCATTATGTTCTTTTTATGATATTGTCGTATTCTATTCTTTCAATTTTGCTAATGTGTTATTTATATGTTCCTTTTGGTGTTACTTCTACATATTTATCGTGGCTCTGTACTTATACATCCGGTTTTTGTGCTGCTGTAAAACATGTTTGTATGCTTGTCGTTCACTTTTGCTATGTGCTTTGTTTATATACCTTTTTATGTTTTTGATACATATATAACGTGTCTCTGTACTTATACATTCCGTCATTGTGTTATTGTACTATAGTAAATTTGTGTATTCTTGTCTATTAGTTTTGCTAATAAGCTAGGTTTATCTGTCATTTTGTGCTTCTTTGTTACATATTTGTTTGGTTTCTTCGAGGGATTAAGATAATAACATAATGTTGACTGATGTACCCCTATTTATGACATTTTTACCCAATATGTCTGTTTGCTTTGTTCATGTATCGCTGTCAATATACTGGAATTTGATGCGACTGTCATACAAGTGAGAAGTTTAGCTAGCTATAAAACCAGGTTAAATCCAGCATTTTTGAAATGTTAAAATGCCTATACCAAGTAAGGAATATGACAGTTGTTATCCATTCGTTTGGTGTGTTTTACCATTTGATTAAGGACTTAATGGTTTTTAATTTTCTTCGGAGTTCAGTGGTAGAAACTTTTATCGGGTAGTTATAGAGCTCAAAACTCTTTTCTTTTTCCAATAAATTTGGAAAATAATTGAAAATAACAACATCATCTCCGCATTTCCATTCCATTTGCAATTTTTTTAAAAGCTGTGGTATTAAGGTTATTAATGTAAGCCTTTTCTTATTTTCTTTTTGAAATGTGTTCTTGTCCTTCTTTTTGGTGGGACTATTATCATTTAATAAAACATTATTTTCCTCTCAAACCCAAATAAAACCAATATATATTGTTTTCTTTGTCTCAATATTATTTTGCAAATCTAATATGGGCGTTTTTCAATAAAAGCTTGAATTTCAGACCTAAAAAAATGGAAAATAAACTTTTAAAATTTTATTTCAAGAGTTATTTTTAATACCTCTATTATAGACCTGTTTCTAAACAAAAAGTGCAATCTTAAATACTCTTTAAAATGATATTATTTTTATAATTTATGTACTGTTTCTAAACACACATCTTATTGCAATTTTAAATGTTTCCTATATACATTCCAGTTTGTTTTACTTTATATACTAGAAAGACCTCATTTTTTTCTGAATTGGAAAACCATTTTTTATTGATAAAGATTAGACAGTACTTCACAAATGAAGGTACAACTCATGTTACGGAGTGGACCTTTTGATGCGTTTCGTGGTTGATAACCGTTTCGTAGTGGACAAAAAGGTTCGTAGATGACATGAAGCCTATTCTATGTTAATAAAAATATACTAAAAATTACATGAAACTAATCCTTGTTATTTGTTTTGCACGAATATAATTGAAAAAAGAGTAAAAAAAGACTGCATGGTAGTGGTAGTGTCCACTACGAAACGTTTTTCTTTCATACTTGTTTCGTAGGTGACCGTTTCGCAGTGGACATATTCATATGTTTTATTTTTCCCCACAATCCCTATATTACAATAGTAACAAGACTGATTGTATTCATCAAAGCACGCATTTAGCTGTACACTGAAATTTTTTCAGAATTTTAAAACCAGATACTGAGTGAGATTTGACCCGTTTTGTAGTGGACATTATCAAAAATACAGTATCACTCTGGTCCATTTGATGTGCTCAATTTTTTTTACCAACAATTTAACTGCCGGTATAAAAGCATCCCTTCTTTTGTAAGACCCAAATGTTTATATCTCTTGCAAACAAAATTACATTGATTTCATAAAACTGTTTATTAGCAAATTTTAATGACTTCGTTTCGTAGTGGACATTTTGTCAGGGACACACCTTCTAAAATAAAAAATCCTTTGTCAAAAGCTGTTTATTCAAATATGTTGGCTCTAAACATACTTTTGAATTTTTAAAGAACTCATATTAAGTAAAAATAACATTTATTTCTACATTTTTCTATAATATTTTAGAGTATGAATGTTGAACAGGCGGTCTTGGAACATGCCATTTAGGTTGTTTTGGACCATTCGGGAATCAATATCTTATCAATCCCTCTAAAAATAGAATGTTCCTTTGCTTAAAAATGTTAAATCTATTTCAATGTACTGACTGCACAAAAAAATAGTTACAGAGATCAAACACATTTTTGGCTGGGACAAGAATTTACGTTTTTATTGAAAAACGCCCCGTATATTATATAAACTAAACAATGGTCTCTTGAGCAGGTTGAACTGTATAAGCATTACTGCACATCACATTTTACATGTTTTAGATATATTTCGTGGAATTTAACTTTGTTTTTTTTGTAGATTCATGTAAATTGTTGAACTGAAGTAATAACCCATGTAGTGTATTCAAATTTATAACAATAAAATGGGTAAAATGGTTAAGTTAATTAAACATTAAAAAAATGTACCATTTACCTCACTATAATTTTTGGTTCCGGTTTCGTTTTCGGTATCGGTATCGGCTTATGTGAACATTTCTGTTAGAAATGGATACACATGTAGTTACAGAGCTTGAATAGGGAGGTATCCCATATCGATCATAACAACACATATAATAGAAATGAAAGAAAACAGAACATTTAAACATGCTTAATGAATGTCTTGAAAAATAAGTTACAGCCTTTGAATGATATGATATTATAGTAAATGTATTGGTCTAGATGCAATCAACTTGGGGAACATCCTTTATTATTATCACTCTAATTAAAACAAAAATTCTCTGAAACTCACATTATCCAGATGCTTGGTTTCGTGATTGACAACATTTGTGTTGCGTTTTAAGAACGAGTTTTTCAACAGACTGTCGGCATTCCAATGGAAACTAATTGTGCTCTCTTCTTTCCAACTTGTTCCTTCATTATTATGAGGCTGACTTCGTACAGGAAATTCTTTGGAAGAAGGATAAGAAGTTAGAATTATCCGTTAACTTTACTGTCCGCCATATAGATGATGTTCTATCACTAAATAATTAAATATTCGGCGACTTTGTTGAACGCATCTATTTGATCTACCTAGAGATAAAAGATACAACATATACAGCTTAGACTGACTCATATCTTGACTTACATCATCTGAAAATTGTCAATGAGGGTCGGTTGACAACAACACTTTACAACAAAAAGAAATGATTTAGGTACCCAACTGTGAACTTTCCATGTCTATGTACATATGTAGCAACATGCTAGCTGCGCCTGCATACAAAGTATATGTTTCCCATTCAATACGATATTCCCGGGCTTGTATATCCTATGAATTCTTTGATAAAGGGTTACTGCTCACAAGGAATATGTTAAACCAAGAGTTCCCTGTGGTGAAGTTGAAATCACTCATTCGTAAATGTTATGACGCCATCAAGAGTTGGTTAACCTGTATGGAATAACCGTTTCACAAAGGATAACGGATATGTTTTCATGTCGTATATGAAATCCCCTACATTTTTCACAAATGTGGGTTACCGAATCAGACTATTTACTGGGTTTGTATTAACATGAGGAACACGACGGTGCCACATGTTGAGCAGTAGCTGATTGTGCGTCCGGAGATCACCATCAGTTTTTGATGGAGTTCGTGTTGTTTCGTCTTCAGTTTTCTGTCTTGTCTCTTGTGTACTATCATTTGTCTGTTTGACGTTTAATTTTTAGCCAGGGCATTGTCAGTTCCCCTCTTTTTCAATTCAGTTCATTCTAAAATAACTTCCGTCTTAACAAAGATAAGCCTAAAACTATTATATCGTATAACACCAATAACGACAAAAGTTTCAATTACAAACACGAGTTGAAGGATCTCAGCATTGACAATTTAAAGTCTTAAACCCCTGATGGCACCTGTTTTATCTCCCAATCAATATATAATCCGGACGGTTAAGTTATTTCTGACAACCTGATCATTGTGATTGGTACCTCTCTGTGACATTACATCCAAAATTCCGAAATATCCTGAGCCTAAATCCATCAATTGGAAACTGAACTTTATAATAGTAACGGATTCAGTCAAGGATTGTGCCAGGAATCAACCTTAAATAAAGGCAACAGTAGTATACCGTTGTTCAAACTCATAAATCCATGGACAAAATAAAATCGGGGTAATAAACTAAAACTGAGGGAAACGAATTAAATATAAGAGGAGAACAACGACACAACACTACAATGTAACACACACAGAAACGGACCAAACATCAGACAAAATCCCACGAGAATAACAAATATAACATCAAAACCAAATACATGAATTTAACGAAAAACAAAAGAAGTGGAAGTTACCCATTCAGTATTTTTATATATTGCTTGATAAAAGAATAAGGTATATTGACTTTTCACTTTCAAACTCTATATACACCGAAAAAAAAGTGGATACTTTTAGAGAGCATACAATCTAGTGTAAAAATATTTCACGTTTCAAACTAAACAATTTTTTCCAACTGATGCTTGATTTATTAATTAGCACCATATTTGTTACGTTAGAAGTACGTATTTTCAGCAAACAATCGACATGCAGATGGAAACATTCTGTACACTCCTACTTGCCAACTTGTTTATTCATATGAGGCTGACTTCATACGGGAGGATGTTAGAAAGAATAAAAGAAAATAACATTATCCTTTAAATTTACGTTTTGCCTTTTTATATATGATGTCCTCTCACTATAGAATTAAAAGTTTGGTGACAATGTTGTAAAACTATCTATCGATCCCAACAAACTTGAGAGAAGGTTACAATAGATACAATTATAAATTAACAATGAGGGAAAGTTGAAAACAAAGCTGTACGATAAATAGATGATTAAAGTTTAGCGATTGTGACTTTTTCATTTCCCTTCAGCAACATTCCTGCAGCACATGCATACTGAGTACAAAATTGAGTATATATCATCAAGTTGATACCTAAAAGCTTGCAATTACTAAAATATTGATTTCCTTGATAGAGGCCTAGTTTGCTGCTTTCTAAAAAGCTATTGAACCAAGAGTGAAGTTGAAAATAATTATTTAAAAAGTTTTCAGGATGACATAACGAGTTGGTTGAACTTTATTGAATTACTGTTTCACAAATCACGAAGGAAATGTAGTATACTTGAAACCACAATCCCCAATGAAAACTATTCACCAGAGACAAAATGACATATAGGTTAACAACTATAGGTCACTTCACATCCATACTGCATAATCATCAAAACAATGACATTTATAAAGCAGCCAAAGACTTTCTATCAATCTACATTGAACAGTCTGACAGAATGACGTCAGTAAACATAACAAAAACATAATTAACCCTGGGAAGACAGTAGTAGTTATTATGTATTGCAATTCTTGACGATTTTTCGTTTTTACACTGGCATTTTCAGTTGTCCACTTTGAGTTTTGATATCCTACTGGTAGCTTTCGCACCTCTTTTCTGTAGCCTTATGTTTTTGGTAAAAACATTTTATTCTCTAATTCCTAACCTAATGATCCTTTTCCAGATTTTAATATGCTGTTGTTTATTATAATCTAATCAACGTGTGATTTGTGTTGATCTCAGTTCGTCATTTATCCAACTATGACGTCAAATGTGTTTGCCTTTCCTCTGAGTTTCTTAATGTGACGTCTTGAAAAATAAATAGTGAAACATATTCCACAACCAAATCTCTTGCAGTACGTTAGTTATCGACTATTTACAGTTAAATTCTAAATACTTAGAATGGTTAGTCAGCCTTGCGATTTAGATTTGAAATATAAGCTGTCTCGAATGGATAGATATCGTATCACACTTGATAATGACAGTCGTAAAATCTATAGTTATAGACCATAGAAATTATGATGATATCAGATTGCATTCTCAGTCACAATATTTTAACCAGGTTAAATATTATGTATTGTTTAAATGTGTATCAACCGATATTAAAAGTTTATGATGACTATCATTTTCAACTATTAAGATTAAATAGTTTTTTTTTAATAGTTTACATCAACTTACGATGACTTGAAATCTTTTTGCAATCATTACTTGCATTTCCTTTCAATTACTTAACAGGTTAACTTAAAATAATTCTTGGAATTTTCTAAAACATGTTTTTTTATGTATAAGTATGCATAACAAAATATATTGAATTCTCAAAATTACTGAAATTGATTACATAAAATTTCAACAAAGATTGCATTTTGTATTTTAATATAACCACCAACTTCAAACACGCTGTGTAATTGAAATTTTACTTCTTAAATCAAAATTGCCTGATACAAATAAAAGAGAATATGAATCACCATCAGTACAACGGACCGAACCAGCCGAACCGCTTGAGTCTTCCAGTTGTTCAATTGTTTCCGAGATAAATAATTTGAAAAAAAATGTTACTGCTTGTGTTAATATGATCCAAAATTATCGATAGTCAAAAATCTGCTTTACAGATAAAGACGTTGACCAAAAACAAGGAGGTTTGCAAGGAACATCGATACAAACATTTCCAGATGAAACTCCGCTAAGAACACGTATACGACAATCAGCAGAAACCTGGGCAGAAACCTTCTCGAAAACATGTGCAGCCATTTATAGATTTTTTACAAAAGGTAACATAACATATAAGAAATATCCAATGATTATCTAGTGTATCTGGATTTCCTAATGTGACATCATGAAAAAATGTGACAATGCCTGACGATGCCACATAGAGAAAAAAAACCATCAGTGTACAGATAATTCGAATGGAAGGACTAAATCTGTATATCGTAAAAAAAAACACCAAACAGATCCCTAAACCAAATTCCTTGCGATATGTTATTTATCCACTGTTAACAGTTATATTTTAAATATTTAAATTGTTCGGTGAGCCTCGCGTTTTCCATTTGAAAACTAATCTATCTCGAGTGGATCATATCACATTCGTTGCAGAATAAAGTTATAATCGACGGCTGCCATGAATTGTTTCGATTCCTTTATGTTAATTACGGTACTTTTGTCAACCGTGAAAACCTTTAACGGACGTATGACATTTGCGCCGATTTTGAAAATTTTCTTTCTTTCATTTCGATTTTATATTTGCTCCCAACTATATCATCGCGAGAAAGGTATACATATTTTTACTACACATCTCAATCTTGAATGTCTTTGCAATGATTTGTCTGCAATATTTATAGATTGCACTTTTAAGCGCTGTCCGAAATATTTGTATCAGTTAAATACTTTACATGGATGTAAAAAGGGAAACTAGGTACCTCTAATTTTCGTTCTCTTACCAGCAAAAGATAAACAGTGTTATGAAGTGATGTGGACAATAAATCTGCTGTCAAAAACAACTTTCCTTTGTGGCCGAGGTTATGCATATTGACTTTGAAAAAGCAATGCATAACGCAATTATTTGTGCTTTTCCACAATGTAAAATAGATTGTTGTCATTTTCATCTGGCTCATAACTGGCGTAGGAAAGCCAGTCTGTTGAGTTGAACGCAGAGTATAAAGACAAATTAAGTGACATTAGTAAATGGCTATCATAATAGATTGAAAATGCATAACACTTATAAAACTGGCTAATGGAAGAAGTCTATGATGATAAATGAAAAAAATACATTCACCTGTAACTTACCTGTAATTTACCTGTAAAAAAATCAGCGCAAATGAAAGAAAACATCGGCGCCAAAAAAATGCAAATCGGCGCAATGCAAAACGCTGGACTTTACACATAAAACTGTTTAGCTGTTTCGTTTTAAAAACATAATTTTTCCTTAAATATTGCTCGAGTGTGAACATTCATCTGATTTTTATTTTATTCAATTGTTGTTTAGTTTCATAATGCTTATTTTTGAGAATATTAAACGTTGGTTGAAAAGTTCCCCGAATAGTTGATTTGCAGAGTAAAATGTTGGAATATAAAGTATCTTGAATGATATTTTTTAACAATTTTGATAATTCTAGTCAGTCAATGAAGTTATAAATCCTTTCCATGTTTTACAAGTAGTACATTTTCATTATTACCATGATTGCCATGATTACTAGTGTGGTCAATGTCAGACAAATTATTTTTTTGTTAAACTTGGCTAAGCCACTCGGGAAGTTCTACAGATCCCTTACTCAGTTTTGTTCAAATACAAAAAAATAATATTTTTATGACATTGACCTAATATTTGTTTTATACTGCAACTCAAAATAATGCATTGCTACTATTTTGAAAATTGAAACACAACTCTTCATTGTGGAAAAAGATTTTCCATTTTGAAATTGACATTGCACAAAATATAGGTGTTACTATTTTGAGGAAATAAACAAAAATACATTCCAAGCTGACTATGTTGGTCCTTTGTTTGTATAAACATTGAATGACAAAAATATGTGACGTTATTAAATATAATCCAAAATGTGTTCTGCTATACAGTTAAAGCCGTTGACCAAGAACAAGAAACTGTGATTGAAAGTGAGAGGTTTAGCTAGCTATAAAACCAGGTTCAATCCACCATTTTCTACATAAAAAAAATGTTTGTTCAGTATTTTTGTGATTTTACTATTTCTTAGAAAGAACTATTCAACAATCAGCATCAACAGAAACCTGGAAAGAAACCTTCTCAAGAACATTTGAAAGCATTTTTAGAATTTTTTCAAAAGGTAAGATAACATATAAAAAACATGCAATGAATATTTTGTGTTACTTTTAATGCTATACCTTAAAAAACGTTTGCCAAACTGATATATCAAGGCCAAAAAAATACCCAAGATATTACTATTGCCAAATGGAAAAGTACAAAAAAATGGTCTATCAAACTTTCTAACAACAAAACTTAAACCTTGTTATGCAAATCCAACCAAAACAGTGATTACAGCTTGTGATCTGGAAGTATAAAGAATTTAAGTATGTATTTATGCATGTTCATCATCCAAACATATCAACATATGAAACTCTTATTACATTGTCGACTAACTGCGCAGTCGTAAAGATAAAATGAGTATTGTGCAAATAGTTATCAAAGGTACAGAATTTTTAAAAAATAACAATAGTTTATAAAGAGGAGGTTATGTTCTCAATGTTTTAAAGATAGGTTTCATTTCATCGAGCAATTAAATATCAGTACTAAAAATACCCCTCCCAAACAAACCCTACACTCCCAAAATAATTAATAAAAAGAAATATTAACAATACAAACAAACAAAACAAACAAACAAAACAAACAAACACAAAGAACCAAAAAAGGCACAATAAAAGATTAACAAACCAAACAATTTCAAAACGAATAAATAATGCTTGTTAGGAAAGTCACTAGCATAATTTTATATAAAATAATAAGAAAATGCACAAAGCTAATTATGATTGAGACAAGTATTCACTAGTATATGGACGACGTTGATTAAAATATGTGAACCAATTTTAGATCTCTTTAAGAATAAGCAAAATCAAAAAAATTGAGAATGAAAATTGGGAATGTGTCAAAAAAACATCAACCCGACCAAATAACGGAAAACGTCGAAGGTCATCAATGAGTCTTTAACATGTTTAAAACAACATAAAAACCCCGCACCCGGACTTCGACTATCGTTTTGGTGCAGTACACAATGTCTACTGATATGTGTATGTCGTATTCAAGGTTAATATAACTAAACGTTTCGTTCATCATGTTCATACTGACAGTTGATTCGATACTAAGTCTGGTATAAATATTTTGTAACGCCTACATAAATTGCTGTCTTATCAATGAACCCCAGAAATCTGACGATGAAAAATGTAATAAATATACTTAATGTCATAAATATAATTTCATCAATATGCTGTTATACTATTTCGCATAGCACTTCTAATTACTGAATACCGTGACTATTTGGGATTTACTTTCTGGCCCTTTGGTTTTAAGCAGCTATTTAATATTTATTTTATGCAATGGATTTTCTGATATTAAGCCCTTGAGCATCACCAAAGAAAAACATAATTTGCGAAATGCTTATCTGTTGCAGTAAAATTTGCACCGTTTGAATTAATACTATCCTAAAGTCATGGTCAGTACATATTTTTAAAATACTGTGCTAAAAAACATTAAAGAAAGAATCATTTAAAAGTAGTGCTTTGCACAGAAAAGAAAATCAATTTGTTAAAGCAAAGAAATATAATAGGTTGGTTGTCTTTTTCATTATTTAATTTGCACTTAGAATTTATGTCAAAATTTCAAAGTTGCGTTCTGTATAATACATGTTAAACGGTTGGTCACATTTGGGAAAACATTGGGTACGAGTTGTTACCGCTCATGTGTAAAATAAAACAGACTTCAGTAGTATCATATCAACAATCCAACTGTAAAAAATGATAGGCCGGTGACGATAGACGAGTAACAATAAATGTACCACCAACAATCAAATTAAAACTAAATAGACGTCACTGTGTAATCCTTGTACGAATCAAATTTGATTTTGATATTTTGCATTGTTACCATTGCGATCCACTCAAGTGTTATATATGGTTACCTTCAAGTAAGCCTCCCAGTGTCATTGGATGGCATTATAATAACTTTATATAATTGTTTCTAACCAAAAACAAATTTGTAACATATATTCCTTCAAGTCTTCTTTGTTATATCAATTTTCCATTTCTGTAATGGTACTTGTCAATTTCAGATAAAAATCGACCGCCTGTTAAATTGAGTGAGCTACATCAAGACCAACCATCACTATGGGTACCACCACCACCTCCGGATCCACCCAATCCACATTGATATTTATTCCTTTTTATTGAGTGATTCGCGTACTATACACTATTAGTGCTTCTCCGTCTGTTATATCTATATAATGTTATTTTGGATTTAAGGCGTCTTTTGATTGGATGTAAGTGATAGACATAATTACATCATGTGACCGTGACGTCATCAACGTTTTTAACTACGTAAAAATGAAATTAAGAATTGAATAATAAGGAACTACATATTTTCTATAATTTGAAATAACCTAAAAAATATGATATAACTTCAGTAAGCAAATCAATTTTAACGGTTTTTATTCGCACTTAAGGCACGACCAATCATTTGAAAAATACATTTCTGACATACACATTTTTCAGTTGAACCAGAAACATATGTTTGTGTTAAGTTTTTACAACAGTTTTGAGGTTGTTCTTCCTATACCTAATAACACTTGGTTCATATAAATTAATGAATGTTTTATTTTAGACTATTTGCAAATGAAAATGTTTTTTTAATTAATTAGTGATCTGTTATTGATTTCCTAGTTGAATAATCCCTTTCATTGATAAAAAATGCTTTGATCATCTAACAAGATTCTGAATTTCCCGTTAGTTAGAATAACAAAACAAGGAACGTATACTATCCTATTAGAAATAAAAACAAACTTTTTATGCAGTTATGTCTTTGAGGATATTATTCTGCTAGCCCAACTGATAATATTTACCTGTAATCAGAATGAACATTTTAGTTGCCATACCTAATAAAGTAAAGAGTATTCTGAAAAATACGCATAAGGAAAACTAAGATTGGCTGTATACTATTTTATTCCACAAAAGCGACGACGTCAGAATGGTAATACAATTGAAAAAGGAAACTTGGAATGTGTCAAAACGACAACAACCAGACCGAAGTACAGATCAACACATAAGGTCAGCAATGGGTCGTCAACACAGTGACAAAATTGTCCATCCGGAGGTGGGCTTAAACTGACCCCGAAACACTAAAGTATATTGCTTCAACAAAAATATACGTCGCACTTAACTCCGAGACATTTAAATGAACCAAATAATAGAAAAAGATTAGCAAAAGACAGAGGTTCTTGGAACAACACTCACGTTGAGCGGTGTTAAACCTGTTTTGTGGGTTCAGAACCCTCCCCCTCTAAACATAACCAATTTGGAATAAACAAATACACAGCAATATGCACAGTAACATTTTGTTGAAAAAAGTCCGAGTCCAATGATACAATAGGTAGCAGAAGAAACTTACCAAAGTGTCAATAATCAACATCAATTAACAAAGGGCTACTTGCAGTTACTGACATATTCTGAGTTCCGTCAAAAGAGAGAGGTCATATTGCTTTGAAATAGAAATACACAATATAAATATGTATCATGATTTGTTTTCTAGACCATTGTCACAAAGACCAGCCATATAAAATTGAACATGGAAATGGGGAATGTGTCAAAGAGACAACAACCCGCCCAAATAAAAAACAACAGCAGAGGGTCACCAACAGGTCTTCAATGTAGCGAGAAATTCCCGCACCCGGAGGCGTCCTTCAGCTGGCCCCTAAACAAATATATACTAGTCCAGTGATAATGAACGCCATACTAATTTCCAAATTGTACACAAGAAACTAAAATTAAAATAATACAAGACTAACAAAGGCCAGAGGCTCCTGACTTGGGACAGGCGCAAAAATGCGGCGGGGTTAAACATGTTTGTGAGATCTCAACCCTCCCCCTATACCTCTAACCAATGTATAAATGATTCGAGAAGCATAACACTACTAATCTGTTTGTTGATAGTCTCAATATCTACAGTGATCATTCTGGCAATTTGTATGCGTAGAAGTTATCGTATTCGGAATTAAAAATGTACAAATGTATGTTCCTACTTCATTTGTAATGATATCTAGTATGTTTTTTTTTGATTTAATGAGAAACATATATATCGTTAGTATGTAAACGTATTTTGGAATGTACATTCACAAATGTGTATGTGAACTACCTACATTTCATTCCGTGTATGGATGGTAACACATGTTTATCTATATTACCACATGATGTGCGCTAACTATATCAGTTCCTACTGTGCTATAGCTGGGTATTGCTCAACCGATATATATGTGTTTTTGCTACAATTGACAAACAGTTTAAAAGTTTGAAAAAATACCATAACCGCATAACTACGACATATAAATCAGAGTGAAAAAAATCGTGTATTAAAAAGGTCAATACACTTACTTTATTCATAGCTCTATGAGGTGATAAGGAGCCCACCTATTAATATCTTTAAAAAAAAAAGTCAAGAAGAAAGTTTAAAAAAACCTATTCCTCCCCCCCCCCCCCCCCCAAAAAAAAAACAAAAAACAAAAAACAATTGTTTTAAACTATACAAGCAGAAACCTGGTTGAAATAGAACAAAAGAATCGAAGCTCTTTGTTCGAGAAGGCGATACATGCTTACTTTAATGTTTACTATAGTAACAGTTTTTTTTAAAGTTAACAGAAATAAATAAAATGACAATTTTCTGCTCAATTACAAAGTTATATATTTTAAAAACACCATTTGCATAAGTTTTTAATTATCTATTTCATATTTAAGCAGAACAATCAGATATCAAGTCAATGACATAGGTATCTATCAAGTTGGATGTAGAAAAGGCATAACCTCTGATATAAAAAAGAATATTTACCAAGGACGGAGAACATATCAATCTATTAGTTCAGTAAATTTTGTGTCTGCCCTTCCATTATGTGACTCAAGAACAAAATCCAAAAAATTGGTAACAATTGTATCGAAAAGAGAAAATCGAGTGCACCTTTTTATGTTAGGGTGTGTTTGCGTTGAATATTTTGTCTTAGAAACTTATAAAGCAAAAGTATTTGATAGACCATCTCGCTTCAGATTCTATCATTTTATATATCAAGGCTACAGGTTGACTTTATAACATCAAAAATTCATAGTACTCAAAGTTTTAAGTTGGATCTTAAAAATGCATATCTTCGAAAAAAACAAACATATTTTGATTGTGATAATAAGGGTTTATAGTCTTCAACCACTGAAAATATTTAGTCAGCCTTTCCACGAAATATTTAATTAGATTTTTTTTAAATGTTTGTGGATTTTCGAAAATTCCACTCGACAACCGATCAGACAATAGTTTTAAGTTGACTCAATGCTGCCAAGAACATTCACTGATGCTTATTAGCTAGTAGATACATTTGTCTTTTAAAATACAACTGACATAAAGGGATCGTAATGGTGCTATGTGGATAAATTTATCGGTTTTCAAGAGCTAGATTGGCAGCGTGTCATCCCTACAAAGGCTTCCATTTCTATGATTGTAAAAATTAACTGGCGTAATGGAAAGATAATTTTGACGAAGTAGAATCCTGACTGTATAGATAAAGCTGTTTTATAAAAAAATACGGAAAAACGACTATATGACACAAAGCGAGAAAGTACATCAAGAACAATGTTCACCAACAATTTGTAAACTTGTGTATATGCATTACTTGGTGATGACACATTTGAATTAGAATATAGATGGTTTGCATAAACATTTAGATTCATTTGATTCAAATTTATTAGTAAACACATCTGGCTAGAATTTATTTTGAATGTTTTGTTCTATTTGTCACTGTTCTATTATTTAAAATAACCTTCTCTAAACTTATTGGAGTTAACCTGATGAGTTCACAAGACCACAATTGGCTTGACAATCCCTTTAGATGTATGATCACGATGATTGCAATGAAACAACTATTAACTAGAATTGCAGGTGCTTGTTCATTCGGGATCAAAATTTCTATTCTTTTTGAGAAATTTACAAATAGAAAAACTGCTGCACTTTTGTGTATTTGTATTTTTCAGTTGAACATTGAAACAGTTACATTGTAATGTGATGCTTATAGAATTTCAAGTTTCAGTTTCAAGGCATTTTTAAAAATGTTGTAATGGAGACAATGTTTTTTTTTAATCCTGAGAAATGTTCACTTATTCTTTTTTTTCAATGTATGTATCAATTTTAACAATTCTCAAAGAACTTGTAACTAGTACAAAATTGTTCAATCTTACAGTTAATATCTATATAAGAAAAAAATAGTATTTTCTTATAACATTTTTTCCAAGATATACAGAAACTTTGAACTATGGAGCTACATATATTCTAAATCTTTAATTTAGACATCCAGAATGAAATGTGTTTGAAATAGGCATACATGGTAATTTTTGTATCAATTCATATGCACAGTGGTTTCTACATGCACATTGTTTTATAGACAAAGGAAGATGACAGATGATTATTGTATTGTGTATCAATTATCAAAAACAAAGGAAGGTTACCTCAAGTCATTGTCTTCTTCAATCTTATATTTTAGGAGATTTTCTCAGGTATTTTTATCAGCTAATATTCACACGTATAATTATGAATATAGAATACAGCACACATACACATTTAATTGTTTATTTTAGTTAACCAACACAACCCTTTTTATATTTCATATAACCAATACCAGAGAGAGACAAAACGGACCAGCAATGGGAATAATATCGATCATTTACCTCCGGTAATTTTATTTCCATTATAATTATCTTTCTTTCTGCAATAAATAACTCCTGAACTAAAATGACTGTTTGGTAGCAATCCAAAGTTTAATGTGTTGCTTGATTGAGCATAACATTTATAGTACGAGCACCAGTAAACTTATAAAAACAACAATATCGTTTGTATTGGTAAATAATCTGGACAGTTTACAAATGATTCAACAAATCTATCAAAAAGGCATTATTTATTTCAAATTTTATTAATTGATTGGTTTGATAATGTAAATATATACATGTGTTTATGAATGAACGTGAACTTTGACATCCCAATAACAAAGGAAACAAATGCAATAAAATAAAGCTATCTACCCCAATTTTTTGTACGTAACAAAGACAAAAAGGATTTTTGTACTGGCAAGCGTTGCATAATCAAATTATTAATTTTATTTTGTTTTAATTGAAAAAAGAACAGCCGATTCAGGAATTCTAATACATCATTATCCGTTTTACCGAGTAGTAGGAATATAACCGCATTCTAATGTAATAAAAATAAGATTTCTAAAAAAATCTTTGAAGCAGAATAAACCTTTTATGGAGTGATGCAATTTTGGGCGTGTAATTTCAATTCAAATGTCTTTTAATTAGGGTTTTGTAAAAAAAAACCTACTTTTAATTAGTCGGTAAATAACATGAATATGTATTAATGCAGTTATTCTATATTTTTTAAAAGGAGAATTACATCTTTTATTTAGATAACTGCAGATTTAAAGAAAGCGATATGGCCTTGTAAATATTTGGTTTAACTAAATAGATATAAAACCTTATGATTGTCAACAAGAATTTTGTTATACGTATCTTCATTAAGAACTTTCAAACCTTACCATATGAAAGAAATGGACGTAAATATGTAAGAAGCTGTAATATCTAAAAGAACGACGCAGATAATATTATCAGAATAATCATTAAGCATGCGTTATATCACATAACATGCTTATAAGGCAACAAACTTATATGAAACAATTTTATTTGAGTCAATTTTCCTGGTATAAAAGACAACTTAAATAGTTTAGTTTGAAAGATCAGCATAATGTGTTCGATTCAAGATTCGTTCACAAATTCAGATATGAACGCTATTGAGAGGAGACAAACTACTGTACAATAAGTCATGAAATACCTTGCTCATACATAAACATATACAATTGTAATCATACGTCTTTGTCAACGGATGCAACAATGATAATATTGTTATGTTACTAAACAGTAGAAAATAGTTTTAAAGTGTACCTTTCTACATACTATGCGAAAAAAAACTTAATGAAGCCTTAAAGCATTTTTTTGAGGGGGTCCGAAAACGTCCTGATGCAAGACAAAATGTATGACCCCATCTAACATATCGTTGTGTTTCAGCAGCAGTCAATATTTCATTCCTGTCGCTGTTTATTTTATACCTTATTGTAGCAACACTCCAATAGCGCCTGCATATCAATCATATATCTTCAAGTTGGTATGAAATTCCAGACAGAGCATGCATTTTTCATAACAATTCACTAAAAACAACGTTCTTAATTTTAAGAAAGTTATCACACTAAGCATTTAAAGAAGTAAAGTAAAAGTCATTCCTTCTTCAAATTTTACTGACAAAGTCGTGAAATGTATGACCGTTTTGGAATATCTATCATCCTCTTCTCCGATAGTAACCAACCAAAATTATTGGTATAAACAAAGGAGTATCACACGAGCCATTATTTGATGTAAAAAATGTCAAACGTAGTAAAATCGTTCATATAGTTCGATTTAAAGGGCTTTACCGTTAAATCGCGTTATCAGAGGAAGGCAAGACTTGCGACAGTTCATGCACAGGTCAATGTAACGCGCATGTCTTAGTTCGATTACACGGCATATCAATTTTAACAACTAAAGCACTCCTCACAATATTTTGAATGCACGGCTGCTAGGAAGTAACTGAACTTATCTAAGGTCAGATTGTTGAGTTTATTGTACGCATACTTAATGTAAATACTTATCTTATTAATTTTTCAATTTCAACAGATTATTGATTAATTAATTTAAAATCGGTCACATTCAACTAGATAATTTATCGAGTAATTTATACATTAGTGGACAATTTACTAAAGCAAGGATTTATATATAGTATACAAATCCTTGGCTAAAGTTATTATAATACGAACGAATTTATTTAATTTATGTTGGATTGTATAATAATTGTTTGATTCACATAGTTTTTAATTCCAGTTACATTAATATTTTTGTATCTTTTTATCGAGGTATTAAAATTGAAAACTAGATTCCAGGTATTTCTTTTCAATTTACATTTTGTAAGGCAGATTAAAATAGTATAATTGTTCCATTATCAGGTATGTTAACTATTATTTAATAATGGGGTTGCCTTGTGAGACATTAACACCATCAAATGCAATTAATTAATTTATGGTACCATTTATTGTTCTTTAGCGTGTTTAGGACAGCAGTAAATCGTAAATTATATTTTAAAGTTGAGCCGCCGTTAAAAGAAATTAGTTCATAAAATTTTTGATATGGCAGCTACAGTGATGTCTTTATAACCGATTGTTTTTCGGTCAACCAAATTTCGTTGCATATATACAAAGACATATAATACAATATGTCTCTGCTATATATTATAATATTTATTTCAAATAATATTCATTCATATTTTGAAGTAATGTCTTTATAACCAATTGTTTTTTCGGTCATCCAAATTGCATTGCACACATTTTGATATTTATTTAGTGTATAAAATATATATTTTTTAATTATATTTGTTCATAATGACATTTATTGGAAGGTTTATGATGCCTGAGTCGAAAAGGCGTTGAAAGAGGTGTTACAATTGGTGTAAAGAAAACTGCTTTAGCCACCTGTGATGTCAAAATAGCATCTGAAACAGAAACTAAAAATTTGTTATGCAGGATTATTTCATTCATCAGCAGGACCATCTATATGTATGTTAGTCAGAGAAGTGGCAGTATGCCTTATCTAAATACATCAATAAAACAGATACATATTTTATTCTTTAATTTTAATGTAGCTAATTCAGTACATGACATTTTTAGTTTAACAATGATTTCAGTAGTAGCATTTCGAGCATAATAAGGAAAACGATTTTAAATGGCGAATACTATATTGATCCGGATTGCTTTTACTATGAAAGACCATACCACGAACAACGCAGCGACATTAAGGTGGTTTTCCCGCAAAACCGAATAAAAAAACAGTGCAGGAGTTATTTCCCCTATCTAGATCAGAATGTGTAATGGCGGGCGACTTTTGGCGTTGCAGACACAGTAACAAAGGTAGCAATAGGTAAGGTACGCGTATCGCATGAATAATGAAATATATGGCATATGGTGTCTTTTTTAATATTATAATGTATTTTCACATCAAGAAATGGAAATAATTTGAGTGAAAGCTGTATTTATCAAAAGAAAAGTAGCAAGCGGAGTTTAAGCTCCGCCCACCTGTTTACCTTATTTGGAAATTCAATGTAGTTGCGAAGCTTGCAGTTTGCAAGTTGGTTAATTGAAAATAACTAAAGTAACCGTGCACTTGTCAGTTGAGATTATAACGACCTGGTTGAAGAAACTGATGAGAACAAATGGAAAATTTATTCAATATGATCCAATGTCAGGACAAAACACGACTTAGGTGTAATTTATCGCTTCTTCTTCTTTATAATTCAGCACTCCATCAACATACTGATGATAACGTGCCGGGCACTGATTTTACTATGCCGCGCGTGCGTGGGATATAAATTTTATTTACAGTGAATAATACAAAAATAAAAATATAAATTTCAACATAACTTCTTTTTCTTCTGTTTTTGTACTATACATTTTGGTTAAAACTATATACATTGTGGAATTTATTTAAATGTTTAGATGTTTATTGAGAACAGATATTGGAATCTGTTCTCGGAAGCTTTCAAGAGTAGTACATTGAACTGCAGCTACTGGGAGAAGGTTCCATTGCAAGATTGTTCTAGGGTAGAATGAGTACTTGTATGAATCTTTAGTGGTTTGTATGGGCCTGAAGGAGTAAATATGTGAATGTTGACGTGTTCTTGTATCAGATTGTGTAAGTAGGTCTGTCGGATATATGGCAACAAGATGATGTATAATTTTGTAGAGGAAAATGATGCGGGTTCTAATTCGCCTTTTCTCAAGTGTTGCCCAATTTAGAGTTTGTAGCATTTCAGTGACTGAGCTGGTGTTATGGTATCTGTTGCAGGTGTACCTTGCTGCTCTGCGCTGGACCATCTCAAGTTGGTGTGTTTGAGATTTGGTGTGCGGGTCCCAGACGCAGCTGCTGTATTCTAGCTTTGGTCTTACAAGTGCAATGTATGCTTTTTCTTTGACTGTTTTTGAGTTGACTTTTAGATTCCTTTTAATAAAGTTCAGCTTTTGTGTGGCTGCAGCTGTGATATTGTTTACATGTTTGTTCCATTTTAAATCAGTTTGTATAGTAATTCCCAGATATTTTGTGGATGTTTCTTTTTGAAGTACATGTTGGTGGAGAGTATAGTCAAAATTTAATGGATTTTTCTTAGTTGTTATCTGAAGGACTGAGCACTTGTCTGGATGGAATGACATGAGCCAGTCCTTCTCCCATTTTGCAGCTGATGTGAGATCATCTTGCAGTTTTTGTGTGTCTTCTTTGTTTTGTATTGTTTTATAAATTATGCTATCATCTGCAAATAATCTGAGGGTACTGTGTTTGATGTATTCGTTAAAGTCATTTATGTATACAAGGAAAAGGATCGGACCCAAAACTGTTCCTTGGGGAACACCAGATGTTACGTTTATTTTGTCTGACTGAACACCATCAATAATCACTGTTTGTGTCCGAGATGTGAGAAAATCTTCTATCCATTTTAGGGTGTTGTCATCAATGCCATATTGTTTCAGTTTGTAGAGAAGTCTTTTGTGAGGAACTTTGTCAAAGGCTTTGGCAAAGTCCATCACAATTATGTCGGTTTGGATGTTACTGTTGTTATTTTTTGCTAGTTCTTGGATGAATGATACTAGTTGGGTTTCGCATGATCTATTTGCTCGAAATCCGTGTTGAAGGTCGTACAAAATATTGTTATTTTCTAGATGGTCCATCATACTACTGGCTATTATGTGTTCCATGATCTTACAAAGTATGCATGTGAGAGATATGGGTCTATAATTTATTGCGTTGTGTTTATCACCTTTTTTAAAAACAGGACAGACATTTGCATGTTTCCAATCTTTTGGGATTTTTCCTGTATCGAGCGATTTTTGGAAGATGTAGGTGATTGCAGTTGAAATGTCGCTACTAAGTTCTTTAAGTACTGTTCCGCAAATTTGATCTGGACCAGTTGCTTTATTAGGATTTATCTTGTCCAGTAATTTTATGACACCCTTCTTGGAGATGGTGATCTTGTTCATTTTTGGATAGTTTGATTTTCCTTTATCCGGAATAGGTTCACTTGTTGTTTCTTCAGAAAATGCTTTTTGAAACTGACTATTTAAGATGTTAGTTTTGTCAGATGTATTGTCAGTAAGTTTACCATCTTTTCTAAGTGCAGCAATGCCTGTATTGTCATTTTTCATACTTTTTATGTATGTAAACAAGTTCTTAGGTTGTTTTTTTCTTTCAGGTATTACAATCTAGAGATATATACTAAAATGCAGAGGGAATGGCTTGTGCACTAAGAGATCAGATAATAAGGTTCCACTAAAGTCAAAATATAGGACACTTCATAAACATCTAAACTTTGCCTGTATCAGAAGCGGATTTAGGGGGGGGGGCAGGGGGCCCGCCCCCCCCCTTTTTGAGAAAAAATGTGGTTGCTTATATAGGGAATCATTGAAGCGTGACTGAAGCGGGCCCCCTCTTAGGTCAGTCAGTGGGCCCCCACTTATGAAAATTCCTGGATCCGCCACTGTGTATTTTTCAACCTATAATGAATAAAGTCATAAACTATGAGAACATATGTTCGGTGTCTTTCGTATTAAAATGTGTCAAAGAGACAGCAACCCAACCATAGAACAGACAATAGCAGAAGGTCACCAACTTGTTTTCGTGTTCAGACGTTTTATCTTCTATGTTTCGTGTTTAGTAGGATGACTTGATGTGTGCTTCATGTTTCCCCTTATTTATTTTCCATGTTTCCTGTCATACTCTTTAACTTCTCGTGCTTTTGACATACATCATGTACATGTACATATACATGTATATCCCAAGTAAACAGAATCGAGCCATAATGGTATTTTTAAAATTTTCGTTGCGAGACCTCATGTCCAAGAGGCAGGAAAAAAAACCACTTGTAATAAAGCTGTGTATTCTGTTATAACAGACAATTGTGTACAAGCATGAACGGATGCAAATCATATCATTTATTAAATGGAAAAGGCCACAGCCTGTTTAGAAACGGTCAATTTTGACGGTATATTAAAGTCAGTCTGTCTGTCTGTTCCAGAATTGAATATTTTTCGTCGCATCTTTCTCAGGAAAATAACATGGACTTCTTAAATTTGGTTTGAGGGTTTATATGAGTCAGCAATACCGTGTGATGCTTTTTCATATTCATCACTCAACAAATTCCTGTGTACCTTAAAATTCTTAAAGTGTATGGGGGTATCAAAAGTGATCAGTAGCTCACAGATTCACTTGTTTGTTTTATAGTATTTTATATTTGTTGTGGGGGAGGGGGCTGGCTATTGTGAGCAGTGTTCTCAGCACTTCTAGTTAATCATAAAAATTACATTAAGACGAGCAAAAATTAGCAACATGCATATCCTGGGTTCATTTAATTTGCATTAATATAAACATTGTTATTAAAACATTTAATCCCGCTGCAAATGTTTGCACCTGTTCTAAGTGGTATAATTGCCAATGAAGTTTTGATTAACAATTATATTAAGTTAGTTAATTCTGTATTTAGATGTATATTCTGGTACATAAAATTTATTCTATTAGGACAGAAAAGAAATACCATTTCAGTTGACTCCAATCTCAGCAGTTGATAAGAAATAAGTTTTCTGATTTTAACATCTTTGAGATGAACATGATGAACCTGAATTAAAATATTATGGCACTTAATAATGAAAACACAATTGATTGATTGTGCTGAATGTCACATAAGCACATACGACTATTTCTTTGCTGTCCATTTGTATTGGTGGACACTTTGCACAGAAGGCAGGAATTTAATATGAAATGAGCGGCAGTAAAAAATAGGTCCCTATTTCCAACTTCATGATAGAATTGTATTCTTTGATGTCTTTTGAGGTTGAGAAATTAAGATGATATATTTACAAGGCTGCAGATTGAATCATATAGGTACAATGTACACTGTACATATATACCTAAATCTGAAACAAATCAGATGAGATTAAAATAAGTCGTATACAATGTATGCATCTGAAATAATTTTTGAAACTGGTATATACATGTAGTGGAAGCATAAATTATAGAGCACAAAGTTTGTTTTTTTTAAATTTGGGGTACTCAATGTCTTATCTTTTAATCTTTACTCCAAAAGGTAGTTTGTGCAAATATTGAAACTCGCACATTCTATGAAAAAAGGAATTATATCCCCAATGTTAATGCTGGTGTACAAATTTTAAAATGTATGCCTTTGAATTACAAACATAATAAAATCAGTAAAAGTAGGGCAGAATAATTTTACCAAGTAACTGTAAGGATATTAAATAAGTCAAATACTGCTCCAGATTGGTTGAAAGGGAATATTCTGTGTAATAAGACGCAGGAAATAACTATGGAGTCCGACATAATAAAAAAAAAAAGCAAGCCATACAAAAAAAACTGGCATAGCAGCTGGTAAAAATAGATGCAAAAGAATCACCAGAATGAATCTAAAAGTGACAAATCATGATTTACAATTGATACCAGTCACACTTGATAAGCAGGAGATATTCAAAAAATAACATCTCCATCTATTGATGTGATGCAGGTAGGAGTTAAGTATATTTATAATTTAAACATTACCAATGACACACCCAATTTCTTTATTAATGCAGCTTTTTTCATTAAAATGTTAATGATTCACAATACACAAACACTAGAAGAGACCTAGTAGGCTAATCTATTAAAATTTATATAATGAACTTTTACTTGCAGAACGAGAACTATACAAGCACACGAGATGCGATTCCGGATTTGAACCAAAAAAAGGGGGGAAGGCTGCATGCCCCAACACTACATGCATGTAACCCACGTATGGGGTGTATAATAAAGACCTTGTAGGCTTATCTATTAAATTAATTTATATATTGAACTTTGATTTGTAGAACAAGAACTATACAAGCACCCGAGATGCGATTCCGGATTTGAACAAAAAAGGGGGGAAGGCTGCATGCCCCAACACTACATGCATGTAACCCACGTTTAGGGTGTATAATAATGACCTGAATAATTATGTTTTTTGCCTTCAAAAATTTAAATAGCAATAAGACAATAGTTGTTTCAAACTTCGCACAAACATATTATTAAATGAAATGCCGGTGAAAACAAAATATACCGTAGTTTTCCCGTCAGCCGATCCGACTACTAGAGGGTCTTTCAAACGCTTTTTTCGTGCATTTAGGTGGCACGGTAGTATTTCCTGGCCCATAGGGATAATGATAGCCTTTTTAGAATTTTCACCACTTTCTAACACTGCAAAAAAATCTACATTCACCCTTAACTGAAGTACTTTCAGTTTACTATTCAGAAATGAATTTGAATATGTATCATGACCGTTTACTTTTTTTGCTATTTTTAGAAACCTAAGGCCACTAGTAATTTTAGGTCTTTTATGGTGCAGTGAATACAAAATTAAAAAAAATTCTCAAAAATTCATTTTCATCTGTATGTAAAATTATTTCATATTTTTCTACACCTGATTCATCCCTCAGTTTGGGAAAGTATGTTCAGTTGATACTGTATTTTTTGTCCAATCACACTGTTTAGATACATTTACCTAAGTAGGGTACACAAAAGAGCAACCTAAATTCTGGAATGCAAATACTACCGTGCCACCTTAACCAAGACATAACAAACTTGAAACCAGTCATGACACCTATGATGCATAGACTTCTTACTTTGGAACATATTACAATAAAGAATACTAGTCTGCACTCATTTCTTATAAAAAAAAAAATGAAACATTACATCCCTACCCCATCTGGCAGATTTTCACTTTTTTTCATCTTACCATTTTTACTTAAGAAGTGAACAAAACCCAAATATATGATGTTTCAAATCAACACAGAAGTCAAACATGGTGATTTAGGAGGAATTATTGGATTGCCAACTCTGTTTATGGTTAATCTGAGTAAAAGAAACAGTTTAATCACCAAATCATGAAAACTGATATTAAAGTCCATTCCACATTTTACAGCATGCCTTACATTACTTTAAACATTTTCAGATTATGAGGGCAATACAACAAGAGTCTTTAGATTGCAGTTAACTATTATTCCGTAACCTGTTTGACAATACATGTACTAGAATACATCTCTAAGTTGACTGTTTGTCTATTTCTCATGTATGCATTAAGTTAAATTATGTCCCCTTACATAATCAATTTGCATTTATTGTGCTTTTCACTGTCAGAAAATCTTAACAACTAATGGTATTTGCATGGAAAATGAATAAATCATTTAATCTTGCTGATATAGCATCATAAATACATTCTTTGTCAAAAATAATGTCTATTCAATGTACAGAAACCCCTATTTCTATCTCTATTTCATACCAATATGAGAGCTAAATGAATAAGTAAGGACCCCTTAACCACTTACTGGTTCCCCCAAAGCTCCTACTGGTGTCATGTAACATCAGATCTATAAAAAGAAAGCTAGTAAGCTTACTTATTGAAAAAATTATATAAATTATGCAATTTATTTATTTCGTGTAAAATAATAGATAACATGCAACCGTAGATATGTCGCGTTCAAATTTCAGTGGTGCAAGTGTCAGACACTGCGCAAAGTAAAGCGTGCATTTATAAGTAATAGTGTTTTGCAAGTTACATAAAAATAATGATGTTTACTTTCCTTAACAATTTTTACATATACTACAGATCAGGCAAATTTGCTGAATCAGCAATTTTTATTCAGGTGGAAATTAGGCTTGTTTTATCATAGTTGCACTAATCAAATTGTTATTGATAACTTACAATGCCATAGGTAAAAAAGTCTTCATGATTTACTGTAAAATATATTTCGCCCTTTAGGTGGCACGGTAGTATTTCCTGGCCCATAGGGATAATGATAGCCTTTTTAGAATTTTCACCACTTTCTAACACTGCAAAAAAATCTACATTCACCCTTAACTGAAGTACTTTCATTTTACTATTCAGAAATGAATTTGAATATGTATCATGACCGTTTACTTTTTTTGCTATTTTTAGAAACCTAAGGCCACTAGTAATTTTAGGTCTTTTATGGTGCAGTGAATACAAAATTAAAAAAAATTCTCAAAAATTCATTTTCATCTGTATGTAAAATTATTTCATATTTTTCTACACCTGATTCATCCCTCAGTTTGGGAAAGTATGTTCAGTTGATACTGTATTTTTTGTCCAATCACACTGTTTAGATACATTTACCTAAGTAGGGTACACAAAAGAGCAACCTAAATTCTGGAATGCAAATACTACCGTGCCACCTTAACCAAGACATAACAAACTTGAAACCAGTCATGACACCTATGATGCATAGACTTCTTACTTTGGAACATATTACAATAAAGAATACTAGTCTGCACTCATTTCTTATAAAAAAAAATGAAACATTACATCCCTACCCCATCTGGCAGATTTTCACTTTTTTTCATCTTACCATTTTTACTTAAGAAGTGAACAAAACCCAAATATATGATGTTTCAAATCAACACAGAAGTCAAACATGGTGATTTAGGAGGAATTATTGGATTGCCAACTCTGTTTATGGTTAATCTGAGTAAAAGAAACAGTTTAATCACCAAATCATGAAAACTGATATTAAAGTCCATTCCACATTTTACAGCATGCCTTACATTACTTTAAACATTTTCAGATTATGAGGGCAATACAACAAGAGTCTTTAGATTGCAGTTAACTATTATTCCGTAACCTGTTTGACAATACATGTACTAGAATACATCTCTAAGTTGACTGTTTGTCTATTTCTCATGTATGCATTAAGTTAAATTATGTCCCCTTACATAATCAATTTGCATTTATTGTGCTTTTCACTGTCAGAAAATCTTAACAACTAATGGTATTTGCATGGAAAATGAATAAATCATTTAATCTTGCTGATATAGCATCATAAATACATTCTTTGTCAAAAATAATGTCTATTCAATGTACAGAAACCCCTATTTCTATCTCTATTTCATACCAATATGAGAGCTAAATGAATAAGTAAGGACCCCTTAACCACTTACTGGTTCCCCCAAAGCTCCTACTGGTGTCATGTAACATCAGAACTACTAATTAAACCTTAAGAAAGCTAGTATAGCTGTACTTATGTTGAAAAAAATAAGAAATTATGCAATTTATTTATTTCGGTGAAAATAATAGGATGAACATGCAACCGTAGAATGTCGCGTCTCAAATTTCAGTGGTTGCACATGTGTCAGACACTGCGAAAAGTTAAAGCGAGCATTTATAATTAAAAATGTATTGCAAGTTACATAAAAATAATGAAGTTCTACTTTCTATGAACATTTTTACATTATTACCTACAGATCAGGCAAAATTTGCTGAATCAGCAATTTTTACTCTCAGGGGTGGAATTTAAGGCTTGTTTTATCATAGTTGCCCTTAATCAAATTTTTATTGATAAACTTACAAATTGCATAGGTAAAAAAAGTTCCTTCATTGATTTACTGTAAAAATATATATCCCCCTTAACCAAGACATAACAAACTTGAAACCAGTCATGACACCTATGATGCATAGACTTCTTACTTTGGAACATATTACAATAAAGAATACTAGTCTGCACTCATTTCTTATAAAAAAAAAATGAAACATTACATCCCTACCCCATCTGGCAGATTTTCACTTTTTTTCATCTTACCATTTTTACTTAAGAAGTGAACAAAACCCAAATATATGATGTTTCAAATCAACACAGAAGTCAAACATGGTGATTTAGGAGGAATTATTGGATTGCCAACTCTGTTTATGGTTAATCTGAGTAAAAGAAACAGTTTAATCACCAAATCATGAAAACTGATATTAAAGTCCATTCCACATTTTACAGCAATGCCTTACATTACTTTAAACATTTTCAGATTATGAGGGCTATACAACAAGAGTCTTTAGATTGCAGTTAACTATTATTCCGTAACCTGTTTGACAATACATGTACTAGAATACATCTCTAAGTTGACTGTTTGTCTATTTCTCATGTATGCATTAAGTTAAATTATGTCCCCTTACATAATCAATTTGCATTTATTGTGCTTTTCACTGTCAGAAAATCTTAACAACTAATGGTATTTGCATGGAAAATGAATAAATCATTTAATCTTGCTGATATAGCATCATAAATACATTCTTTGTCAAAAATAATGTCTATTCAATGTACAGAAACCCCTATTTCTATCTCTATTTCATACCAATATGAGAGCTAAATGAATAAGTAAGGACCCCTTAACCACTTACTGGTTCCCCCAAAGCTCCTACTGGTGTCATGTAACATCAGAACTACTAATTAAACCTTAAGAAAGCTAGTATAGCTGTACTTATGTTGAAAAAAATAAGAAATTATGCAATTTATTTATTTCGGTGAAAATAATAGGATGAACATGCAACCGTAGAATGTCGCGTCTCAAATTTCAGTGGTTGCACATGTGTCAGACACTGCGAAAAGTTAAAGCGAGCATTTATAATTAAAAATGTATTGCAAGTTACATAAAAATAATGAAGTTCTACTTTCTATGAACATTTTTACATTATTACCTACAGATCAGGCAAAATTTGCTGAATCAGCAATTTTTACTCTCAGGGGTGGAATTTAAGGCTTGTTTTATCATAGTTGCCCTTAATCAAATTTTTATTGATAAACTTACAAATTGCATAGGTAAAAAAAGTTCCTTAATTGATTTACTGTAAAAATATATATCCCCCTTAAGGTGGCACGGTAGTATTTCCTGGCCCATAGGGATAATGATAGCCTTTTTAGAATTTTCACCACTTTCTAACACTGCAAAAAAATCTACATTCACCCTTAACTGAAGTACTTTCATTTTTACTATTCAGAAATGAATTTGAATATGTATCATGACCGTTTACTTTTTTTGCTATTTTTAGAAACCTAAGGCCACTAGTAATTTTAGGTCTTTTATGGTGCAGTGAATACAAAATTAAAAAAAATTCTCAAAAATTCATTTTCATCTGTATGTAAAATTATTTCATATTTTTCTACACCTGATTCATCCCTCAGTTTGGGAAAGTATGTTCAGTTGATACTGTATTTTTGTCCAATCACACTGTTTAGATACATTTACCTAAGTAGGGTACACAAAAGAGCAACCTAAATTCTGGAATGCAAATACTACCGTGCCACCTTAACCAAGACATAACAAACTTGAAACCAGTCATGACACCTATGATGCATAGACTTCTTACTTTGGAACATATTACAATAAAGAATACTAGTCTGCACTCATTTCTTATAAAAACAAAATGAAACATTACATCCCTACCCCATCTGGCAGATTTTCACTTTTTTTCATCTTACCATTTTTACTTAAGAAGTGAACAAAACCCAAATATATGATGTTTCAAATCAACACAGAAGTCAAACATGGTGATTTAGGAGGAATTATTGGATTGCCAACTCTGTTTATGGTTAATCTGAGTAAAAGAAACAGTTTAATCACCAAATCATGAAAACTGATATTAAAGTCCATTCCACATTTTACAGCATGCCTTACATTACTTTAAACATTTTCAGATTATGAGGGCAATACAACAAGAGTCTTTAGATTGCAGTTAACTATTATTCCGTAACCTGTTTGACAATACATGTACTAGAATACATCTCTAAGTTGACTGTTTGTCTATTTCTCATGTATGCATTAAGTTAAATTATGTCCCCTTACATAATCAATTTGCATTTATTGTGCTTTTCACTGTCAGAAAATCTTAACAACTAATGGTATTTGCATGGAAAATGAATAAATCATTTAATCTTGCTGATATAGCATCATAAATACATTCTTTGTCAAAAATAATGTCTATTCAATGTACAGAAACCCCTATTTCTATCTCTATTTCATACCAATATGAGAGCTAAATGAATAAGTAAGGACCCCTTAACCACTTACTGGTTCCCCCAAAGCTCCTACTGGTGTCATGTAACATCAGAACTACTAATTAAACCTTAAGAAAGCTAGTATAGCTGTACTTATGTTGAAAAAAATAAGAAATTATGCAATTTATTTATTTCGGTGAAAATAATAGGATGAACATGCAACCGTAGAATGTCGCGTCTCAAATTTCAGTGGTTGCACATGTGTCAGACACTGCGAAAAGTTAAAGCGAGCATTTATAATTAAAAATGTATTGCAAGTTACATAAAAATAATGAAGTTCTACTTTCTATGAACATTTTTACATTATTACCTACAGATCAGGCAAAATTTGCTGAATCAGCAATTTTTACTCTCAGGGGTGGAATTTAAGGCTTGTTTTATCATAGTTGCCCTTAATCAAATTTTTATTGATAAACTTACAAATTGCATAGGTAAAAAAAGTTCCTTCATTGATTTACTGTAAAAATATATACCCCCCTTAAGGTGGCACGGTAGTATTTCCTGGCCCATAGGGATAATGATAGCCTTTTTAGAATTTTCACCACTTTCTAACACTGCAAAAAAATCTACATTCACCCTTAACTGAAGTACTTTCATTTTACTATTCAGAAATGAATTTGAATATGTATCATGACCGTTTACTTTTTTTGCTATTTTTAGAAACCTAAGGCCACTAGTAATTTTAGGTCTTTTATGGTGCAGTGAATACAAAATTAAAAAAAATTCTCAAAAATTCATTTTCATCTGTATGTAAAATTATTTCATATTTTTCTACACCTGATTCATCCCTCAGTTTGGGAAAGTATGTTCAGTTGATACTGTATTTTTGTCCAATCACACTGTTTAGATACATTTACCTAAGTAGGGTACACAAAAGAGCAACCTAAATTCTGGAATGCAAATACTACCGTGCCACCTTAACCAAGACATAACAAACTTGAAACCAGTCATGACACCTATGATGCATAGACTTCTTACTTTGGAACATATTACAATAAAGAATACTAGTCTGCACTCATTTCTTATAAAAAAAAATGAAACATTACATCCCTACCCCATCTGGCAGATTTTCACTTTTTTTCATCTTACCATTTTTACTTAAGAAGTGAACAAAACCCAAATATATGATGTTTCAAATCAACACAGAAGTCAAACATGGTGATTTAGGAGGAATTATTGGATTGCCAACTCTGTTTATGGTTAATCTGAGTAAAAGAAACAGTTTAATCACCAAATCATGAAAACTGATATTAAAGTCCATTCCACATTTTACAGCATGCCTTACATTACTTTAAACATTTTCAGATTATGAGGGCAATACAACAAGAGTCTTTAGATTGCAGTTAACTATTATTCCGTAACCTGTTTGACAATACATGTACTAGAATACATCTCTAAGTTGACTGTTTGTCTATTTCTCATGTATGCATTAAGTTAAATTATGTCCCCTTACATAATCAATTTGCATTTATTGTGCTTTTCACTGTCAGAAAATCTTAACAACTAATGGTATTTGCATGGAAAATGAATAAATCATTTAATCTTGCTGATATAGCATCATAAATACATTCTTTGTCAAAAATAATGTCTATTCAATGTACAGAAACCCCTATTTCTATCTCTATTTCATACCAATATGAGAGCTAAATGAATAAGTAAGGACCCCTTAACCACTTACTGGTTCCCCCAAAGCTC